>JAPKLX010000169.1:441604-615829 GCA_026898415.1 Leonotis leonurus
ATTAATTAAATCATATAGCTGCATCATAAAGGATTCGAATCCGAGACTTAAGCTTTAGACATTAACCTCACTATCACTAGGCCAACACACGCACACTTTCTTCTACAATATTGTCTCAAGCAATACATCCGTCGTGAATCACCACTTGATGCAATCGAGCCCTCTAAAATTGAAATACTGTCTCTGGCTGCTACATCGTGGATTAAATTTTACCAGAATAATGTCCAATTCTTAGAGACACTACAACAAAATACTTAAATAGTTAAATAATTTTAGTGACATTAAAAGGAGTGTCACAAAATTTATGACATTTTTAAATGTGCCCACAACCATAAACTAGTTTTTAAAATTTTACATATGTCACGTCATCTTTTAAAAACTCATCTACTTTCTCTTTAATCTCCTACAATCATAAACTAGTTTTTACTTTTTTAGAGGGACCCACTATAATACATACTCCATATATATCCATATAAATATATTAAACCAAATTATTTTACTATTATTTAAGTATTTGGCTTATACATAAAATAATTATATTTTAATTATTTAACAAAATTAAATATAATAAAATAAATATATAATTATAAATATTAATATAAATTACATTAATAAAATTTCAACCAAATAACTTAAATTAAAAAATGCATTACTGAAATTAATACTACATTATCAAAATTAAAATACATTAATTAAACAATACATAAAAAAATACTAATTCAAACAAAAATAATTCGTAATTCTAGACATAATTGGCATTATTATATTGTGCCCAAAAATGTAGTTTTAAATTTTCCTGGAGTTCGTGATGCGCTTGCGTATTTATTAAATCGTTGTGATTTTTAAGATAATTTTCAAATGCTTCCCAATTATTGGTACCCATTGGTATTGGTTGCTGAGGAGTTGCTTCTTCTCTGACCAATTGACCACTTCTTCACCCTCATCCTCAATGATCATGTTGTGCAAAATAATACAAGCAAGCATTATATTTCGAATGTCGTCCTTGAAATAAGATCGGGCCGGATTTCGAAGTACTGCCCAACGAGATTGTAGCACTCCGAATGCTTGCTCGATGTCTTTTCTTGCAGCTTCTTGTCTTTGCGCAAAGTATTTTCTCATTGGATCAACTGGTGCTGGATAACTCTTGACGAATGAAGCCCAAGTAGGATAAATTCCATCTGTCAGATAATATCCTTGGTTATATGTTTGACCATTCACCGTGAATTGAACTGAGGGTGCATTGCCCTGAAGGAATTGATTAAATAATGGAGACCCGTGAAGAACATTGATATCATTTCTTGCTCTGGCTACACCAAAGAAAGAATGTCATATCCACAAATCTGATGATGCCACCGCTTCAAGAATTATTGTAGGAACTCCTTAATCGCCTTGTGTATGGTACCCTTTGAAAGCGACAGGACAATTTCTCCACTCCCAATGTATACAATCAAGGCTTCCTAATATTCTAGGAAAACCATGTCTTTCTTCGTGCATTTGTAGTAGTCGTTGAGTGTCTGCTTCATTTGACTTCCTCAAATATTGAACACCATAAACAGTAATCACACACCTGCAAAATTCATGTAGACATCCCAAAGCAGTAGTCTCATCCATCCGCATGTATTCATCAAGTGAATCACCAGGTGCAGCATATGCTAATTGTCAGATAGTTGCAGTGCACTTTTGGAGTGGTGATAAACCATTCCTTCCAGTAGCATCTCGCCTCAATGTGAAATATGTTTAGTAGTTGCTCATTGCATCAACGATCTTGAGAAATAACTCTCTTCGCATTCGAAACCGACGACGAAATAGATCTCCATCGTAGACGGGATCATCACAGAAGTAATCACGAACAAGACAATCATGACCATTTTCATGCTCTCGTTCCCTATATTTTCTGGGACCACTTCTCCTTCGTGATAGTTGAGTCGAATTCTCTTCTTCATCAAGCAGTTCGATCATTTCTCGTATAATTGGATTTGTGTTTGTAGTACGAATAAAATGTTTTCACATTTCATTAATGTCATGATCATTAGGAATATCAGACATTTTTTGGTGTAGTGATTGAATGAAGAATTGAGTAGATGTGAAAGAGATTGTTGTGAGTGAGAATGTTGAATCAAAAACTTGTTTATATATAAAAATTGAGTTGTGGTAGGTGATGGGTTGGATGGTAGTTTCATGTTGAAGGGTAGTTGTGGTAGGTGATGATTTGAATGGTAGTTATAGGTTGAGGGTAGTTGTGGTAGGTGATGAATGGAATGATAGTTATTAGATAACCGAAACTACAAATACATTATATTTCAAATTAAAATTGATAATTAAACAAACTACAAATACATTATATTTCAAATTAAAATTACATAATAACTGAAACTACAAATACATTATATTTCAAATTGATAATTAAACAAACTCAACTAAAAATACAAGACAAATAACATGCGTCTACATAATTACTAATTAGGACCACTCATATTTAGCCTTGATTTCAGCTACGATCATGTTATGAGTGATTAGGTCTGCCTCCGACATGCCACTAGTATCTCGAGTGCAAAATTGAATATGTTGCATCTTGAGTTGTTCCTCTTGAATGCTTAGTGATCTATCGATTATCTCTTGCAACTGCTTCCACTTCTCGTTGGTTGCCGGAGATGCCATTTAGCCTTTTGTTTAGCTAGTCGTTTAGCTCTCTGTTGTCCCATCGGTCGCTCACGAGGTTGGGTATCAGTAGAAGATAGACTTTCTGTTTCAGAATTCTTGGATTTTTTTCTTGGATTCTGTGGCATTTGTTGAGAAGCTCATTTTTCACAAGTTTGGATGATCTTACATACGTGCAAGTACTTGAAATCCTTGCGCTTTGGATCATCATTTCTCCATGCTTTCTTTGCCGCCTCCAGTACATCATCATCACATTGGCCGCTCGCTCGATTGCTCGAGAAATTATTATAGATATCTGCCCACTTGTTAATATCTGGATTAATTCTATAGTAATAATTTTTTACCTGCGAGTGACTTCGATGAGCAGAGCCCTCTTCCCGATTATCATTATAGTACGTAGTAATATTCTTCCAAAAATCTTTTCTCTTTTGTTGATTGCCAATAATAGAATCGGTGCTCGTATTGTACCAAGATTTTACCAGAAGAATGTCATCATCGTGCGTCCAAGCGATTTTTGTCTCTTTTGACGATGCAGTGGATTTACCAACTTTCTCAACAACAACATTATTTTATACGTTTTTGGTCTTGTTTCTAGTATGCTTTTGGTCTTAAAATGCTTATTTTTATTTTTCGAGTTGATGCTTTGGTCTTCTTTATGCTACATTGTAGATGAGAATCAACAAAAATGACTTCCGATGGTTCGACAAGAGAAACGAGACGAAAAGACGAACAAAAGGTGTAAAAAATGGACATCCTAGCCGAGAGTTGGCTTAGCGGGCGCTATCCCCTAGCGCTCGCTAGGCCCTGATGTTGAAACAAAATAGAACTAGGGGCTAGCGACCGCTACCCCCTAGTGGCCGCTGGCCCTTGGGAACTTTAGGGCGGACAGAACATTGGGGTAGCGACCGCTACCCCCTAGCAAGCGCTACCCCTTGGCACTGGAAGATAGATCAGAGGGCCAAGGTAGCGAGCGCTAGCCCCTATCGAGCGCTATCCTGGCGGAAATTCTCGCCCATATTTAAGTCACCGTCGTCTTCTTCCTCAAGACACATTTTTACTTTTAAATCTAGGGTTTAGACCACGAGAGAAAACACTATTAGTCTTGATTTCTATTCCGTTGTTCGTTTTTCAATTTCGTTGTGGATTTGTTCGTGATTCAAACCCGGAGTTCTTAATGCATTATTTTTCCTTTCAATTCGTGAGTTCTTTTACTGCTTTCTTTATTACTTTATGATCTCTTTTCTTCCTGCTCTTTTCTTGATTAATTCACAGTTCATTAATACAAACTTCTCAATCATGTTAATTAATCAATTCAAGGCATGTTTAAATTCAGTTCCTTTAATTCTTCGTCCTTAGATTTAGGATTTAATTGCTTTATTAATTTTCGCCTAGGTAATTCATATTTTAAATTCTTTAAAATCATTCGTTTAGGTAGATTAATTAGATTAGTTAAAATATCAAAACCCCTTCTTTTAATTGCTTTCTGTTTTGCAACATAGATAAAGTCATGTTTAGTCTTCCTTGAGAATACGACTAGGGTTAACTTATTAATCTATAATGATCTCGTCCTATTGCGAGTAACTTAATAAAATAAGTTGAAACAAACATTATCATCATCAACAACAACTGGAATTTGTGAACAATGTGGAGAAAAACTTGTATTTAAGTGTGTTGAATGGCATTTGCTGAGTAAAATTAGAACCACCTGGATTGTTGAATGACACTTGTTGAGCAAAATTGAGACTGCCGGGAGTGTTGAATGACAATTGTTGAGAAAAATTGGAACAGTCGGGTGTGTTAAATGGCACTTGTTGAGCAAAATTAGAACCGCCAGGAGAGTTAAATGACACTTGTTGAGCAAAGTTGGAACCACCGGGAGTGTTAAATGACACTTGTTGAGCAAAGTTGGAACCACCGGGAGTATTAAATGGCACTTGTTGAGCATAATTGTATCCGCCAGGAGAGTTGAATGGTACTCTTTGAGAAAAATTGTATCCACCAGGAGAGGCGAATACAAATTGTTGAGGAAAATTAGAGCCACGAGAAGAGTTGAACGCCAATTGTTGAGTCATCATCTCCAACATTTGAGGTGTGATTGTAATTTGTTGTTCAGGGTGAGACATTTGATGAGGTTGAGAAAATGGATAAGAACATTGAAAATTTTGGGTTTCAGAAGCACTAGAGTCGGAAGCTTGAATCAACCATTTTAATTATCAAAATAAAAAGAGGAAGAAAGAAGAAATAAATATGAGATGTGTAGAAATGAAGAATTAAGAGAGTATATATAGATATTTTATAAAATACAACCGTTTGAAAATCTAACGACTATATTAATAACGGCTACTTTTTATAAAATACAACCGTTTGGAAATTTTATAAAATACACCCAAAATTTTTTAATATTTTTACAAATCAAAATTTTATATATACAACATAAAATAATAAAGAAAAAAAAGATTAAAGTGAAAGAGAGTGACGTTGTGTGTGGGTGGTAGTGATAGTAATAATGGTAGGGGCCACATAAACCTGCCATCTGAAAAAGTGGTATGCAACAATTTTTTTTTTCTTCTCACACTTTATGCGTGTGCCCACCGCACCAATCAGGGAGCGTGTGTGGCGCACGTGTTATTAATCACACGCCCTTTGATAAAAAAAAAACTAGCTTCCAGTTTAAAACTTGGTTTTTATTTTCAGTTTAAGAACCAATTTCTTTCTTTTACAATGGTAGTTTTCCCTAGTTTTTATTTTATGAAACTGGAAAAAGTAACCGTTGTGGACACCCTAAGTGTAACAAATTTATATACTACAATATGTCTATATATATCCAGCTGACAAAGCTCTTATTTTATAATAGTTAGCCTTTCCTTATCTGGTTCTTGCTCTGGAATGATTTTAAGAAGTATCACATTTGTTGTGATATCTGGTAATAACACTTTCTCTATTCAATTTAGAGGAGAAGTGCAACGAATCTGGGTGTCTAATCAGTGAATGATGTGATGAGTCATTCATGATTTAATAGATTGTCTTCGGTAATAAAAAAAAATTAATCAGTATAAATCAACAGAACAACACAAGCTTCTTACAACTTGCTAACTTGTTAAATTAAAGATAGTATGTCTGTCAGTTTCAGATATTTAGTTTTATGGTGTGTTTATAGTAATAGTACGGAATACTAAAAATCAAGAAGATTTGATCACTATTTTAGTAGGAATGACTTGAATCTTGATGTGACTGTTCAATTAGAATTATGTCTTCATGATGAGTAGCGCTCTTGCATTGTTAAAAAGGTCCTCTATAAAAAAAATTTGTGCTTCAGAAGCAGTGACGAAAGCATGCCCACTCCAAGATCAGAAGCTGTAATTTTGTCTTCTCCCCATGTGAAGGCTCTCTCGTTTAATGAATTAAAGAATGCAACCCGAAACTTCCGGCCTGATAGTTTTGAGCACTTGGTACTTTACTTCTTAAAAAATGTTATACTTTGTTTAGATTCTGAAACTAAACCAATATTTATTTAGTTTAAGTGAAACTAATAGGTATTGATAATTTCAAAAATGCTCACCCGCCCGCGGCGGACGGGGTTAATGCGCCCACGAATGATGTGGCATGCCATGTAGATATATATTAAATTCTTAATATTTTTTTATTAATTATCACTTTCCGACTAGGGTTCATTGGTTAGGGTCACTACAATAAATTTATAAATAGATAACACCACATAGATAACGGTATATTAAATATACCGTTATCTATGAGCGTGTTTTTCAAATAGATAACAGTTAGTGTTATCTATATTAGTGTAACTTATGTTAATGATAACGGATTTTAATAAATCGTAATCTATATATATAGTTATAGTTAACAATTTTGCAACAACTGTTATCTTTATTAAGTGTTAGATAAACATTTTATAACGGTTAAAAAATACTGTTAACAAATAATTGTTATCAATATATGCATTTTGCCTAATATTCTCACTATTCATCCTTCCCGGTTCATCTTGACTCCATTAACACAAATTTCCGTCGACTGAAGCTTGGTGAGGGGAAACCCTAGGTTACACCGCCACCCCCCTCTGGGTGCGCCGCCGGTGACCTCGGTGGTGGCGCTGGCCGGAATAACTCTTCAGAACAACACTTCAAACATCCCCTAACCATTTTCCGTCGTTTTGGTGAGTGATTCAAATGGCGATTATTTTGGGCGAACTCTGGAAGGTGATTTGAACTAGCTTGCGTGACACTCAAAATTGCGATTCCAGCTACATTCAGCCCTAATTAAACTTAACCTAGCTATCAGTCACTCTCCCCCAAAATCTTTCTCCATGATTTTGCCCTAATTTCGCTCAGCCTCAACCATCACCATTCTCCCCACCGTTTCTAGCCAGCCGCGTCGCTCCTCGTGCTTCGAACCACGCCGCGTTGCTCGCCTTCGCTTCCTTAATTGGTGAATCGGTATGGATCTGTACCGCGACGATGCCCTTGCCGGATTGCGCAGCCACATCGACATTGCCGCCGCCGCTATAAAGGTAGGATTTGAGGTGGTAAAGGAGAAGGATCTGACGAAGCCGCCGTCGCATCCGTGGTGAACGCGGCTGAAGATGGGGAGCTTCGCCTACTGGAGGAACCACATTCTCGTGACTCTACTTGCGTGGGTGGGAATCGCGCCCAAGGGCGTCGTCGACGTGCACGAGATGCTCTTCATCACAGCTGATTACCTCACCATAGGAGGAGAGAGTGATATTTTTCACACCTATGCATATGATCTCTGTAGAAAGCCCCAGAGTAAGTCCGATTAAGTTTTTTATTTGAATTAAATGTTGTATTGTAATTTTCACTTCTTCTTCGTTGTTGCTGTTTGTTTAGGCTTTTGTTTATCTACTTATGGTTTTTATTTATCATTTCCTTTTCAATTACTGGATTTAACTTTTATATCGAATTACTGCATACTGCATATGATGATTTCTGTGATCAGCTATAATTTTACTTTCTGAATTACTGAATGTAATGCTTGAGAGCGATATGTTTTGTTTTTTATGGAACTCTTTGTACTTAATTATTTGCTTATGATCTTAGCACATATGCTCTCTGTTTGTTCTGTTGTTATGTGGCTTTTGGAGTAGAATTTGCTCCTGAGATTACTAGCATCTCTTGAAGTGATTTGTCATGCTTTACTCTACCTTCTTAAATATTTATATATATATATATATATATAGGCATCCCCTGCTTTCATTCTTTTTACTATGCAGTAGAGAGTACACACACCATTCTTGACAAGCTACATTCAGCCCTTAATCGCGATTTTGGCCATTTTACTTGGGCGTTTGAAACTGCTTTGCGCGACGCTCAAAAACAATTGCTTGTTTAATTGTGTACTTGGTGCTATTTCAATTTTTAGCACTCCTTTCTTCCGTTGAAACACGTGCCTTGAGTTCGTTTGTTTAGTGGAATTTTATTGAAACCAACTTTATTCGAAGGCATGCGGTTAGAATTGGATGTGGCCTTTTATTTAACTTGCTCAAAGGTGAAAATTTTATAGTTTAATGTCATTTCTTCATTCATATTTCCAATCCATACAATTCCACTCCAGAAGCTGAAGGGTTGAAGTTATTTAGTGACATTCCTAGACTTAGTACACGGATGTTTTAAAGAGGTAATCTCTAAAGTCTGTTTGGGAATGATATTCATTGTGGCCCATTAAGGTTGACTGCCGTTCCGTTTGTCTTCTATTTTCTGTTGAACATTCAGGCCAAACACAAGCAGGATGCAGCAAAACAGTGTAATTCCACGGTGGGAGAAGTTGAGGCTACCTTAGCTAGGTTTACATGGGCCAAAGCAGCGCAGATTAAGGTTGAAAAACTCCAAGCAGAAGGCAAATCTGTCCCAACGAGCATGGAAGAGGTACTCATCAATGTACACTATGTTTCTAAATTTTTATTTGCTGCCATGGATTCTTTCTTTGATGGAAATTTGCTGATTTATTTAAAAAACTGCAGCCATTAAGTAGAAGTTCTATGGGGTTGGATCTACATATGAGTACATCTTTTTAAGTTTCTAGAACTAAATCCACCTTCACCATTTTAGATATTACCTTAGTATTTGACGGTTTGACCATCAATGAAAAGATAGACAATAATCCTTGTTTATTTTGGCCTCCTGTGAGACCAACAGTAGAAAAGCAAACTTGTCAACATATGATGGTTTAAGCATGGTTTCATGATGAAAGGAACAACTATTCTTCTTTGGTTATGAGAAACAACAAAGTATACTTTATGGTTCAAAAATCAGCCTAGGCACTTTGCCGCCCCATGGTCAGCATAATGAATGATGCTATGGACAATCTTGACTAAGCACCCTATTGCATAGGTTGCATATCTGTTATTTGTTCCAAAAAGGATCATGATCGAACCATAACCTGATCTTTCTCTTTTGAAATTGTAAAAACTAAAATCATGAAAGTATTTTGGTTAATTGACATTTAAGAACATTAGTGAAAAACTAGTGTAAATATTTTTTAAGAACGTAAGTAGTGAGAAAATAGGGTTCTGCTGCAGAGTTCTTGTTTGGTGCTCAGGTGCTAGGCGCTAGTTAGCTGCATAACAAGCATTCTGATTTATGAGTGAACTATGGTAGAAGTAAATTTGTGTCTTTGGTTAATTTCATAAATTATTTATATGTAAATGCTTAAATAATTGCAGCTTCAGAAAATGATGGGAACATCGCCAGTGGGTAAGCAAGTGAGTAGGAATATTGAGACATCTTCCTGCCTTGTTAGTCCTGCCAAAGTGAAGTAAGTTGTTTACTTGCAAAAATGACTAAAATTGGGATAGTCTTTTCCTTTTGGACCAATTCACACTTGTGTTATTTTTTTTTTTCCATCTGCAGCTTTCTTGTGAATGGGAAGGCAGTGGAAAGGAGGACTAATCTTTTCATGGTTTGTTGCCAATAATGTAATGAGCTTATGACTCTCCAGTTCAAGTCAAATTTCCACTTGATCAGGTGCATTCTTGATCTCCCTCAGCTGCACGACTTTAATTGCCAATAACACTATCTAATTTTGACTTGTTATTTCACCCCTTTACAATGGTTTATGACTGATTCTCCTTTCCTTTTTTATTTGATTTTTGACTTGAATTTTTGAACCGGCAGAAAGTAGTAAATATCTCATGTGGATAGATGCATACAATTGCTGTGACGGATGGACTTTGAAGTTTGTTTCTCAAAATTACAATTGTGTGTGGAGTAGTTGTTTCTAAAATTTTAATCTTTGTGTTTATTGATTATTATTTAATTGTATTCATATTACTTTTCAGGTACAATGTGATGAAGAACTTTTTTTATGAGCTTCATGGATGATATTAGTGTTGGAAGATATTTTGGCATATATTTAGGTGCAATGTGAAGACAAACTATGACTTATAAAACGAGTATTCTTTTGTTTCAAGCACATTTGATATATTTGGCTTGTACATACTTTTGTTGAATATTTGCATGGTAGTAAATATTTTAAGCAGGTTTAATATGATATTATTTGGTGTCTTTCGTTATATTATTAATTGATATTTTTTAAATATAAATTGGATGACAAAAGAAATTTGAATATTTAAGATAACGATACAAAATCGTTATCTAAGTGACCAAAAGTGTAATCTAAAGAAACAATACATAATATATTTTACAAGCATTTTATAACGGCAAACAACTGTTATCTATATGATTAAGAAGCGCTTTCTAATCTAACAATACAAAGCGTATAAAATACATTACATAACGCCTACAACCGATATATATACCTTTAAATAGATTACGGTAACAAATCGTTATGTACGTGGAACAAAAATGTAATCTAAGTGTACAATAGATTACATAAAAGTATGAATGGATAGCGGTTTGTACTGTTATGTAAAGTGTATATAGATAACGGGTATATTGCGTTATGTTTACATTCTAAACCGTTATCTATTTAAAGAATAGATAACGGTGTAGCATAGATTACAGCAATATATTTAACACATTTTTGCACGTATAGATAACGGTATTTCGCCGTTATCTATGAGCGAATTTCTTGTAGTGGGTATAGTTTAATACTATTCAATAAAAATTAATAATAAAAAATAAATTTAACAAAGAAATGAAAATATAGTAACTCACATGTTGATGTGGCAATGACGTGGCATTGCCATATCAGCCGTGGGCACATTAAGATGTGCCCGCCGCGGGCGGTGTAGCATTACTGTTGATAATTTATAGTAGTGTTTAGCATACAATATTACTTCCTGATAATGGAATCTAGTTTCTTATAAAGCTTGAATTTGAATTGAGTTATGATGCAGATTTTATGATTGGATAGAAGTAAGGAGTAAGGAGGGAGGACAAGTAACAACACATTACTTATTGAGTTGGTGATTGGTGAAGCACCACCTTTTTGTACCTTGAGTTATTTGTAAACTCGTAGCTCCAAAATCAGGTATGTTTTTTATTTTATTTTTATGACATTTAAACTTAGACTCCTTCCCTACCCTATCCTAGTGTTATTTGCAAATAAATGGCATTAGCTCTTGATGATACATTTATTCTCGTGTTACAGTCCGTGTTAAATGGGGAAATGTATGTACCTTAAGACATTCTTCTGTTCAGTGATTTATTAGTTTAAATAATGGACTGAACTGGACTGGAAGTAAGTTAATAAACAGATCCCGAGAAATATATAAAGGTGGTGGTTTTGATACTAGTATTGTAATCATTGTATTCATCATTTTCAAAGAATCAAGGTTGAAGGAGTGCTTAGATTTGGTTAGTGAGTAGTAGAAGAGATCATCATAATTTTGATTGTTAGTCTGATTTCTTTTCTAATTTCGCTTTCTTAGTGAATGGTCCAAAACCTAGTTAAATAAAAATTATGATTTTTTATTTCTTGTCTTGTTTGGATTTCTAATGGGCTTGTAGCTATCTGAAACTGGAGCTTTTGTTTAATATATCTACCTGACTAGCTTCATTGAGACTTCACTTGTTAATCTTTTCTTAACTTAGTAAACTAAATTAGGTTCCCAACTTTTTTCTCAAAGTAAACCTTAATGGCTATTACATCTGAATTCACCTTCTACGTTCCATCTTGATAGAGGTGCATGTATATTGTTTTATAATTTGTTTGATTTTCTCTAATTTCTTAGGAGGTGAAAATCTTGTCTATCAAATAGTTTTTATAATTTTTAATTTTTTGGGAGGAAATGCAACACCTCTTAATCAAACTCTTCAGGAAGTTACTGAGTTTTGGTTTGTTTTCCCATATTTTTTCTAAATTAAACTAGTCAAGTTGAGAGACTTGAGAAGTTCAATATATTTTGGTTGTTAGTGAGATCATCCTGCCAAAGGGTCTTCCTTTCTTCTTTTAATGGATGTAATGCTAAAATTATATATTTTGTTTGTTTTTGACTTGGTAGTTCTGATATGGATAAGAGTTCGATTAATGCACCAAGAGTTAGTGATGCTTATAGGAGTGGATGTGAGTCATTCATAAAATTTTCCATGGAAGCTCATGGAACTATTCTTTGTCCATGCTTGAAATGTTGTAATGACAAAAGGTTTTCTCATGAAATAGTTCTTCGCCATATATTATTTAATGGTTTTTGCTCGGGATATACTACATGGACATTTCATGGGGAACACGTATCGTCAGAATATGACACTTCTTACATGAGAGAATTAGCTAAAGAATCTAGTGTTCCAACAGATATCCGTAGGCAAAGTAACACAATTAGGGAAATATTACATGCTGCACTTGAAACTGATTTAGTTGGGGATCCAAATCAAAAAATTGGTGAGTTTTATGATGGTCAATCCCCCGAAAATGTCAAAGGTCCTAATGCTAATATTCCATCAAGTGAGGAATATCGTAAAGGTAATTCGGGTGATGTTAACGTTTCACGTTATGAGAAAATGCTAGCAGAATGTGATAAGGAACTGTATACTGGTTGCAAGTACTCACAACTGTCCTTCAACTTGACATTGATTCACATCAAATGCATGGGAGGAGTCTCCAACAAGTGTTTCAATATGCTGCTAGAGTTTTTGAATGATGCATTTCCATTCTTGACATCATTACCAACTTCTGCGTATGAAGCAAAGAAGTTGTGCACTGATCTTGGACTCGGATATGAGAAAATTCATAGTTGCCCCAATGATTGTATGCTATACTGGAAGGAGAGGGTTGATCAAGAAACTTGTCATGTATGTGGTTCTTCTAGGTGGGAATTTGAAGAGAAAGATGAAGATAAGGATAAAGGAACATATGAATTAGTTGAACGGCCTAATAAACACACAAAGAAAAAGGCAACAAAGGTATTACGTTATTTTCCTTTGATTCCTAGGCTCAAAAGGATTTATGCATCAAATAAAACAGCTGAAGATATAGACATATTTTTGCAACCGTTGATACGAGTTGAGACAATTATGGCATGGGGTAGATGCATTTGACGCATTTTCTAGTGAGACTTTTAAACTTCAAGCTACGTTGATATGGACTATAAATGACTTTCCAGCCTACGCCATATTATCCGGATGGAGTACAAAGGGACATGTTGCTTGTCCTGTTTGTACAGATTATACATGTTCTATATGGTTAAAGAATGGTAAAAAGTTTAGTTATATGGGTCATCGAAGGTGGTTACAAGGTTCTCATCCTTATCGTTATAAAAAAGATTCATTCGATGGTACTCAAGAGTTTAGAAGACCACCAAAAGCACCAATAGGATCACGAATTTTGCAACGAGTTAGGGGTACTATCTTTCAATATGGTAAATCATCCAAGTCTTCAAGAAAAAGGATGAGAGAGAACGAAACCACTTCGATTCTTGATATTTTTGATGATCTAGATGATTTTATTGAAGAAGATGCAGCTGTAGAAAAACAACTTTGGAAGAAGAAGAGTATTTTCTTTGATCTACCCTATTGGGAGCATAACCTCTTAAGACATAATCTAGATGTAATGCATATTGAAAAGAACGTATGCAATAATCTCCTTGGAACTTTGTTGAATCTTGAAGGGAAGATTAAAGACGATGAGAGAGCTCGTATGGACATCATGGAAATGGGAATACGACCTGACCTTCATCTTAGGGATCATGCATCCAGATAAAAAGTCATATGTACCTCCTGCATGTTTCAATTTGTCTAGCAGCGAAAAGATTGCATTCCTTCAAGTGTTGAAACACCTTAAAGTTCCGGATGGATATGTATCGAATATTTCGAGAGGAGTGAATTTAAAGGATAAAAAACTATTAAATCTTAAGAGTCATGATGCTCACATTCTGATACAAGATGTATTGCCAATAACATGCAAGGCATCTTTGCATTCTCGTGATAAGACTAAGCTCGTGAAAGTTGTGTCAGACTTGTGTTCATTTTTCAAGAGATTGTGTAGTAAGGTATTAGATCCCGTGGAATTAGATAAGTTATAGTCTCAAATTGGAATTACCCTGTCAGACATGGAGCAATTATTCCTTCTGAGTTTCTTCACTATTATGGTACATTTGATAATTCACTTAACTTCTGAGGCTAAGTTGGGAGGGCCTGTTATGTATCGTTGGATGTATCCCGTCGAAATGTATTTTAAAATATATTATTACTAGCAGCTTAATATTCGTGCTTATATATAGCATAAAAATAATATTTACACATGTTATTTCAAGGTTTTTGATGCGTTTAAAGTCCTATGTTTGCAATAAAGCACAACCTGATGGATCGATTGCAGAGGGGTATATTGCTGATTAGTGTCTTGCATTTTGCTCAAGATACTTTGAAGGCATCGAGACTCGTTTTAATCGTCCACGTAGAAATGATGATAATATCTTGAAAAATGAAAAATATTTCTTCATGATTGGTGGTAAAGCTGTCGGAAAAGTTGAAATAATCAAACTTGATAACTTATCATTGGCTCAAGCACATCGCTATGTGTTACTTCAAAGTCCAAAGATTTCATCATATTTAGAGTAAGCTTATTTTCCTCAAAATAAATTTCTAGAAATAGAGTAAGATTTTATTCATATTTAGAGTAATTTATTTATTCAAACGGTCGCAGACATTTTCTAAAGGAGCGACGCCATTTGCACCATGGACAAATTAATCAAAATTTTGAGAATAAGTGGGTAGTTTATGAGTTTCCTTGGTGGCTTCAAGAATAGGTGCATAGTTTTTTCTATCTATTAACTATAAATTAAAAATAGTCTAATTTAGTTATAACATTATAAGTATCTCAACTTAGTCCTTGAATTTGTAGGTTCCAATAATGGAGCAGCATCATTGTGACGAAGAAACAGTAGCTCTCGCAAGAGGACCAAACACTTATGTGAAAAGATATAAGACTTTCTTGATCAACGGTTATAGGTTTCATACTAAGGATCAAGAAACTTATAGAAAGACTCAGAATTCGGGAGTGGTTGTTAAAGTCAAAGAGAGGGATGAAGAAAATTTAATTAAAAAATATTATGGTTGCATCACAGATATATATGAATTGGATTATTGTGGAAAGGGCAATGTGGTGATTTTTAGATGTGATTGGGTAAATATAAATTCATCTAGAGTGTTAAAAAAAGACAAGTATGGAGTTCCCCTTGTAAGCTTTTCGAAGTTGATCCACACAGGCGAAGCTTTGAAGGACGATCCATTTGTTTTGTCCGTTAATGCAAAACAAGTGTTTTATGTGCAAGATGGCAAAGACAGCGAATGGATGCATGTTGTTGAGACAAAGGCTAGGGATTTATATGAAATGACTTCAAATTTTGAAGAGGATGATGATGATAGTTATACCCAATGCGTGCCTTTAGAGTTGTAAATTTATTATGGAGTTCAGGTATGTTCCTGCATTGATTATGTCTATCTCATCATCCTTCAACTACTTTATCCATGAAGAAAGGCTACTATATATAACAATATTGCTAATTTGAGATATTGAATGTAAATTATTTTATGATCTAGATTTTGAGTTGGTTATATTATTTACTTATTTATATTTATGATATGTGCAAGAAGTTCGAACTATACAGAGACAAGGAAAGAAGCTAATCAAGGTATGCTCATTTCTTTCTCAGGATCATTTTGGATGTGTGTGTTTTCATTGTATGTGTTTTCCTACATGCTTTTCTGCTGGCGAATATGAGCAGGGAAAAAAGTGATATTTATTGGTTAGTGTGTGTATCTATGTTTTTTCATGTTCGTCTCAGAATATAAACTCTACTGTAGCACCTATATACATTCTTTAGGTGATGGGTATATCTTGATCAAGTCAAAATTTTGAGAAGATAAATAAAATTAGTTTTATATTTTCTTGGTAAAAGGAGATAATATTTATAATATTCCTAATTGAAATTATTTCAGAATATATGAAAGTCAAGGCATTTTTTTTATATTATGAGATATTTGGTTCTACGAGATGCTTCATTTTATTTGAAAATGTAGCGAGAGGAAGTGAAAAAGAACTCCATTAGTTTAACACAAAAGCATCGGTCAATACTATTGTTTTTCTCAATGCATAAAAGACAACAACATGCTATTTATAGACAACACTATAAATCTTAATCTAAAATCCTAGCCATCCAGATACTCTACCAACAGCTGATGACTAGGCTGTGGATATTTTATCTCCTCCAACGAGCATGTGGCACGTGGTGCATGCATGGTTGCTGACTGTATATTATCACTAACATTATCCTAGGTTACTTTAGTCGATGATTTGATAAAGCTTAATGTGAAAGTGTGCTTAATTTAGTGCTTGTAGCTTTGCTTCCTTTGTTAATCTTTGATGATGTAGCTTTGATGCATGAGTGAGAGCTGCTAATTCGTGTGTGGTGTTAGAATGATCTCTTTCGTTGATGTTGTGATGAGGCTTAATGTTAGACAGGGATTAGTTTAGTGATCATTGGTGCCTTTGTTAATCTTTGATGGTATAGTTTTGATTAGTACTCCAATTAGTTAGAGTTGTTAATTCTGTGTGTCATCGTTGCTGCCTTTGTTAGTCTTTGATGTTGTAGCTTTGATGCATGAGTAGGAGCTGTTGATTTTGTGTGTAATATTTTGCAGATTCACACTTCCAGTAAGGCGTGTGTTGCTGCTTATCCTTGTTGCGTGCAAAATGGCATTTATATCTTATCACAGTTTTCTAGACAAATAGATAAATTTCTTAAAATTGTCCTGGTTTTCATTTTCAGGTTTACATAATAGACTTCGTTCTTGCTAAGAAATATAGGGATCAGACTCGTAGGCACATACCCTATAGGTACATTTCCTTTTGTACATTGGATGAGTCTAAAGTTGGTCTTGCTTCATGCCTTCATCTTGCTTCATAAAGTTAAACCCTTAGTTTAACTTTTATCAAAAGATTTGTGGTATACTATGCTAGCTAGCTAGGTTTGACGAGGTCCAAATGGTGCTACATAAATTGAGTTTTCTTTGCTATATACTTTTAGCAATCTAGCCTGAAGTTTGTTAATGCAATTTCTATTATCTTTTTCTCATCTAGCTTGACAATTGAATAGCCAAAGATGCCTATAATAATTATTGAATTCAATAATTAGTACTAATGAGTTCTTATTTGATTTGTTGACAGGAAGTTGAGTTCTCATGCAAGTGATGTCTGAAGCAAGCAAAGATGATTGTACGACAGAGAATTAAACTTTACTTTTGTATTACTTGAAAATAGAGTGAGAGTGAGAAGGATTATAACATGAATGTCTATTAGAAGCAAGCAAAGATAATTGTACCAAATAGAATTGGACTTGACTATTTTTGTATTGCTTGAAAACATTGTGAAAATTATAATAACTTGTGATTTCTACTAAAAAATTTCTAAAAATTTATTAGCAGTGATTTTTTCTCGTAAATGTGCTATTTCTTGGATAGTTCGAAAATTGCAATATTTTAAAAAGTGAAATTGTATTAAAAATGTGTCATATTCAATTTATTTTGCATAATTTTCCACCTTTTAAATGTCACAAAAATTAGCTACACTTTCTCATGTCACAAAAATAGTTACACTTTAGCATGTCACAAAAATAGTTACACTTTTAAATGTAATTAATTTTGTGACACCCTCTTATTTTTGTGACACCCATAATAGGTACTCAACTATATAGTGTCACAATTTCATTTAGTTACATATATAAATATCACAATTCATCAAAAAAAGTGTCACTACTAGAACTTTTTGTTGTAGTGAGAGATACTCAGTGTGAATGACATCTGATAAGGAGACAAATATGCAAAAGTAATATTTTGGTCATGTTCGCATAATTTCATACGAGAATATTTGAGTAACAGTAATTATTTTTCACATTTTTATTATAAATGACCACTTTTTAATCTTTTTATTTGAGAATAGATTATTTTAGAGATCACCTCTTTATTTATTTTATAAAAGTTGTCATACTTAATTGGACAGAGAAAGTACAAAAAAAATTTAATTAAAAATTATAAATTATGTAAAATCAAATTTCATTCAATACACATTTCAATTAATGTATTAATATATAAAAATTGAGTTTAAACGGCTCTTTTTTACCGCCATATTTTGAATTATAGTTATATTTATAAAGATAGTTATTTTCCAAATGCACTAAGTTTGAGTTATCAGATAAAATGGACTTTTTAGACTACTCTCAATTATGACTTTCTCTTAATCCAAGTTTTAATTAAATTATTATTTTCTCGCACCTTCATTGGTACATGACACAATAAAAGAAGCAAAAAGTCATAACTTAGAGGGTAGTTAATTAACCAACTTAAATCATCACATTCCATGATTTTACTATTTATTTTATTACTTTATCATATTTACATGACCTTCAAATAAAGTTACCAATGTAGGTAGTCTTAATATCCACGAAGTTTTTATGCACTAATTAATGCAATGCCAGAAACAAGTAACCATATTATAAAGTATCATAATGTATATAACATATAAATTACTGACAAGTGAAAAAAACATGCACATCTATATACATAAAATAAATCATCAATTAAATTTTAATTTCAATTGTAATTTTATAAATAACTTAAATATATATGTTAACATAACATTGTTAATCAACTATTAATTTTAGTACATTATTATTCATTAATATATGTATCACACATTTTATAATAAATTCGACTTAACCTATATGCTCGGGGTCGTAGTATGGGTTAGATTGAGTTTACAAAGTGATGTTAGAAAATAATCGGGCTCGAAAAATCTATCCAAAAAAATTACATGTCAATAAAATTTTAGACTTAAAAAATCCATCTATTATAAATAAAATATTATTTATATTTTATTTTGTAATTAAAACATAAGAAAATATATTAAATAAAAATTTCAATTTATTAATTTTATGAATTCACTAAATTAAAACCTGCAAACTCAACGATCCGTAAAAGGCAAGATTAGGTCTTATATTAAATCGTGCATCGCACAGGTACACGTACTAATAATAATAATAAGAGAAATTTAATTTCCATTTAATACTCCCTCTGTCCCGGCTAAGATGAGGCGTTTCTTTTGGAAATAGTAATTAATAAGTGTATGTTTAGAATTGAAAATAGTATAAAGTGATAATATGAATATATATTATTTAAACTTACGTGTGTAATGAAGGTATCTTAAAAATGAAAGAACTCAACTTAATTGGGACGACCTAAAATAGTATATGCCTCGTTTTAGTTGGGTTGGAGCCTGGAGGTAATACAATTTATCACAAAAAAAAAAAAAACACTAGATTAAAATGAAAAAACAAACAGTCCCCATAGTAGTATCATTACGTCAACAATCGGTAATAATTTATGTACATTGATCCAGCAATTTTAACGGTGGCCAGTCAAAAGAACAATTCTCTGACGCCGTTTCCGCCGCTAAACCCCAATGGCGACCCCTTCAAAGTGTATCCTCTTCCTCTGTCTGCTCTTACTTTCATATGCTCCCGCTCACTCCGTATCCAATTATTACACCCTATTCTCCCTCTCTCACTCCCTTATTTCCCGCGTCGCCGCCCTACGAACCGCTCGAGGCGATGTCGACGGTGCTGAACGGGCTCGGAATTTGGCCCGTAACTTGGAGCAGGGTTTGGGCATGGGATTCTACAAGTATGCTTGGAGTTTGGGATGGGATTATGTGAAGAATTACGCGTGGAACGGCGGCGCGATGTCGTTTCGGGACATGGGCGGCGTTGTATCTGATTTGAATGAGTTGTTAGGGGGTTTGCGGGAGTTGAATCAAGTCAGCTCCGATAGGGAGAAGGTCGCTTGGCTAGGTCGGAATTACAAAAATGCCCTTAGGGTTTCGCAGTCACTCTTGGTTCGCCTGCTCAAAGTGTTCCGTCAATCTGTATGTTTGTTGTTTATCTTAATTTATGTTTCTTTCCCTGCATATAATTTCTCCAATAAATCTTCGTATATATTTTTTTGTATTTTTATCTGATTCTATGGATTTGAAGAAGATGCTATACTTGTGTGATTTTTTCCTCGACTATGGAACTATATTGAACGGAAATTTTTTATGATGAATGCATGAAAATAATTATGCTTGATTTTGACTATAGTTTTGTGGTACTGACGGATTACTGATCAACGTGTGCTTTTCTCTGTAAAAAAGAAATCAGCTTGATTACCTTTTCCTTAAGAGCGTTTTAAGATATTAAAAAAGAAAAAAAATAACCTTATTAGGTCAATGGATTTTTCCTGCTCAATAGTGTTTGTTAATGTTTCTATTTTGTAAATCATTTGAAATGGGAATAGAATTTAAACTTCCCAAAATGGCATCTTACATTCTAGAATATGGATTCCAATTTTCCTACTGATGAGATAATGTTGATGGTAATGGCAGGGACCACTACGAGATATAGTGATGAGCCTTCGGAAAGAAGTGGTTGAGGGTGATCTGCTTAGGGATTGCATTGAGGTGGGCACCGGTGATCTCAAGGGTTTGATACAAATTATCAAGGACATTGCTCTTCAATATACCTCTGCTTCACCGAAGAGTGACTTGTAAAATGGGATAGTTTCTAGAATTGGAAGCTGTCTTGTTTGATCCAGATAAACTGGCCTTTCCGTAGGAAGAGAATTCGAGATGCATAGGTATATGTTTCTGGTGGTCTTTTTGTCTAAAGGAACGAGTTGACTAGTATAGAATGTTATCAGAAATGCAATATCTCCCCTTCGTCATGTAAAGGATGTTCTGGTTTTGCGTGTTCAGAACAGAGGGAGACCGAATCACAACTTTTGCTAGATTAAAGTATGTTTCTTTGATCTAATTACTTGTAACTTCTTACGGTCTTTTAGTAGCACCAGCCTGCTGTTAGTGCACTTCATGGATAAGGCAATTGATTTCATGTTTTTGATGTTATTGTGTATCAATTCTTGATACGCCTTCCTCGAAAATATTGTCTGCATTAGAACTTATATTGTATTTTTGCATCATATGGAATCATTCAAGATTTTCTTTGAATAAGAGTTCTTTTATCATTTTGATGATTGGTTACTGACTAGCAATGCATTTCATAATGCATATGAAAACAATTTTCTCAGGCCATACTGATGATAGGATGAAGTAAAAGACGAGACAGGAAGGAATGATCTCAAAAAGTATTCTCAATCTCGTTACTCCAACTAGTTGAACAAATTGTCAAGAGATTATCCAAAATTAATTGTCTTATGGGGTATTGCCAAAACTCATCTATATATTATTTTATAAAAACAGAGTTTGAGATAGATATTTTATATTGACAGTTTTCTCAATAATAGTGTAATGCCCCGACTTTTTAACCCGAATTAAATTAGCAAACCTCTCGAATTTTATGAACTTGTATTCGATTTTCGAGACCTAAAATTTCGATGATTAATGAGAATAGCCTATTGTATTAGCGACTCTTTTGTGAATGAGAGCTAATGACCTTATATAGATAGAAGGCCATGATAGAATTAATCTTTAGCAAGACATTAATCAAGCTCATAGTATATAGAAATCAATTATTAAGAATAGTGAATACTATGTATTGGTGAGAATTAATAGTGATTAATGTGGAGAGAAATCATTGACGATAATTAATGATTCTAAGGTACTTAGTAGTGATTGATGATTTAAAATACCATCATGTAAGAAGATTGGCATATTAATGCTTATGATTAATGCAAGCATTTATAGTAAGTAATTGTAGTTAGACAGGTGATACAACCTTTGGAATAATTGATGATTATAGAGTTATTATAGCAATAATAAAGTTTACTTGTAATCTATAATGGTGGAGGAAATTCTGGCATTGATAAATCCTTCAGAATCAATATATTATGACAATGACTTAGAAAATTTTGAAGTAAATTAGATTTAAAAAGGGGGCAACTGTACTACTAGAAAAAAAAGGATACAATGCTGTAAGATTAAAACTATACTACAGGCTCCTATTAAGAATTCAGACATAACATGAATCAAAAAGTGTGTGAGGTATTAATAAAAGACAAATTACAGGTTCTAAGGAAGAGAATCTACAAAAAGACTTTTCGATTTGAAAACAAACTAGTAACTACAAAAAGAGAAAGGAAACAGTGAGAGAAAGACAACAATTCTCGATCAAAGGGAATGAGGAAGTGTGAGACTGTTTCCTCCCTGCCAGCACACCATACTCTCATGCTTTAGGCACCAGTCGAATACCTGCATTGAGGAGAGGGCTGAATCAACAACTGTAATAAGAATGACACTAATATCTAAGTTGCTATGAAGGGAATCCCTGTAAATAAAATTCAACAGGAAGAGGATCTCCTCAAAATAGAATAGAACAAAATGGAAGTATGAATGCAGAAAATAGAAGTGACACCAAATTGTGTAAAAAGAAAAGTTAGGAAGGGCAGGGATGACCTGCTTGATGCTGCAAAGTCCTCCACTGTATGATGCAGCTCCTTCTTTCCACTGGATAATGCAGCTCTCCTCTTCACCATGGCAGCCCTTTTCACCCTAGTTGTAATGGCCCGTAAAAAATTTTCCTACTAATTTTGTGTATCAGAAATCTGCTCGAGAAAATTTCGTAATAAAATACCAAAGATATCGATTAGTTAATCGATATTGGTAACTATTGTAGTATATCTTTGAATACTTGTGCAAGCTAGACCATGAATTGTGTTCTATAACATAGTAGTTAGATACCAATCATTATATATATACTAATGGATTTTGTTTAAATGTTTTACTTAGAAATGGAATAATTGAGATATTATAATTTAGTTGTGAGATACAATTAAATTAATTAATCATTGCCAAGTTTAGTTAAGAAGGATTATTAGATTAAGGTTTTGGAAATATAGAGAATGGATAATTAAAAATTCCATTACACCTTATTACATGATTTATCACTTATATATAATGGGTGAGAAGAACATGAGATATAAACATATTTACACAACCTTGCTTTTTTTTTTTAAAGAAAAGAAACATACACACACGTATGATATATATATATATATATATATATATATATATAAGGTACAAATATAGAAGTAAAAGTATATGTATAGGAGCATGATTACAGTAAACAAATACTTAAGAGAGAACTTAGTGCAGTGGTTACCAACCACTTAATATATATAAAGGTTGTGAACATTACAAGAGTAGTAGAATAAGAAACTATAGATACTACATATATATTTTTAAGTCTTGCAGAATAGACAATAATCACCTAGCAAACCTTAGACATAAATATAAGATTTAGCCCACTGCCCAAATCTTTTTTCACATAAATGCAAACTCAAGAAGTGTGCAAATATAGAAGTGAAAGGAAAGAAAATGGAAGGAAGGGACGGGCAGCAGGAAAGAGCAGTGGTTGTTGTCACTCCACCACCTTTCCATTCGCCTTGCACCTGCAAAGGAAGAAAGAACATCAACTTAAAGATAGCCTCAAAGTCAAGAATTAGGACAGATATAGTGTTAAGAAGTAGGCTGTAACATATATAGAGAAACTCAAGTGCCTATGTGCAGTCAAACTAAATTAAAGAACCACTACACGTTGCAAACCCAATCAAAACACTCTTTTATATCCTACCTTAATACTTACTTTCACTTCCACTGAAACACATACGTAGAAACACTCATCCACACAAGGGAAAAACCTCTCAGTCACCCCAACTTCAGTTTGAGAAGCAGTAAGGTAAACATAAGTTTCAACCTTTCAGTTTAGTGTTAAGTTCCCAACTAAATCAGTTCTCTTTTCCTACTTTCACAGAAGATACTTCAGAGAAACATTTAACCAAACATCTAAAGTAAGTACAAGCTCTTCCTTTTATATTAAATCTAGGACAGAAAAGAGATAGCATGCTTAGTTCATGAACTGCAACTATTAGAACAACTAATAACGCAATAGAGATTTCAGCTTTCTTTAAATCTTTTAAAGCATTTGTAGGATATTCAGAAGCTGCTATGTGAGACAAAATACATATATGCAGACCCTCCTAGACACATATATAGACTCCACCCATTCCATGTTATATTTAGAACAAAAGCATGCTAAGGACAGATAACAAAACATGCGTAGGAAGATCTTCAAACCTTCTAGGTTTCCTGTTTTAGGCTAGCAAAGCATATATACATATTTTTATGCTACAGACTTCAAAAGCCATATTTATGCTTTGAGAATCTAGAACATATACACCCTCGTGTACTCAGGAATGCAGAAATTTAGAATATAGTTATGACTTCATAGTTCAGAACACAAAACATAGCCTACTTACTATCAATTCAGAACTCATTTTAAAACCAAGAACACTACAAAATGAAACATTTCAGAATGCATGTAAACATAAACAGGAAAGCGAAGTATTGAGAAATTAGGCTAAGAAATTAGCTTAGGATAGCTGCCCAACCCAAGACACGGCAGAACACTCCCTCCACAACAAGAACCCATAGCACCAAAAGCTAATTAACATGCAGAAGAGAAGGAACAACTCAGAACAATAAGCAACTCAAGAATTAAAACACTCTTAAATCAACCCAACCGAATTAAACATACAGGAAGGTAAAGAATTACCTTCTGCAATATAACTTTAAATTTGTTGCTGTCATAAGACCTCACCATGTGATTCCACCTCGATCAGAAAACAGAAAAGAAAGCAAAAATTAGAAATAGAAAGAAAACTAAAAATGCAGAATTTAAAAATAGGAAGAAAATTTACACATGCAGAAATGTAAAGGATAAGGATCAAGATTTAGAAGCTTGGATTTTTATAGATTAAGACTTTAAAACCTTGAAAATCCTAAAATCTAGAACTGAATTAAGAAAAACTTTAGAAATAGGAGTCTGAAATAAAGAAAAGAGAAGAGGAAAGGGGATAGGAGAAGTTTACCTTACCTCACAGTCGAGAAGAAGAAGAAGAAGAAGAAGAAGAAGAAGAAGAAGGAAAGACCGTCGAGCAGGAGAAGAAGAAGAAACAAGAGACAGTGGAGAAGACAGAAAGCGACAGAAAATGAAATAAAAGAGAAAGGAGAAGGAGAGGCGGAGAAGACGATGAAGGAGAAATGAGAAAGAAAGTTAGGGTTGGAAAAAAAAAAGAATAGGAATGGGTTTGGGCTGAATTAGTATTGGGTCATGGGCTATATTAGTAATAAAATTTAGTTGGACCCAGGTTTAAGAATAGAAATCGGGCCGAAATAAATAGGAAAACGGGCTGGACTTCGAGAGAAACTTTTATTGATCCGAAATAAAATAAAACAATTGGACCATACAATGAATAAGTGTCGGGTTAAATGTTTTGTTTCACGAAACGGGCCCCGATTAAATAAATTAGAATGAACTAAGATTTAAATTCTTAAGATTGATTTTAAATAATTAAATCTTTGGATTAAGATACTAATTAATTGGGTTAATTATAATTAGCTAATTTGAACTCAATAAGTAATTTAACCAAGTATAGATATGAAATAATGTTAGTAGTCGGATTTCGATCCTATAAATTCTTAATTAGTATTTAATTAATTATGCTACCTTATAAGAATTTAATTTAGAATCTGAAATTAGAATTTAAATTACTTCGACTAAGATGTCTCGAATAGTTATAGTATCTCTAATTTCATTTTAAATTGGTTGTAATGACTTTTAGAATATATTATAAAGAATTCGATAATTAGTTAATTATTGAAATTCTTTAAAAATAAGTTAGAATAATTACTAGAACTCGACCGTGAATTAAATAAGAAAAATAGAACAAGTTATGCAATAATAGCATATTAATTCATTTTGATTAGACAAATGAATTATATACTCACGATGAGTATTTTTCTCTTAATTTCGATTAAGGATTTACGAAGGAAAATTTTAATCGATCAGCATCAGAATTTCGATCTAGACAAGGAAGCATATCAGGTAGGCTTTCCTTTACAAATAAAATCGTATGCGTTGTACCAAATTGCTATTTTTGTCTCATAAATTCTTTTGAAATAAAAAAAAAAAAACATTATGAAGTATTGCATTGTCGAAAATATTTATTTTTGGTATGATGCGTATCTGTTGAACAATTAATCAAATTTTGGTCTTTAAAGATTTATATCTTTTAAGGCTAGTGTACACCAGGACTGTGAGTCATCTTAGCGGGTTGGCCGGTTCAGTGTTCGCGGAAAGTGGCCACTTTTCCAACACCCAGAATTACAGATATGTTTGATTACTCCAGAACTTAGACTGCGCAGTCAAACTTTTAAAATCACACAAGAATTTTTGTGAACATAGGTACTTTAGTGACAAAATCCTTATGTTGCACTGTGTTACGACAATGGCAATTATATTAGTACGAATGTGATTTCGACATGTGTTTACTGAGTACTTTCGTACTCAGCCCTGCATATATTTATAAATGTGCAGGTTAAGCGGTGATGTCAAAGCGGAATGCTCAGCGGTGGTTTTGTCGAACTTTTGCTCTTTTACTCTCGGTGATTTATATGTCGTCATACATATAAATCTAGAAATTGATCCAGTTTTCCGCTGCTAGACTTTCGTTTCTGTATTCAGAACTTTTCAAGCTTTTCCTTTAAACAATGACTTATGTATCGTTTTCCTTTATTTGGGCTGCGAGTCGCCGAATTTTGTTAGAATCTTCAATCATTGGAGTACGTTCCATATTTTCACCCAAGAATCAGTACTTTCATTTCTTTTTCGTTATCCGTTTTATCTTCGAGTCACGTTTTCTCGGTTTTACTAAGCATAGTGAAATGGGGGCGTGACAGAGTGGTATCAGAGCACAATTTTGTGCTTTGAACCCGAGAGTCTTTTGAATTTCGTGTCTAGTATTGTTCCACTAGACACCTTTAACAAGTCGACAAAACCCTAGCATTTTCGTACATCACGCTTTGCAAAGAGAAGGTAAGTAGTTCATTTAAATGTGAATGCTTTAGAACGGACATAATCTGTTACTTCGATTCCAAGAATATAAATTTAAAGTTCTTTATGTGAACTTAGAACGCTAAAATTTTATGTTTTCTATTATAGAAGAAAACATAGACGAGAATTTAAAAGAAACTTCCACAAATTACTCGGAAACGAGAACATCCCAACTTAAGCTAAATCCTATCATATGAGAAATAAAAGGAAAAGACATTTCCTTTCATTTATAATATTTCATTCAACACAAACAATTCAATTAAAACACTCAAATTCTATTCAAAACAAACTTTAAAACACTATTAAAAATAATAAGAAATGTAACTCATCCCTAATTTATAAACCTTATCAAAGAAAGGTAAAAAAAACTATTAAAATTAAAGAAAGGTAGTAATTTATGTACATTCAGCAGTTTTAACGGTGGCAAGTCAAAACAACAATTATCCGACGCCGTTTCCGCCGCTAAACACTAATGGCGGCGACCACTTCAAAGTCTATCCTCTTCCTTTGTCTGCTCTTACTCTCACATACTCCCGCTCACTCCTCCAACTATTACACCCTATGCTCCCTCTCTCACCCCCTTATTTCCCGCGTCGCCGCCCTACGAACCGCTCGCGGCGATGTCGAGGGCGCTGAACGGGCCCGGTATTTGGCCCGTAACTTGGAGCAGGGTTTGGGCATGGGATTCTACAAGTATGCTTGGAGTTGGGGATGGGATTATGTGAAGAATTACGCGTGGAACGGCGGCGCAATGTCGTTTCGGGACATGGGCGGCGTTGTATTTGATTTGCATGAGTTGTTAGGGGGTTTGCGGGAGTTGAATCAAGTCAGCTCCGAGAGGGAGATGGTCGCTTGGCTAGGTTGGAATTACAAAATTGCCCTTAGGGTTTCGCAGTCACTCTTAGCTCGCCTGCTCAAAGTGTTCCGTCAATCTGTTGAAAAAATAATTTTTGCTATTTTTAGAATTTGTCAAGCTTAAGCTTAGTGTGGGACGTAAGAGAAGAGTGTCAAACGAGACGGAGCCAGTATATTTTTTTTGTATTTTTATCTGATACTTTGGAGTTGAAAGATACTATACTTGTGTGGTTTTTTCCCACTATGGAACTATATTGGACGGCAATTTTTTATGATGAATGCACGAAAATAAATATGCTTGATTTTGACTATAGTTTTGTGGCACTGACGATTACTGATCAATGTGTGCCTTTCTCTGTATAAAAGATATCAGCTTGGTTACCTTTTCCTTAAGAGCGTTTTATAATATTAGCAAGCTTTAAAAAGAAAAAATCTTATTAGGTCAATGGACTTTTCCTGCCCATTAATTTTTGCTAAATGTTTCTATTTGGTAAATCATTTGAAATAGGAATAGAATTTAAACTTCCCATTTCCCAAAATGTTATCTTACATTCTAGAATATGGATTTCAATTTTCATATTGATAACATAATGTTGATGGTAATGGCAGGGACCACTACGAGATGTAGTGGTGAGCCTTCAGAAAGAAGTGGCTCATGGTGATCTGCTTAGGGATTGCATTGAGGTGGGCACTGGTGACCTCAAGGGTTTGATACAAATTATCAAGGACATTGCTCTTCAATATACATCTGCTTCACCGAAGAGTGACTTGTAAATATGGGACAGTTTCTATAATTGGGAGCTGTTGTTTTTGATCCAGATAAACTGGCCTTTCCGTAGGAAGAGAATTCGAGATGCATTGGTCTATGTTTCTGATGGTTTTTTGTCTAAAGGAACGACTTGACTAGTATAGAATGTTATCAGAAATGCAATATCTCCCCTTTGTAAATGATGTTCTGATTTTGCCTGTTCAGAACAGAGGGAGACCGAATCACAACTTTTGCTAGATTGAATTATGTTTCTTTGATCTAAGTACTTGTAATTACTGTCTTTTAGTAGCACAAGCTTGCTTTAGTGCACTTCATCGGCTAAGAAATTATCACATTATGGCAACTGATAGTGATTCCATAAGAACTTATAATGTATTTTTGCATCATATGGAATCATTAGATGAAGATTTTCTTTGAATATGAGTTCTTTTATCATTTTGATAATCGTCACTAATTAGCAATGCATTTTATAGTGCATATGAAACCAATTTTTGCAGGCCATACTGCTCATAGGATGAAGTAAAAGACAAGACAGGAAGGAATGATCTCAAAAAGCATTCTCAATCTCATTACTCCAACCAGTTGAACAAATTGTCAAGAGAGGGGGCTCTTGCTGAATGGTGAGGCTTGGCATCCTCATATATTTGATAAAAGTCTCTTTATGGGAGTAGGCCCATATGAGTGTGTGTCCTTGGCGTTGTTTCTTCAACTGCCAAATTTATGAGGCAGCAGTACTAGAGTAATAATCACATGTATGCATAAATGCTATATATCTTATTTAATTACATTAATTATCTTATCCTTCTATCATATCATTATTCACTAATATTCTCTATGTAATATATTACCTCTGGAATTCTCTGGTCTTCTTTTGAGTGCAAGTGTAACGATCAATTAGATTATTGTAAACTGCAGACAGCAGATTTTCATCCTTCTCAACTGTCTAAATTGTTACAATTCTGTAAAATTGTCACTCCTTTGATGTTGAGAGAGAAATGTGAATATCTGTGTGAAGGCATTGAAGCATCTCTTATAATTCTGATAGGTCGTCGGCAGGAAATCCTATAGGGCTAAAGCCCCCAATAATATGTTGTGGTAGAATTGTGTCATGAATGAACACACTACTTTCCAGTAGTAATCTGGATGAGTTGATCTCCACATTTAATGTAGTAGTTGCACTCCACCTAACTTATTTACATGCTCGAGTTTCTTCTTTCAATCAGCTGACTTCGTGGTTCTTTATCCTTAGTGCTCTTTATTTTTTACGATGCATGTAATATAGGTAGAGCTCAAGTCACATCTTTAATTTGTATAATTAACAGGAACATCCGTATATTAATCTACTCTTAGGAAAAATCACCCCACAACATTACATCCCTCACACTTTCCATCTTTAAGATAAAAAGAACACAAAAAACCAACCAGAAATATAGAAATGAAGAAAAGAAAAGCATAATCACATGGGATAAAATTTCAAAATAGAGAAGGAAAGTGAAATGCGTCGGCCCATCTGCTGTTGCTAACTGTCTCACAATACATCCGCGTGAAATCAATGCTTCTATCCAACTCCAATACCATTATGCAGGATAGCTCTAAATAATAAGTCAACTTCAAGTTTACAATCTTGTAGATGTAGTATATAAATACACACATGCTTGGATGCCTTTAATTTCATCACGCACAACACCAGCCTCACTCACTTCTCATTACCACCTTTACTTGTTAATCTCCTGATCCAACTTTTTGGTGCGCTGCATTACTCTCTTCACGCCCATTTTCTTTGTACAACTGTATACTTGAACTTTATCCTCTATAGTTAGTGTTCACATACTATATATAATGGGAAGTACTGGGATTAGGAGATGGATGTTACTGTCTGTGGCCGTGGCCGTGGCCGTCGTGTCGCATTTCCAGCATGGGGTCACGGCTGAGCCCCAAGTTCCATGTTTCTTCATATTTGGCGATTCCTTAGTCGACAATGGAAACAATAACAACATTCAGTCCTTGGCTAGAGCTAATTACTTGCCTTATGGCATCGATTTCGAGCAGGGCCCGACCGGTCGCTTCTCCAACGGTAAAACTACCGTAGATGTCGTCGGTGAGTAAATGTCATCTTGATGTCAAAATATTTTTTTCATGCTATGAAAACATTATTAATTATTTATTCTTATCCCATATGTACAGCTGAGCTGCTAGGCTTTGATGACTACATTCCACCCTATGCAAGTGCTCGTGGTGAGCAAATAATGAGAGGAGTGAACTACGCATCTGCTGCAGCTGGAATCAGACAAGAAACTGGGCAGCAACTAGTACGCATCCCTCTCTTCCTTCTTACATCATTAAGAAGCAAGATTCTTGCATTAAACTACTAATTTGTTGTTGTTGTACTGATTTTTAGGGGGCTCGAATTGATTTCACCGGGCAAGTGAACAACTACAAGAACACAGTTGCACAAGTAGTGGACATACTAGGCGACGAAGACTCGGCCTCAAACTACTTGAGCAAGTGCATCTACTCGATAGGAGTAGGCAGCAACGACTACCTGAACAACTACTTCATGCCACAGTATTACACGACGAGCCGGCAGTATTCTCCGGAGCAGTACGCGGAGGTACTGATCGAACAGTACACGGAGCAACTGAGAGCATTGTACAACTATGGAGCCAGGAAATTCGTGCTCATCGGAATAGGCCAAATCGGGTGCAGCCCCAACGCGTTGGCTCAGAACAGCCCCGATGGCAGAACGTGTGTGGCTCGAATCAACAATGCGAATCAGATATTCAACAGCAGACTCAAAGGCTTGGTTAATGAGTTCAACGGCAACACCCCCGACGCCAGATTCATCTACATCAACGCCTACGATGTCTTCCAAGATCTCATCAACAACCCCTCCGCTTTCGGTAATCTTTTTACTTCAAATAACATGACATTTTTGTGACATCTCGTGTTGACTTAATAAGAGTACGACACTTTTCATGATTAAGATCTCGCGTTGTCTTAATAAGTGGATGGTATGTGCCATAACTAAGATCTCGTGTTGACTTACCTATAAGAGCATGACACGTGACATGAATAAGTGATTATGATTTAGAGAGTATGTTTTTCTTATATATATACTATAAATTTTGAACTCTTAGTCATATGACCACGTGTCATTCCCTTATTAAACTAATACGAAATGTCACATAATTAGGCGAGCTTGAATGAGATGAATGAAATATTTTGTATAAATTTTGAAGGTTTTAGAGTGACGAATGCGGGTTGCTGCGGCGTGGGGAGGAACAATGGGCAGATTACATGCCTTCCGATGCAGCCGGCGTGCGAAAACAGAGACCAGTACTTGTTTTGGGACGCGTTTCACCCTACCGAAGCAGCAAATATTGTGGTTGGTAGAAGATCGTACCGAGCTCAGAAGGCTTCGGATGCGTACCCCTTTGATATTAGCCGCTTGGCTCAGCTCTAGAATTGCAGAGCTAGTTGAAGAAATAGAAACATTATTTGTGTGTTAAAGAGATTATACAATTCATATGTGATATTGGTGATTTTGTGCTTCAATATATTTAATTGTATCTTTTACAGTTTGATATATATTGTTATGATTCTGGTGATATGGAAGAAGGTCCAGCTTCCTGGTTTCAGATTGTTAAATACTTCTGTCATAGATATAATTAAAGAATAGTTGATGTATATGAAGAGTTCTTTTTTAAGTTATGAGAATGAAATTAAGTAAAAAGTCGTATACGGAGAGAATTTTTCATTGCAATTTACGGAGAGAATTTTTCATTGCAATTTCCGGAGACTCGGGATAATGTGGATTATAAATTCATGCTATTTATACAGTTTTCATTTTTCAATTATATGATGAAATGAACAAAGAGCTTTGAAGCTTATTTCAAGAAATTCAATATATTTTGTGTGAGATAGTTATGATTGAGTTAAAAAAAATTGAGGGGCAGTGAGCAAACCTACAATTACAAACACTAGGGCCCCACACCAAGGAAATAAATGTCTTGTTTCATATAAGTAGTTGAAGCATTTGGTTCATATAATATTACTGTTGATGATAAGTCGTAATCATAATAAATAAATTGTGCTAGTACATTTTTCAAAATCAAAATGTTGTGCGTTACTTTTCTAGAATTAATAGCTTCTGGTAGAAGTACTTTATTTTTAAATGGAAACTTAATTCTACTTATTAACTTTCATTTTGCTTTCAGTCTCTAACGTCCACAACTCACCCAACGAGAGTCCAATACGCTATGGCGCAACAATGGATCCATTAAAAACTTGATATTCATCCTAGCTAATGGATCTATTATGCTGCCATAGCGTAACAATCTTCCACCCCATAGGTCTGGGACCTTATAAATGGTATTAGAACCGATCCGAGTGAGCCCAATAGGTCCTGGGAGCATTGCTGCATGATTATCGCGGCGAGGACATCACATATTTAACAGGAAAGATTGTAATATCCCATATCGAATAAAGAATGAATGTCAACACAATTTAAGTTTTAATGGATTTTCTAGCAACATGATTAATCATTTTCGATAAAGCGATTACGAATGCCAAATTTAATAGTGGATCAATTGTGCAGGTGTAGGCGTAACCGAGTCGATGTCAATCATCAATATATCATTGTTGCTATCATTACAACAACAATTAAGTAATAATTCAAGGATGGGTTCCTTGTTTGGCCTCAAGCATTTCAATGTCATACACTTTGGCTGTAAATTACATAGCAAGTGATAAAGCTTTTTCTTTCTTTTCCAGAATAGAGAATATGAGATAAAAGAAATTGGGAAAATAATGATATGTTACACAAGTTAAGAACTGGGTGAGTCGATGGCGCATCAGCTGATTTTTTGAAGAAAGAGGAATGAATAATCAGTGTCGGTCCCACATTTTAGGGCCCTAAACTAAAATATAAATGTGATCCCAAAAATTAACAACACGTCACATGTTAACGTTTGTCAAAAATTAATATAGAAAATTTTTAATATACTTTTCATTATTATACTATTCATGAAATTAATAAGTTAGAATAATCAGTATTAATAGAAAAATAAATTTAATCAATATATATTTTAACTAAAAGATTAAATTTTTTTAATAAAATTTGGAACGCCTCAAATTTGAAGGCGTAGGACTTTGCATGGAAGGGCTCTGAGACTCGTTCACTCTCAAATTGTTCCGTCAAATTTGGTCATTGTTGCAACTGTTTTATCTGCTTTTTATTTTAGATGTTTATGGTTTGGTTTTGGTTCGAAATATTCAAAAAGGGGAAGCCACGATTTTGAACTGTAGGTACCTTATATATATTTTGATATTTTTCTACCATTAATTAAATTTATCTTTCATATTATATATAATAATTGGTTATAACTTATTCAAACACATTTAAATTTGTAAATTTATGTTAAGATATACTGCAATTTCGAAAGAACAAGTAATTTCTAATCAAAAATTTTTTTTATACAATTTTAACTCGGAACTGTGAATTATAGTAACAAAAAATATCAGATTCAAACAAAAATATGGGTGTTTTGATGCAAATGTTATTTTCAAGAGGCTAAGTGTAGTCTACACATTATTTACAAAATACAATATTATGCTTGAGAAGAATGATTTAGATTTTATCATTTTGGAATTTATAAAAATGGTTTCAATTCAAACTAATTTATAATAAATGGACCCACTACACTAAGGCCTTGTTCGGTTGAATAGACTCATAGTATTAGGACTTAATCTTATCTAAGATGAAACTTATCTTTGGGGTAAGGCCAAGACTAAAAATGTAAGTATTAGCTATCCTAGATAGCTTTTAAATTGAATCTTGAATTTTGTCTTGCAAACCAAACATAAAATAATTGTTGTCTAGGACTCAATAAGAGCAACCGAACGCCCCCTTAGTACATACAACTCAATTTTAAAATTTTTTAATACAATTTTTTCTCGAAACTGTGAATTGTAGTAATTAAAAATATCAGATTCAAACGCTACTAACTACACACAACTCAAGAGATCGATTGTGAAATTAATTTAAATAGGACACCGAAAACACAATTGACTTGCAATTTAAATATCGATCTCGCAATGTCACGCGCGTGATAATTTTATTTTGGCTTGTTCTTTCTCACTTCAATTCCGATTTTGAACTCGCTTGTGGCTACGAATTCACTACAAGAAAAAAGTCATTTAGTCAAGGAAACATTAATAAAGATTGATATACTCTCACTAATTATGAAAAAATAATTTTAGTGAGAGTAAAAATTATAGTTAAAAGTTAAAATACCATGCATCACAAATAATTTTTTAGTGACAAAACTGTTCCCGTCATCACATGTCGTTATTGTTTGTCTAGTTAAAAAGTTAATAATGACAATATAATGCATTTTTTTCTCTCATTAAAAGTATATTTTTTTTTGCAGTGGAACTCCTGTCGAGGCGAACTCTAATCATATCCCTTTCACGCGGTATCCAATTTTTTACTTTTAAAATATGAGAACCTAACGAAAAAACTAAACGAAAACTTAAAATCGACACTATAAACTAAAACCAATTTAAATAACTCAAATCAAATGCAAAAACTAGCTAATAAAGAATCATAAAACTAAGGCTAAAATGAGTATAATTATATTTCAAATCAGTGTTCATTGACCAAATCAATATTTTAACAATATTATAAGCGCGAATTTAATAAATGTTATTAATTTAATATCCTAAAATGAATTTAGAGTCTTCAAAACAAATTATAATAGTATAAGAATAATGTTCCATTGTCCGTGGTTGACACATTTTAACGTTCCACGGCTGATGTGGCAATGCCACGTCATTGCCATCTTAACATGCGAGTCACTATATTTTCATTTTTTTTTTGTTAATTTTACTTTTATTATTATTTTTTAGTGAATAATATTAAATTATATCATAATTAATAAACCCTAATCGGGAAGTGATAATTAATAAAAATTATTAAAAAATTAATATTTATCTACATGACATGCCACATCATTCGTAGACGCAACATTAACCCCACCCACCGCGGGCGGGTGAACATTTTCGATCTTTATTAAAATAAACTATAAGGATAGCGAGTTCCACTATATATATCAAAGCAACAAATTAGGGATATTAATTAATGGTTACGAAACACACAATTTTTTGAATGAAATTGATTCTTCACAAGTGAATTTAATTTGTCTTGAATATATGATCTATTTTTAATCAATTTACAATATTCGCATGCCAACAAATTAAAACCGATACCACTTGATAGCGAAATGATATCTTTATGATCATACAATTTTCAAAAATTAAGGTAATTTGTGCCAAAACGACTTCGTTAATTCCAATTGCTGTAGCATGCATAAATTAATTTTATTTTACAAAAATTATATATATGATCTTAATAACATTGTTTTATTGCATTTCAATAGAAAATTCATATATATATATATATATATATATATATATATATATATATATAGATTATTAAGTATATGATCAACGCAGTCAATCAAGCTAGGGTTTAGATTTTAGATTAATCTATTTCTATTTTTTTTTAGTTCCTAGGATTCAATCTTACCTAGATAATTTTTTTATAAAAAATTTATGCTTAGATTAATTAGTAGTGAAAGGAGATTGAAAGACCCAAAACTTGATTAGAATGTTTAATTAGGGTTTAATAAAACGTTTACCAGTTTCCGGTGGACGGGGTTAATACGTTTGCCAATGATATGACATGTCTCGTAGATAAATATAAAATATTTAATAAAATTTTGTAAATTATCACTTTATGACTAGGATTATTGATTATGGTATAATTTAATATTATTCAATATAAAATAATAAAAATAAAAAATTGAAAATTATGGTGACTTGTATAGTGATAGCATTGTCTCATCAACCGTGTGCACATTAAGTTATGTCCACCATATGTGGTGGAACGTGAATTTTGTGCAAAGTGAATTTAGAGTCCTTTTTAACATTTCTTAAGAATACGATTTAAATTGACTTATCACACTAAGATGATCATTTACGAACAATTTGAAGTGTAGCTCTCGGTTCAATACTTATCCCTATCGCCTCCAACGCTTAAATTATGTCACAAAACTTTTTAGGCATCATCATCATCTTTACCTTGGATGATAGAGTAGATTGATTGAGTAACTGAAGGTTTAGACTAAGACAAGCTTCCCAAAATCAAATGGTGGATTAACCTACTGCGTGCCTGTTTGTATTATTTATGGTTTCTTAATTATTCCACTTGCAGTTCCAAAGAAAATGGAGGTAATGTGTCACTTTATTTAGAAAGTAATAAGCTACACAACTCTACTTCCATATCCTTAACCAACAAGGAAAGGCAAAATTAATACAGCTATAGCATTAGTAGATAATATATATAACGACAAGTGTTCAAGATCCATCATCAAGAATCATGACTATGGGATAATGACACCATTAGAACAGCTAATTAAGAAGTCAACACTCGTGGCAAGAACAGGAGAGAGATGAATGTAACTATGGTTCTTCAGTATGGGAATTAATTATTAATGAACTAGTCTTACATTAATTGAAGTTGTGGTTCTTCCTGCTTAGGATAATCATCATTTGAGTGCAGCCCCATTAGTTGAAGAAAGTTTGGAGCATCAAAAGCCTGATGATGATGAGCTTGTTCAACAAACTCAAAGCCACTTCCACTCCCCTCCATCATATTCATGTGCTGCTCAACTCCCCCACTCTCTCCTATCTACACATTTATTACATCAACTCAAATCCAAACTCAATATATTACATATTGACAAAAGCACATTTATATTAACTAATGAAGTATATATATATATATTTACCAACCTTTGCTCGAAGGAAATGATTGTTATGATGCATCTCCATCTCCTGCTGCCAATGTTAATAATGTATACGTACGCGATGATAAAGAATTTTAATCAGATGGCCATATTAATTGAAAATTCATGTATATACATACACATCTTAAATACCAACCTTCTTCTGCAAGTACTCAATTTCAGCATATAGCAACTCATTCTGAGAGATGATAACAACACATACATGCTTAGTATATAAGTTTGATAATTAAGTTAGAGTTACATCAAACTGTAGAATGTGTATATATATAGATTATACCTTTTTGGTTCGGATTCTGCTAATTCCTTTCTCAACCCTGGTTTCAAGGTTCTTGAGCTCCCTTAGAGTCAAAGCTCCTAATCCCTCTCCAAGCATGTGTCTGAATAAAAAACATATGGGGTTATAAGTATTTCCTTAGAATTATACAGAAATTCTAGATTATACATTATACATAGCTGAAAATCAGTAACTAGTTATAGAATGACCTGTTTTGGTTCTGCATATTACTGATTTGAGCACGCAACTTGGATGATTCTTGCTGGTAGTGCTGAAAACATAGTTGTAATAGTTTCAAATTTGTTCTTTGTTCGGATATTAAAATAGTTTCACTACTTCTTTTTTATATCTATTTTGAAAAATAGAAATTGGCTTATCATTTATCAAATTGAAAAGTAGAATGAAAGGTTTAGATATTAATCTTTACCTGACTATTAGCTTCAGAAACAGATCGATTATTTGAGGAATCTGAGGAAGCTTTCTTGTACCTATCAATAGTGGCTTTCACACTGCATCCACAGTAATTTTATTTAATCTTTTCAGACATAATATATTCTAAAATAGAATAATACTATAACACCAGCCTCTTTTTCTAACAAAAAATAGAGTTTTTTATCAGCTGGTTAAAAACCAAAAGACAAAGCCAAGAACCAGAAAGTACATTGCAAATGTTAGTTAATTATACTTTTTATTCACGCCAGGTTAATTATGTCAACTCAAAATAGCACTGTGACAAGATTCAATTTAGTAAAATGAAAAGAAGCAACTCAGACAACTCCAACTTTGAATCTGGTGCAACCTTAATTTCGTCGAGGCACTGATTGGCTGCCTCTGCAAGCTGGCACTGAACCTAGCTATATGATTGGCCCATATATCAAGAACACAGCTTTTTTATATCCACTTTCTTTTAATCCATTTCTCTAATATACTCGTCAACAGACCCTCAATGCGCAACTTTAATTGAGCAGCATGAAAAAAATTCATATTGTCATTGATTATATCTACGTGTATAAGTGCAAATGTACGAAAAATTATATTTTAAATACGACTTAAATAATGATAATTTCACAATTCTTCCCTTTCTTTGGATGTAATAGTATCAGAATTTTGGTGAAAGCCTCGACATGGGGTTAGCACAGCACAGGAACTGGATTCTGTTTTTCCTTTTTCAGAAAAGAGAAAGTAAATAAAACAAACTCTGGTCACGTTACTTCCTACTGCTGTCAAGAAAATCGTGTATGACGTGACCAAAGATTCTTCTAACCAAGTTATTAAATAGAAATAATAATGATAAATAAATAAAAATGCCCATGAGATTAATTTTCTTCTTAAAAATAGAACAATGTAAATTGTTTAAAAAAAATAATTTTAATTAATTCTAGGTTTCAGACAGAATAAAGATGTTCAAAATCATAAACTTTCTAGGCTGAATGTTAGCAAAACCCTTGAAAAGTTGCAACTTTACAATAAACCCTAGTTAGGGCACAAGTGTTAACTCAGAAATTGGAAACAATTATTTGTTAGTTGTTTAATTCTAAAGAAACAATTTTAGTGAGTATTTACTCTTATTCTGCCATGATTAAACATATTTTTGTTAATTTCTATTTATAATGAGAGAGTAAGAGAAAGCCCTAATGAGGTTGGAATAGGGGCTGTTGACATCTTTCTTGCAGAATCCATTTCAGTTATGTAAGGACTGATGTCCTATTTAGAATGCATTAAATTAAGGAGAAAACGCAAGGACAAATGAGAACTCGACAGCAGCTTGCTGTGAGAGAGATAGAGAGAGAGAAGCTGTGAGAGAGAATATGAAGCTGATCTCAAAATTTCTCCAAAAAATCTTCCCAGATTTCGATTCATACCTACAACAAGGATGATGCAACTGTTTTTTTTTATCTCCAACGAGAGATCCACCACAACAGAAAGACCAAACTGGGAGTATAAAATTCAAAAACCCCATAAAAATAGGAAAATTTAGGAAATAACACTGGTAAAAGATCACTATGATCAACACAAAGTCTAAAATTATTCACTGTTAAAAGACATGATCTTGACCTTCACCCAAAATCTCCCCAAGGTCAAAAATCATATGCCAAACTCCAACTACTAAAAAGAGGAAATTTTAAGCACTAGTACCCTAGATCCTTGTATGATTTCCTCTTAAAAAAGGCCAAGAAACAAAATTAAAACAAGATATTACAAGAGACAAGTTAAAGGTAGCTAGGCACAGACAGATCCATATATATATTTTGCTTGTGTGGTGTGTATATATGAATATACGTACATACCTATTGTTAGCATACTCATAGAGGCGGCCTCTTGTGGAGAAGACGACTAAAGCAACCTCAGCATCACAAAGCACAGAGAGTTCATAAGCTTTCTTCAGCAGTCCATTGCGGCGTTTGCAGAATGTTACTTGACGATTCGTAGTGTTCTCGATCCTCTTTATCGCAATCTTTCCCCTCCCATTTTTTCTCTGCGGCGAGACCTCCCTTGAGTGATCGCTTTGCGCCTCCATTTCTGCGCAGGTAATCAAATCTTTGTTAATATCATGAATTAGGAAGGGAAAGAAGAACGTTCTTTGTTTTGAGGGCATAATGCAGATTTTTGCCGAAAGATTGATACTTTTTAGCAGTTTTGGGTGTGAAGTAAAGAAGAAATTGATAGATGATTACAGTACACCCAAAGACCAAAGCACTATAAGATTGGATCTTTTTTAATTTTCACAAACCTGGTTAATTCCAAAACTCAAAATTCTAGCTTCTCTGTTGTTTTGCTTAGTATCTGATAGGGAGAAATGAAGAAACTGGGATAATGAAGCTGCAGGGAGGACCTTATTAATTAGGGTGTGTGCGCGTGTGCGTCAGATTAACAAATGCTTTTTTTTTTTTCCCCTTCTTTTCCTTCATTTTCTTTTTTTACTTTCCAAATCTTTGATGTATTCTGAGTTCTGACCGTAAAATAAAAAGTATTCCTCAAAAAATTAAAAATATTATAATCATTATTATTTACAGCATCATCGAGGAGGCTTCCAAAGGGAATCTCACGTGATATTTTCGTAATAAAATGAAAATTTTTAGGTGAGGTCGACGAATATTTGGGAGTTTGTCTTGTTTTCCCATTAATACAACACCAACATTATTTGATTCCAAATTCAGAGCAATACCTATTGTACCTTCTTCAAATTCGACTAATTCACCCGCCATTACTTCATCAAGACCATGAATACGAGCAATACCGTCGCCTACTTGAAGTACGGTGCCGGTATTTACAATCTTGACTTCTCTATTATATTGTTCAATATTTATAATTTTTTTAAAATGAAATTTATTAATTTAAATTAAATAAATATGTAATTTAAATTTAATTTCAAATTTTAATTTTAATATTTTTGATTTAATTATATTAATTTTTTTAAAAATTAAATCCAAATACATTAATTAGAAAAATGAAAATTAGAATTAAAATACATTAATTAAAAAGCAAAAATTAAAATTAAAATTACATTAATTAAAAAAACTACGTTGACTAAAAACCTATATTAGATATTTAAATCTATACATTAGAAATTGAAATTATATAAATTAACAACCTGCATTAGAAAAAGATGTGTGAAATTGTGAAATTGAAATAAAGTATTTATAGGTGTAAATTAGGATTAAAAATACATTAAAAAAATAAAAAAAGAAGAAGGAAAAAGTGGGTCTTCGGAGACCCACCCCACTACTCTAGCCACCGGAGATCGACTCCAGCCTCCCATCCCCCAGCACCTCCTCCAGAGTGGGGGTCTCTCTTGAGTCGTTGTCTCCCAGACAGGGAGAACTTGCCCGGGAGTCTACCGCTGCAGATGCTCTTAAGTATCTCATTTTTAAACTTTATATCTATGTGAATTATAATTATAATTTCATCTTATATATTTATCTTTCACCTCACTTTAATATTGTACCTCAAAGTTGGTTTTATAATATAGTATACTCAATCCGTCCCAACTAAAATTGGACGCTTTTATTGAGCACAAATTGTTAGAAAAGTTGAAAAATATTGTAAAATAGTGATATAAATATATACTTCCTCCATTTTTTTAATAAGTATACTATTTTGATTTACCTTTTGTTTTCTAATATGTGTCATATTTCAAAAATCTAGACTATAATAATTTTCTCATTTTACCCTTATTTAATACTTTTATAATATTAAAATAAAGTATATGAATTCATTTATAAAAGTATGAATAAAATAAATTGATAAGGTTATATATGTAAATGTAATACTTCATTTGCATGTGCAAAACAATGAAATAAGAAACTTATTAAAAAAATAGAGGGAGTATTATTTAAGATTATGTGTATAGAAAGATGTACTAAAAAGTAAACGCACCAACGTAGTTGAGATGACTCAAAAGAATATGCATCGTTTTAATTGGAAAAGAGGGAATATCTCATTAGAGTGAGATGAATGAGGAATAAAATCCAAAATTATAATTAGAATAAATGGATAAAAATGAAAAGATTTAAAGAACTTTTAATTACCTCATTTTATCGGGATAAATAAATGTATCACTAATTCATGAACTGGTATCCCATGCATTCTTATTGGTTTGTAGTGAAAAAGCCAAACACAATAAGCATTCTTCCTCAATATTAATATCACTGCTATGGTTTTTGAGTTCTCCAACTATTAAACCCTAAAACTACCAAGAAAACTCGATAGAACAGTCCATGATAGAAGGAAAAATAGCATTTCTCTTGTTCTGTTGCTAGAAATTCGTTACAAAAATTAAGAAAGTAAAATGTTATTTTTTAAAAAGAAGAAGTTAGTATTTTAAATGTAAAATTTTTGTTTTTTTTTTAAATTAACAACTTTTAATGGGATGACCCAATAAAAAAAACATTGTCATTTTCAATGGAACGAGTGTAATAGTTTTTCTCTCTTAAACATCATCGTATATCATCACGTAATGTTTAGAGGTGACAGTGGATCCTAGACTCAGCCCAGATCCGCAGATCCAAATCCATTTTTGAGGATATGGATCATTTAAATAAATTTTGGACTCGATGGATTCGAATCAGATCTGGAGTTTTTAAAATTTTCAACTACTGGATCTGAGTTCATATTTTGAGTTCGGATCCGGTCCAGATATGGCCCGTTAACCCATTTATTTAATTATTTATGATATATTAATATCTACATTATTTTAAATATAATTCAATCCAATTCTAAATCTTGTTTACTTATTGAGCTCCTCTCTTCTTTGAGATGTTGATGACACAACATCTAAAATTTTCTTATTTTGAATTTGATCTTAATTGCGATATATTTCGCCACAACTCCTCCAGGCACATCAATGATTTTAAAACTATTTAAAAAAATTTATAACTTATTTTGAATTGTTATAGTGCTTCGTATGAATTATAGTATTATTTTGATCAATTGTTGTAGTGTTGATATTACTATCATGATTTTATTATCAATTTTAGTATATTTTTAGAATATATTTTTAAAAATAAAATGCATTGATCTGGGTCAAACCCGCAAAATCGAAAGATCTCATGGATCTCAGCACAAATTTCAATTTTTAAGATCCAATAAATTTGGATCGAATTTGGACTAAAGTTAAAATTTTCCGGATTTGGATATGGACCAAGTTAGATCCAATCCGGCCCGTTGACATTCCTAGTAATGTCACATAATCATATAATTTACTATAATTATTATTTTATTATTTTGTATTGAATAAATATTAAACTATATTCTAATCATGCTATAATTGCAAAGTGAGTATTAATAATCTTGTATAAAATATTTATTATTTATCTACATATATCTCACATCATTCAGGAACATGTTTATAGCGTTCGCTGTTGTCGGGGTATTATTTTTATTTAATTAAAATAATTTCGTGTAATTTCTTTCTCTGAGATATGAGGAGTAAAAATAATAAATATGGAGATAATTCATGCATGAGAGACAAATGAATATATATTAATTTAGATATTATTGTTGAAAAATAAATCTAATAAATATATTATGGTTATATTAATAATAGAAAAATTACTTATAATTTTATAATATAAAATAATAAATTTACATAAAAAATAATCGAATATATTATAACACGTGGTCGCTGACGTTGGTCAAGCAGGATACATGGATTGGACCTTATTCGACTAATGAGACCTCGATTTCGAAATTTTTGGAGTATCTTTTTGATAGGCACCTCTGCCTTCTGACCGGTGAAAGTATACAATGAAAATTTCTGGACATGAGTGGCCGATCGTGAGAGTGTGCTTGGATTTGTATGAGGAATTTGCTCGCTCCGACCTAAGCTTTCTTAGTTGAATCACTAGGAATAAATATTATATAGATAATATTATGCTTATTGATTGATTAGACATTACAAAAGAAGGAACTCTATTTTTTAGAGTCCCACCGTGTCCTTCTAGATTTTTGTTTTTGAAGGAAATAAATGATATATATATGTATATATATAAAGACGTGTTTGAGTGGAAGTATAATTTAAATTAGTGAACATACTATAGTAACACGAAATTCAAATCCAAATCGCAACCACTAAGACAAACACCCCATATTGTGATATCTCATTTGATGTTGAAGTATTATAAAATTAGTCTTTGTGATTTGAGTTGACCTAGCTAGCAAATGCTAGGATTGTGGAAGTTGTCTTGCTATTTACAAGTAATTCCCATATAGTATTTATAACTCCACTCTACCAAACAAGGGACAAGCCAAGCTTATCATGTCTCTGGCCGAACACTTTCATGTGGGATGTCTACTTTTTCCCTCTTCTATCTAACTAAAAGCTTATATTAGTTTCTTTTTTTTCGTTTACGTTATGTTAGCTTCTTACTTTTCTCAAAATTGTTCACCGGGAATATCGTAGGGATGTGATGAGATAATTTTGATGATATATATTTAATGTGGCTATAGTATACAAAAAAAAGAAATAAAGAGAATTGAATTATTGCTAGTTTGCTATGAAATTGGAATTTTTGAGAAGAACGCACTTCCGCCTAATGAGTCGCCTTCTTGTCGCTTTGTAATAGTGCTGATGAGTCTATCAACCACTTGTTTGTCGAGTGTCAGAAATATTGAAAACTGTGGAGTCGTTGTTTGTAGTGGCTCGGTATTCAAGCTATACTCTCTAAAAGGTAAAAAAAAAAATACAGTTTTTAGCTGCGATTTGAGAATGTGTTGTTTGGGTGATTTGGAAAAATAGAAATAAGATAGTTACAATAATGGAGAGTGGAAAATTGATAGATTGATTGGAGAAATTAAATTTATTGTGTGGAGCTGAGAGCTTGGAAAGAAAGTTAGCAATTGCGTTATTGGACAGAGTTTTAAATGATGGTGTATAAATTATTTTCTTGTTGTATAATTTGTTTCTTTTGTTTGTTTGGTCGGATAACCTTGATAGGTGTATGTAGTTGCATGATGTGATTGATGGCATTTCTTATGCCCGTTTTTAATATTATTTCCTTTTTTTCTAAATAAATAAAAAAAAAAGCGCTAAAGCCTTGAAAGAAAAGAAGCACTTTTAGAAAAAACAGGTAACTGTCAGCTGTCTCTAAACAACGAGTTTGCAGATTTTATATTCGAATTGTAGTAAATTATAATCAGGAAGAAACGATCAACTCAAAGTCCACGATATTGTAATAAACCAAAATTAGTATTTGGCTTAATTACGTTCGTTTACTTTGAAAATAAATTTGTAAACATGTACGTAGCTTAATACAACATAGGAAATAGTAAGTAAATGGTTGTATATTCTAAGAGAAGTCGGTGCAGTTCTCTCTTGGTCACAATCTCGCCTAATAATTGGGTATGAATAGTTTATCGTGTTAATCAAAGCATGGAACTGGAAAATAAACTAAAAATATTGAAAATATAACTCATTATGTAAAAACAAAATAAACCAAATTACAAGTTTTTTTTTTTTTTTTTTTTTTTTTTTTTTATTGCGCAGTAACTCATTATGAACAAAAATTATCAATTCAATCCAAATATGCTGAAGGACAAAAAATAATTTTTTTTAATAGATATATAGAAGAAAAAATAAAATAAGGGTCGCCTAGCCTGTGCAAAAAAAACACTGAAATCTTGCTAATCTGCTCACGTAAAAATCCTAGGGGGAAAAAGGCAGCCATCAGTAGTTTAAAAGGGAGTATTTCACACGTAGAACGATTCTGCCTTTGTCGACTCCGAGCTTGGCTCCCGTAACCAGCCAGTGACCGGGCATATCTTGTGGCCCTTTCGACATCTCTGTCATGTCCACGATTTTGTTAAGTTTTCCCACTTGGCCGGAGCCATCCCCTCTCTCATTAGATAATGAAGACGACGAGCCATCATATTTCGTAGCAGCTGAGAGGTTCGAGGGGGTATGATCCCATACAGATCGCCTAATCGTGCACCCTGGTACTTTGGAGAACAGCAGTTTGAGGTACAGGACACTTTTTGCACCAAAATTCCACACCCCAAGTTGTGCTCCAGTGACGATGTGAACACCTGAGAGATCACCAATACATGTGTCTGTGTATTCTATCGGTGCAGTGCTGACGTGGGAGAAGCTTTTCCACTTGATAGGTTCAAACCACCGGCTGTCCTGCTCTTCGGGCCCTTGCCATTTGGGTGCGCCTATGGGGATGTGTGTGTCCCAGTGAGGCTGTAGAATCTTAGGCAGAGAAACTAGATGCTGCAAGTTAATGGCAAGGCGGTTTTGTTTGCTTCCATCGAGGCTGAGTTTGAGTCCCGTGACTGGCTTACGTCCAACTGTAACCTGAAATACAATGGAAACTTGTAGAGTAGCTAAATGACATAATGCACAGCAAAAATGATGGTTATTGAGGAAGATAATCAAGACTTATATCATTACAAGACATAAGCAAGAGAGGAGTTCCAGGTGATTCATACACAGTAAAAGGGAAGCAGTAAAACAGAAAAAATGCAATTCTAGAGTGATACATACCTGATCTGGGCTTATATATAGCTTAGGACCCATTAAACTGAATTGAAGATACGGGCAAACAGGCTCTTTTCTTTGCAAATTGTTCTTCTCAGGAGCCCACACTCGAGAAATTTGGAAATCCAAGAAATACTGAAGATCCTCAATAGGTGGCTTGTCTGTAGACAGTGTATTAACACATAATTTATGATACAAGAAGACAATGGCTTATAAGCTTTGTAAATGACAAGATTTTTTCAAAGGGCAACAAACTATTTCTATATGAATATTGGAACTTTTTTCTTGTAATCAGAACCTTTTCAGATAGCCCAAATTATATTTCTAGAGTATCCTGAGGATTTCAAAGATACTATTGGACAACTGGCATAGTAGCAACAGTCAAATCCTTACACTCCAAGTATAACTCAATAGCACGAGCCAAGTGTTTTATTCCAGCCACTCCTTCAAGCAAAGAGACAATGGGCATAAATGTCATGTTGATAACATCGGGAGCTCCTTCTACAGTCTTTGCCCACTTAGTGTAGCTCTGTTCGAGGTCATCTCCCCCTCTCCTTCTGAAAATGACCGTAACATCCTGCAGGTAAAATACACGATTAACTTAACCACCTTCGATATTGATAGTAACAATTGCAACAAAAACCTTTAAACAAACATACTCACAAACAAACAAGACACTTTAAGAAAAACGAAAAGCTTGAAAGCTTTACTAAATAAATAGATAGTTCAATAACAGCAGCAAAAGTGATGGTATGATCTAAATAAGTGCTGTTTCACTAACCTTGTCCTTGTATTTTAACGTGCCTGCATTTGAATTGACCTTTGAATCTGAGAACCTCTGCTCTCCAATATCTTTCACATAGTTCTCGATGTCTAATACGGATAAAGGTGATGACTGATGCTGTCTAACATAAACAACATCCCTTCCACCAATTGTTACGGAGGTAACAATATGGGTTCCGAAATTTTCTATGAAGCTGACAAACAAAAAATCATATCAGGAACACAGAAATCCTTTTAAAGATTATCTTACTGTTGTAAAGTTATTTCACTGGTTTCCGAAAGAGGCATAGCATACAAACATCTTAGTGCTTGAAAAGAGATTCTGAACAGATCAGTCATGACTATTACATTCTAAAATTAGCAACACAGTTGCGTTATCATGATATTATAATAACTGAACCAGCATATCGATCATGATATCATGATATTATAATAACTGAACCAGCATATAGATCTCATATACATGTATGATATTGAAGATGAGCAGCATCACTCAGTAAAATTGGTTGCAAAATGCATCACCTTGCCAAGGATGCTGGATCCCAAGAATATGGAACTGCACATTTGACTTCATCACGTAATATTAAATCGTCTTTCACTAGCTCGACATTAAATAATGGGATGGTGCACCCAACCATTGCGAGTGATTTTGTAGCTGCTGCATCAAGTTGCCAAGAGCCACTGAAATTAAACATGGCATTAAAGCATCCAAGCGGTATCTGACCAGATAAACCTGAATTTTCATTAAAGTATCCTGCCATCTGCAATTTGAAGTCCATATATTGCATCACAGACTCTTCAAAGCCAAAGGCAGAACTCAGGTAAATATGTTGAATTTGTTATTATATTATGACCCAAAAAAAAGCAAGGGCAGCTACCACTTCATTTTTGGAAGTTAGATATGGTCATAATAGTAATACATAAAGTGAGTATGGGAAATGACTACTAAATCAAGAAATGCAGTAGCTTGAGCATCTTCTGATCAATGGAATCCAAATCCCTTGACTTCAGTGTTGAGATATTTTACCTTATACCAAAGTTATGTTTCTCAAAGCATTTTTGGCTATTCTATAGAAGAAATCACATCTTCAACCCCTCATGAACTTTAACATCTAACAGAAAAAGGAAAAGGAAAGTAATAAACTTGGAGGATTGGAGAAAAAAAAGAGAGCACTAGTTGTAGTTTGCCATCCTCATCAATCACTCCGGGGTTCCCACGCTCATGGGAAGGGAATAATTAAGTACTACTCAGTATTCAAAGAAACGTTCTGGTGGTTATCCAATGTAATACAACTAACACTTGACACCAAGAAAAGGTTATGGCCCCTAATCAAACTAAGTGCAAGAAAACATGTTAATGCTATATAATCTGGGCATACATGAAAAGTTTGACAGTGTAACATAACTTATCAAGCATTTGGATGAAGATTAGAGTATCAGGGTTGAATCAGTAGAGCAAATCAAATACCAAGGGCGCATTATTAGAATTTAGAACATAGGAGAGTTGAGTACTTTATTAATGTCAATGGGCTTTATAACACCAAGAAGAATGGAACTCGACCAATTAAGCTACGCAGCAAAGCTAAATCATAGAATTCCATTCTTCACAAAATCAAGAAACAAGACCCCAGTTCAACAACTATAGAAAATCACATAATCGTACCAATTCACAAACCCAGCTAGATTCAACATCCAAACAAGAAACAACAACGCTGAAACGAAGCGCAGAGACAAATCAACAGCAAAGAAGAACAAAGTAACTAAAAAAACTAATTAAAGGCAATAAGTTACCTCATGGAAGCTCCAAACAGGGGTCTTCTTATTATCACTCCGACCTTTACTGCATCCAATGTCAACGGAAACATCGGGGATCACGTAAGATTCGGAGATTTCAAGATTCCTTGTCTGCTCATCTTCGATATTGATTAAACGAGAGCCCGGTGCGCCCTTGCAGTACAGCAACCTGATGTCAGAGGTGACGTCAAAGCCACGGCCCAGAGCTTGGATTGAGTTGCAGAGAGTGGCGATTAGAGCATTTTCAGATACCGCAAAGCCGCCGTCTGCGCTGCTGTGATTCTTGGTCGGATGTAACGCCATGGTATATGGTATTCCTTCAACAATGCTTCATTTGCAGAAAAAAAAAGAAAAAAAGAAAAAAAAAAAAAGGAGGATGGAAGGTTTGTCGATAAATGTTTGAGAAGTGAAAGAGATGGCGGTGTTGGTGGAGTCAATTTCAAAGGTTGGACTTTGGAATTAACAAATAACGAAATTGTGTTGGTGAGGTGAGGTAGTTCAAAATCAAATTGAAATTGAGGGAAGTTTGTTTGACAGTAATAATGGCAAGAAACGCGTTGTCCTTTTGCATGGATACCCACCTCACTTGGAAATGAACGGATTCCGTCGCTCCACTCCATACTCCTTACTCTTTCATTTGTTAACATATTGGTGAGTTGGTATATTTTTACACAAGAACAAAACAAGATTTGGTGTTCTTTTAATTAGGAATAATATAATTGGGAAAATTTGATATTAGAAAATTACATTTTATTATATATAGTGGAGTAGCATATTGTGAAGGAGTGTGACTGCAACATCATCAAGTGAAGATAGGAATTAATGCAGTAAGAGTGAGTAACAGTTAGTGCAGTTCGTTGGAGGTTTGGAGAAGCAGTTGCATTAATGAAGCTGAGCTGGAACTCTTGTGTAACTGACTTATAAACTGTGGCCATAGGTAGCATTTGTATTACTTGTAATCTTCTCGTATAAATAAACGAGTGATACTTGATAGTGCATCTAGAAAACAGTATATGAGATGCAATAATACATGGAATTTGCAAGAAATTAATGCATTGTGCTTGATAACATGGGAATAGAGTAGTGATTGCATGATAAGCAATAAATTTATCATTTCTGAATACAAGTACAACCTGATATATAAAGGATGACGACGCTAACAATGATGAAGAGATAGTCATCCTTAGAAAATAATTGTTCTTGAGTTTGCACTATACGTGCGTGTGTATGGACATATATATTAGTTAGATCGTACACCAAGTGATCTTCTAATAGCAGAAGGCATTCTGTTTAAATCAGGAGATGGCTTATGCACAAAAACAATGAATTTGTAAAACCAAGCACCAGACATGCATTGTTTCAAATGATTTGTTCTGCATTCCTCGTCCAAGCAAAAGAGATCAAGAGTGGTAATCAGTTAGTGTCTTAATATAGCAATTGTTACAGCACGTTGATCTGTGGTGAGATATGACGAAAGTGAAGAGGAATGTTATTGCAAATTCTACTACAAAAGATTGCAGTTGTGATCCAGCAGGAACTGTTCCTACAAATTGATTTTGCCTCCCTTGGAATATGAGTCTGAAAGTTCCACTTGCAAGGCTTGATCCAAGAATTTGAACTGAGATATAGGCTGGCACCTATATAAGCTCAACAAAAGATTTATTGAGTACTTACTTTTTTTAATTAAGCGGCCACAAGGTAATCGAGACGAAGATTAAGAAAATAAAGTATTGTGTTTGAAAAAAGTAGAAATGATGTATTTTAAAGGTAAATTTTTTTTCTTTTTAAAAAAGTGACCATTTTTAGTTGGACGGGTCAAAAAGGAAAATATGACCGTTAAAGGAATAGAGATAGTATATTATTATAAAACTTGATATATAATTTAAAGTAAGTAATGGATGAGCTTACTTGTTTGAGTGGAAACATTTTGCAGGAGGCAAATGCTAGAGTGACAGCAGGGTTGAAATGTGCACCAGAAATATGGGAAAGCGAGTAAATCATGACAATTGCGATGCCTGTGAGAGTCACCGCTCCGTTTGTATTTAGATTGACAACGATGGCGGCGCAACCGCCGAAAACTAAAAAGTAGGTGCCTTTAAGCTCCGATATCAACTGTCACATTACAAGCATTAATATATATACTTATCAACATGTTAAATGATGATTAAATGATAGAAATACTCCTTCCGTCCCCCCAATAAGTGTCTTCTAAGAAAAATTTTTGTGTCCCTCAATAAGTGTCCTATTACAAAAATCAAAACAAAAATAGTATTAAATTTCTAATTTTACCCCTTTCATCATTGAATTACTTTTACTTTTTATGTTTTTTATACAATTATTAAGAGTAAATAGTGGAAATTATTAATTGTATTGATACGTGGGTTTTTATGTTCGGGGACACTTATTGGGGGACGGAGGGAGTATTAATTATACGAGAAACATGGCGAGAAGGGACTTCATTCTGGGAAGGAATGTGGTGAGATTGAGAAGCTTCTTCAATGCTCAGAGATGCAAATACCTCATCCTTCATTTCTTCCATGGTGTGTGCTTAATGACTCCTATTTTTCATCATGGAATTATTTTTATATATTTATTACAACAAGTGATTGATGTATAAGTAAGGGTATGTTTGATATGGTTAAAATAATTATAGTGTAATTATCATAAGATGAGCATCGTAACCTGGATACCAAACATAATCTAAGAAAATTGCAGGCTGATTCCACAATTTAATGGGAGAGATGTAGTCTTATCCATGCATGTAGAGTGTGATCATTAAGTCCATCTCCTCAAGAAAATGATTAAATGTAAACAATGGGGAGTGGAATCAAGTTAAAATTCTCGTAGAGATTAAATCTTTTGTTTGGATCTGGATTACCGGAAAGTTGGGGGTAATGGTGGAATGTTCCCTTTAAATCCTGGTGTTCGACGCCTCTGAATCTTAATTTTGAGTTGGTTGTGAGTATTTCTCTACTGCTGGTTGCCTTGTATTTTATTGTAGTTTAGTTGCTTCTGTTTTTGGCTTCTGTTCTTTGTCTGTTGTTGTTGTTTCTTCTGGACTGTGAGGCATGACTTAGGCCTTTTGTTTAATAAATTTTTCTTTATTCTAAAAAAAAATGTAAACAAACACACAAATATATATATATATATATATATATAGAGGAAAGTTTAAATGTTAACCTTATCCTCACGTGTTAACTAAGATCCATTATTGATCGTTGATTTGTTTTGATCTATGGTTATAATTTATTCAATTATTTTAATATTATGTTATTATTTTAAAGGTTATAAAAGTAAATTTACTATTATTATTATAATCTTAACTTATTTAATATATACATGTCTTCAACAATAATACCTAAAATTAAGCTATAAATTATAACTATCAAGGAGATAATAATTCACCGCCGGATATATGAACTCACGGCCGATATTAAGCATGAACTCACCAGATACGGATTCTCCAGGTATTTTATTAAATTATGAATTTTCATTCATCTCATTCGAATAACTTGAGAACGATATTTGCTTTTTTATCTACCTGTAATCAAATTTCATTTATCATTGATTCCATTGGAGTGTTATGAGCTTACATAATTATTATTTGTAACAGGAAGTAATAGAGTTCAAATTGATATTTCGCCTGACGGTTCTGAATCTTATATACCAAATTGCAATTCAAATCTAAAGTCATATACTAGTCAAAAATTCAACTCAATAGAAGATGACATACAATTCTACAAGGAATACGCTTCTAATGTTGGGTTCGATGTTAGGCGTGGACCTGCAAAACGATCATCCACCGAAGGTACAATTATACGAAGGTATATATTTTGCAACCGAGAGGGTGTGAAAAATTCCGAGCATGACAACGTTGACAATGAAGCTAATAAATTGAAAAGGCATAGGGTGTCAACGAGAGTGTCTTGCAAGGCTAAGTTAGTCTTAAAATATTGCAGCGCCGGAGGATATACGATGATTTTTTTGAAAGTCACACACATAATATGGTCTCAGCATCTTACAAAAATTTTATGAAGGTTAATAGGAATTTAGATTCATCACATCAGAGCTTCATACTGAACTGTGCTAGAGAGAATATAGGACCAATGAAGTCATACAAATTATTTAAAGAAGTTGTTGGGAGTTATTCGAACGTGGGATGCACTAGTGTTGAGTTTAAGAATTACAATCGAGGTCTGCGAGCATATTTAAATGGAGTTGATGCACAAATTCTGTTGGATAAACTTTTTAATAGACGTGAGGTGTGTTCGGCATTTACATTCGAGTATTGTGTTGATGAGAATGATAAGCTTACTCGTCTATTTTGGGTTGACCCTATTTCAAGGAAGAATTATTTTGCTTTTGGTGATGCTGTAACCTTCGATGCAACATATGAAACCAATAGGTGAGTTTGCATTTATTTATATAATGAGCTGCTTGTTTACGTATTTCACAATGCTTCTATTTATATTAAAGTTGTAATTTTTTTACTTTTGGGGGTAGGCAGTGTGGCATCTCGTGTTGTGGATGGGGGAAACTAGTGAATAGATAAAGTTGTAATTTTTTTGCTTCTAGTATTTGATGATATTCTAAATAATCGAGTAAAGTGCTGCAGATTCTAAACAATTAGAATAAACACCTGTTGATTGGATGTTACCTATGAGTACCAGTAGATGTTTGACACTCTTAAAATTTTCCTAAGTCACTCTTAAGATCTGTACAGAAATAAAGAAAGTGATCCTTGTTTTTAGTCCTAAGTCATAAGCACTCATTTCATTCACATTATGGGGCTTATCGCTGAAGCGTGTTTGTATTTTAGTTGTGCGAAACATTAGCACAACACACCTACTGTATTAAATTTTAATATAGCATATATATTATCTTTAATTCATAATGTGTAGGTACAATATGATCTTTGTTGCGTTCACTGGAAAGGATAACCATGACAAATGTGTGACATTTGGTGCAAGTTTGCTTTCTAAAGAGGATGTAGAATCCTTTTCTTGCTTTCTTGGAAATAATTATCACTGATCAGGATCCAGCTATGAAGATTGCTATTGAACATATTCTTTCTGAAACACGACATCGCTTATGCATGTGGCATATCATGTCAAAGGTAAAGGAAAAGGTTCCAACTGAACTGAAGAAAGACGAGCACTTCCGCAAAAGATTGAACGATGTAGTTTGGTCTCAATTATCCGAGCCATTAGATTTTGAAACTCACTGGGACCAAGTGATGAATAATTTTGGTTTGAAGGAGAATAGTTGGTTCAATTCCATGTATGATATGCGACATAGTTGGATTCCTGCGTACTTTATAGATTTACCAATGAGTGGGTTGTTCAGGACCATTTCAATATCTAAGAGTGTGAATAGTTTTTTCAGTTCATACTTCAATTCTCGTGACAATCTTGTGAATTTATTCATGCACTTTGAGAGTGCTTTAGACTCTCAAAGACATGTGCATGCTCAAATGAGCAGTATTGATGAGTCATCTTTCCCAAAACTGAAAACAGCAGCGTTGTTTGAGAAGCATGCAACTACAATATATACTACCAAGATATTCCTTGATGTGCAAAAAGATATTAGTTGGGGATATAACTATTGCAACTTGGTGTACATAAGAGATGGTGAGGATGTGTCTGTATATGGGATTGATGATGACACAAATGGTGTGTTTGATGTCAATCATTATAGTTCAGAAAACACAACTGTATGTGGTTGTAAGAAATTCATCATGGAGGGATTATTATGTTGCCACATATTTGCTGTATTCAAGAACTTAAAGTTTGAATCTATCCCTGAGAAATATATTGTTTGTAGATGGAGAAAAAATGCATACTCGGGTCATGCTTCTGAAAGTATCATGTTTGATGAATGCTGTAATGCAGAGTTCAACAAGGTTCTTATGAATCAAGTGTACTCAGAGTTTTATCAGTGCACAAGATTGATTGATGGAAATACCGAACATATCAAAACATTTCTGATCAGTTTGCATGATTTCTCTAAGAGGTTAAATGATGGACAAGAAAATTAGCCTGATATTTCCAACAAGCATAAGTTGTTTGATCAATTCTATGGTACTTCTCTACCTCAGACAATTTCTGTATTGCCTCCGGACCCCATTAAAACTAAAGGCAGTGGGAGCAGAATAAAATCGAGAAAGGAAAAGGCTATCAGAGAAAGTAACAAACCACTCCCAAAATGTGGTAAATGTAAACAAATGGTACGCCATGATGCTAGGAATTGTGGAAAACAAGTCGATTGAAATTAGTTAGAATAGTTTATTTGTTATTAGCACTCTTTATTTATCTGATGAGCATTCTTTTTTATTTAGAGGAGCAACATTTAATTGAATATTTTATTATACCACAAAATAAGCCATGTGGTACTGTAAAATAAGCAATGTAATTATTGATTACGGTATATTCTAATTAGAATTATATAAAATAATTAAGCATTATTATACCATAGAATAAGCTATGCGGTGTTCTAAAATAAGCAATGTAATTATTGCTCACGATATATTATAATTTGAATTATATATAATAATTAAGCATTATTATACCACAAATTAAGCTATGCGGTGTTCTAGAATGAGCAATGTAATTATTGATTACGTTATATAATAATTATAATTATATATAATAATTAAGCATTATTATACCACCAAATAAGTTATGCGGTGTTCTAAAATAAACAATATAATTATTGATTACAATATATTATAATTAGAATTATATATATAATAATTTAAGCATTATTATACCACAAAATAAGCTATGTGGTGTTCTAAAATAAACAATGCAATAATTGATTACAATATATTATAAGTAGAATTATATATATATATATAATAATTTAAGCATTATTAAATCACAAAATAAGTTATGCGGTATTCCAAATAAGCAATTTAATTGTAACATAATTGAGATTTATAAATCATTAATTGATACAAAAGGAAACTCGAATGCTTAATTATGGCAATAAAAAACTTCCGTTATTTTAATTTGTATATTTTATTTATTATAAAAAATGTAAGCAACATATAATTTATACTTAAGAAATGCATTATAAATGAATAAGCAACAAATAATTATATTTATGCAATAAATAATATATATTCATATAAAGAAGACTAATGCAAAAGTGATATGTTATTAAAGAAATGTACAATCCAATCTAATATATTATAAATCATATAATCTAACTTTTGTAAAGGCAAATTAGAATTATTATTCTATATTAGGATGTCTCAGTAGTATCTCGTCAAGATTCACTCTTTCTTTCTCCAACAAACGCATGTAATGGAAGTTGGCATCATCTATATACTTGTTTCTCCACTTGTTGTTATCAGCACCAGCAATTTCTGCACAATATTTGATCCTTAAATATGTCATTTGGTTTTTGCTATTTTTCTTCAAGCCGTGCTTCCATTTGACCGAACAATATCCCATGAATGTTTCCATGTGACGCATAGCATAAACTCCGCAATATGTCATATTGCTCGAATCCATCCATGGAAGATGTACCATACGTGGGTTGACACTTTTTACCTTTTGAACCCCTTTGGGTTCTCCATTTTTTTCAATGAATTCAACAAACATGTCTCTCTACAAATACCAAATTAGCAATTACGCTACATAATATAAGCAATAAATATTAAAAAATTAATGGCTAAACATTTTTATATATGCTTACCAGCATTGTTGGAATGGTGCCATACTTTTCAGCCATTGCTTCATTGTTTGAGTGACCACCATTATTATCTATAATGTAAATCACACTCTTCCGAAGGTCGAAACACATAATGAAGAAATGTTCAGACTTTATCAGCGGGAAGAAATACTGTGCAGAAGCATAAAAACATAAGACATCATTAACAAATATAATGTGATATAAACACAATTTATGATAAATTGAAAAGGTTAAATAGATTTTACCATGTCAATGGTATTGATTCTCATTATGTTATTACGAATTTCAAATGCAAGCTTCTCCGCAAATTTTTTATATCTTTGCTTTTTATCCCAATGTGGTGGTGGATCAACAATTGTGTGCAACTACTATATACCACATTGTTAGTATAATATTTCAATAATAAGCAATCAATATATATTTAATAAATCTTACGCAAGGATCAGTAGTCGCAAAAAATCTGTGAGGCGAATCAGAAGATCGCATGCTTTCCTTGTGATTTAGAATTGTACTCCATACATCTAAGACACCAATGCTAATAAATAGTTGTGGCCTCAACGTCATCAGTTCTCCTCTTCGTAGTTTCACTGTATCATTGCTAAAAACCACTTGTTCGTTGTGGAGAAAACAATTAAAACAACTAGTTAGTATGCAACTATATCTAATTCATTGTTTAAAAAAGACACAAGTACCTGTTGGCATCTTCTTTGTATAACATGTAAAATCTCAATTCCTTTTCAATCTTTGCAAGCTTTTCACATGGGTTGATTGTTCTTTGACAGAATGGCGACGATAATACAGCTGTCTTTTTAACTTTTTCTCTACATACCATATGATGTTTCAATGGCTCTTTTGGTTCCTGCAAAATAAATTGCATTTTAAGAAAATTAAGAGCTGACATCTAAAATATAAAAGAATGAATATTTGTACATCAATTTTGTTTTTCATTAACACCGCATTTCGAGTTTGCATCATGTGTAACCATGTTGATCTGCTTTATACTCATTTTAATAAAGACTTGTTATTCAATAATGAACATACTACCAATAATGTATTTTCTAAGAAAAGTTTAATACCTGATATGTCTCGGCATCTTCTTGCAAATCTCTTACTACGTCATTAACACCACCCAATCTTCCTGAGTCAGACCGAGACTGAAGCTCGGCACGTCATCCATTCTCTCTAAGAATTCATTTCTTCTCATAATAACATTATCAACATCTTCTTCCAAATCTCTTATTACATCATTAACACCATCACATTCTTCTTGCATCAGACCGAGACCGAAGCTCGGCACGTCATCAATTCGCTCTAAGAATTCATTTCTTCTTATAATAGCATTCTCAACATCTGTAATTATACGAAGAGTTTCAACGTTCCCCTAGAAATCATCATCAATTTGACTATGTTGTATGTCCTTCACACACGTACTTGGTTCCTTTGGATTGCAATGTATAAGATTACGTGTTGCATCTAACATTCTCTTAAAATTCATATCATACAACATGTGGTGTGGTGCGTCTTGAACAATTTTCATCATTTCTACCATCGCCTCAGCCAAAGATTTAACCTTTGAAATGAACTTCTCAGCATATCTTTTTGACTTACCATCTTTTGAATTAATCCCCAACATATTCTTCTCTATTCCTATGACACTATTTGTCTCAAATGCAGGATTGCTATTACCATGTGGTTCAATGATCCGTTATACTTTATTTCCATATTTTGTCGGCTCTTGAGAGTTGAATATGTCCAATTGACGATAGCGGAAAATTCTCTTGGAACAGATCGGCCATATACTTTAACCCTATCTGCATACAAAACCTTCAAAATTGAAGGTTTAAAATTAGCAATAAAAATTATGAGTTCTTGAAAAAAAAACAGTAGTTATCAATATAAATAAATTAAAATATAGAAAGTACCAAACTATTAAATACTAAGCACTTATATTGAAAATTAAGCATTTAGGGAACATATATTAAGCAAGCATTGCACATACCGTGAGAAATAGGTTTGGACCAATAAAGCTATTCCTTTTATTCTTTGCCCAAGTAAGTTTGTGATCTACAAGAGATCTCATTACAAACTCACCCCAATCCCAGTCCTTCAATTGTGTAACATCATCAAAGCAACTCATGATATTAGGGGTAATATAGCCAGTCGAACAACTCTCAATTAAGCATGTCGTCAATAATATCATAAAATGCCTCTGAAACCACACTCCACCGTCAATTAAATCGAGCACTTTTTGGGACACGTCTCGTGGTAATATCTTTCGCAATCGGTCTGGAAAGAGAGCTTTCCACTCATCTAACAAAGCACACTGACTGTGTTTTTTCTTCTTAACAATTAAGCGCTTTCCTCTGGGAAACCCGAAAACACCATACACATCATTTGGCTGGGCATCTAATATTGCTCCATTTTGAAGTGTTATTTCACAATAATTAGGATCAAAATTGTCAAGAAGCCAATAACTAAGCATTGAGGGCACTTCTCTTATCCGCAATGACAGGATGTGTCCAAATCCCATTTCTCTTATTTCATTCTGCTGAATATCATTCAATTTTTCAATTGTATTTACGAGTACTTGAGGGCAAGTTCTACATGTAAGCACGAGAAATTGACCATTAGCATCGACATTTTCGTGTCATATAAAGCAGTTGATTTTACTTTTCGCACTTTATTAGATTTCAGTCGGTTAGCTTTCACAAATTGTACTTCAAAATCATCATTGTTTGATAGCTCCTTACGCCTCTCACAAATTATTGATTCCTTACTTTTACTATTTAGTATACCTCCTGATAAGAAACATTCAGCAATATTAACAATATGGCCCGACCATATAAACTCATATAACACAAAATAAGCTATTTAATATTATTAATTAAGCATCATTATATAGTAAACATAATCCGATGAAGCATGAAATCAACAAAATAAGCGATATTGTATTAATAATTAAGCATGAAAATATACCTTTTGCACCAACATTATCCAACAATAGAACGTCACTGCGTCGTTCACCAAAAGATTTAGAATTTATTTTTCTCGCTTTGTTGGAATTCACCCATATAGTTTCAATTAATGGTATGTCAAAGTCATCGTCGCTTGATAACTCTTTACGCTTTTTAGTCGCCATCTTTGTGATTCAATTCTTTTAAGAAAATATTCTGATTGGAAATGTACCCACCGCTTAATTCTTTTTAGTATTTAAATAATCGTTTTTTTATAGATAGATTTAAGATTAATTATTTTTTAATCTATATCTTTTACATGAATAATGTATCAACCGCTTAATTAGGGAAAAAGATAGAGTTTGAAATTTTAAATGCACTTTATCTTGTTTATTGGATTTTATTTGATTTGTTAATTCTATTTTTTTTTTATTGTAATGCCCAAAATTTAGGTCTATTTCAACTAATTTTGTTAATTTAAATTTGATCTCCATAATGTAAATTACTAATTTGACCTTACTTATAATAAATAATCATTATATTAATTTTAATTAGTATAATAATTATATTGAATCATGGTTGTTCAAATACAATTGATTTACGATCCTAATTGGATCCTATTAGATCCGGCTCCTATATATATATATATATATATAATTGTCCAAAGTATTTCTAATTATTTTTTAAAGTGGCATAGTACAACATAAAAGAAGGTTTAGAATAACGTCGTTTTATATATACACTTAAGTTGAATGAAAAATGGAAGACAAATAAGTGTGTTGGAAGTTGGGAACTACATCAAATTTATGTTTGATGTTTCACAAATAAATTTTAGGCATAATTATGATAAATGCCCTATTTTGTAACTCTTACATGAAAAATGTCATCTTCCTAAAATTCATGAGAAATATGCCCAAAAAGACTATTTTACCCATGCTTTTATATTCAAAAAACTCTATTATATACATGGTTAGTTAATAATTGATATTTCAAAATAATTTCAATTAGTAAGATGCTCAAAATATTTGAAGATGGTAATAAAAAATAAAAAAAAAAGGATGGTTTTCATATTAAAATCAAAATCGGGTTGAGGAATAGTGACCGGGTTTTGAGACCAAGACCGACTGGGTTTTGAATATGTACCGACCGGATTTTTGTTTTTCACGACCGGGTTTTTATGAAAATTTTTGAGCATAGTACTCATTGAAATTAGAACATGTTGATATTTTATTTGCATGTTTTGTGATAACTCTTGGCATTAAAATGCTTCGTCAAAAATGGTATCAGAGCCCTAGGTCTATTAAGGAATTATATTTTATTTATTACATAAAAGTATCTATCCTAATGGAGGAGACCTCCAAGAAAATATGGATCCGGACAATTGTTCGAGATGCTTCTATTACAGATATTTTCTCCAAAAATTGGAGATTACTACAAGAAAGCACCAAGAGAAATTTCTTTTTTAGGCTGACAAATTGGATGAAAGGACTCATGGTCCTGTATCCGTCGAGGAAAGTCTACGGATCATCATCATGATGAGTAGATACCAAGATCTACTCCGAGTAGGCCATTCACTTCAACAAGAGGTGAACCAGCAAATGTAAATGGGACATTCAACCAATTTCTAATGAGTCAAGAAAGATGGGAGTTCACTCCAGTCTTCCAAGAAATCAACCCTGATAATTCAAAATTCTCGGTTGATTTAAGGGAAATCCAGAAGACGGTGCAAAATTATGGCAACCGCCTGAACAGATTACCCCAGGAGATAAACAGAATATCCACTCAACAAGATGAAATTCTAACCATCTTGCGAGATATTCAGAGTCGAGTAGGCCAATTGGAGATCAGATCTCGTTCAAGAAACAAGATGCTATTTACCGAAGGGCCAAACTATCATTTACCAGTAAATGAGAAAGGCAAAGATCCTCAAGTTGAACGATATGTACGATTATTTCAAGGTGAAAAATCATGAATAACCTTGAAAGAATCGGACTTGAAGATCTACAAGAGTTAGCAGAATCTTTTGCTAACATGAAGGTGGTTGATCTCAAGATGAACCAACAATAAATGGTGGAAGGAAATGCTGCACATGGAGCGTTGCCTTTAAATCAACAGGCACCACCGCCACCGGAAGAAGTTATGAGAGAAGCTCGTGATTTTCATGCCGGAGCCTCGTATACTCCGACGGTACCAGACGAGGCCATACTAATGGAAAGAACTAGAAGGAGGCGACAACCTAGAATCCAAGATTCACCGGTTGGAAAAGCTACCCTGGATCCCATCCATCCATATGGAGTGATGCTTGATCTTGATGAAGTTAGCTTCAAAGATCGAGAATCAGTGATCGATGAGTGGGGAGGAGCAATGCGGATTGCAGCAGCCACTCTCGACGTTAACAAAGAAGGATTGGTCAAAATTCTCGAAACCAGTCTTGCAGGCGTGGTAAAAATCGCCTGGAAAGGATTCCACATCGAAGTAAAAAATCAATGCTTCATTGAAGAATCCTACTCGGAAATTATCCGAAGGATGAGTGTTCTCTTCAAAGACCATTTCATTGGGGAAGGATACTATGAGGGATTCGATAGAGAGAAAAGAAGAAAGTATTTATTGGCGTTATATAATCTAAGACTTACAGTCTTAGATCAGAAGGCGCTCAATAAATTTCTTCAGCTCTTTACGATATACCAACATCAGTCAAAAGCTGATAAGACGATCGCAAAGGAAATTTTCTTCTTGAAATTTCCGAGCCCATGGAAGGAGTTATTGGATGAGAGAAATACACCTTATTCCAGATATCATATGCGCTTTCCAACTCTCATCATACAGAGTTATTTTTGGGAAAGCAGTTCATCGAGATACCTGATATCTTCAAGAAAGTGACCACAGCTATTGGTCCTGACAGAATGGAGATCCCACAAAAAAAGGAAGTCAACATTCGAATACAAGAGAGGCCTGTCATAAGACATGATCAAAGTCTTAAGATAAGCTCAGGGAGATTATCCTTCCAAGGAGATAGAATCATATCTCAACCTTTTGGGAGGAAATTTATCCAAGAAGGTCAACCCCAATTCCCATGGAAGGCTCAAGTTTCAGTCAATCTGAAATGTCCAGAAGGATGGAGAGGGATGACGACAAAATTTGATATTACAAGATGGGAAAATAATTTTCCATGTGGGTTCTTGTATTATCTCCAGCAACCAGAAGTAAACCATTACAATGGAACCCTTGATCTTGGGGGATTTATTGTAGAGGTTAAAGGAAGAGCAGGACGAGAAGATGTCCTGATTCTAGGGCGGGATTTTTTTGAGAGATTCAAGCATTGGAAACAGATGGACCAGGAGATGGTAATTACGATAGAGGAAAGACGACTCCTAATCGTATGATGAGTCCATTCTCGACCTACATTCCAGTAGGAGTGTTATACGAAAAATATAAGGCAAAATACTTTTCGGCCTATATTGATTCAGGTGCGGGAATATGCACAGCAAGAAGGGGAATCTTCCCAGCAGACGTTGAGGATAATTTACCTCAAATTGCTGGAAGAGATTTCTCTAAAAGAATTTTACTCTTATCCAAAGGAGTAAAAGAAGTGGAAATATTGATTGGGGGAGCAGGTCAAACATCTTGGTATAAGGTTAAAACTCCGCCATTCTATTTCCATGATACGGGAGCAGATATTCTGTTAGGAAATAACTTCCTACAGATGTTCAAAAGATACACGCAGGACAATCAGAAAAGAAGATTAGTGTTCACAACCAATTGTGAGCATAAAATCATTGTTCAGAGACTGAGGAAAGCATTCAATCGCCAGATTCCAGTAACTTTTCGCAGCAAGCGTGATGATATGACTGATGAAGGCAAACTTCGTCAACCAAAGATGAAAGATCAAAGGAGGTTCAGCGAAGCAGTGCTTAGCTGTATACGTGAAAATGATCTTCAAGTTAAGGAAATTCATATCCTTAAGGTAGCTTTGATTTCTAACAAAGAAATTAAGGTTGAAATGCAGGTGTCCCTTGTAGATGTCAAAAGGAAGATCTCGAGATGTTTCAATGAGAATCCTTTGGCATGGTGGGAAAGGAACCAGCTCAAAGCAACCTTAAAGGTGAAGCCAGAAAGGGTGCACGAGTTTGTAAGGTTTAGACCAATCCTGATGAACATGATAGATCAGGAGGATATGAGGATCATTATCAAGGAACACCTTGATATGAAGTTAATCGAGCCAGCTATTTCGCCTTACAGTAGCCCAGGGTTTCTGGTAAGGAATCATGGTGAGATCAAGCGAGGTAAACCTAGACTTGTCATTAATTACAAAGGGATTAATGATATTCTAGAGTTTGATGGATATTTTATCCCAAGTAAAGATCACCTTATTAACTGCATACGTAATGCTAAGGTCTTCTCAAAGTTTGATTGCAAGTCAGGTTTCTACCAGATTCGCATGGATGACGAAAGCAAGAGACTTACAGCTTTCTCAACACCACAAGGGCATTTCGTTTGGAACGTAATGCCAATGGGGTTAGCTAATGCTCCCCAGATTTTCCAGAGAAAGATGGATAATCTTTTTAAAGATTATTTTTCTTTTATGTTTGTCTATATTGATGATATACTAATAACATCAAAAGACATGACCGAGCATATCAAACATCTGGAATTATTTGCAGATGCTTGTTATCAGGAAGGATTAGTACTGTCAGAGAAGAAGGCAGCAATTGCAACCCAAAAAATGGAATTTTTGGGAATCGAGATTGATGAATCTGGAATTACGCTACAGGACCATATTGTACAAAAGGTCCAAGGTTTTCCAGAAGATTTGAAAGAGAAAAAACAACTTCAGAGTTTTATAGGAGTTGTTAATTTTGCAGGAATGTTTATTAAAGATCTTGCAAAACACAGGAAGGTTTTTAGCAGTTTGCTAAAAAAGGATGTTCCGTTCATTTGGACAGAAGAACATCGACAAGGAATGAAAAAGCTAAAGGAGGAATGTAGAAATCTTCCAAAGCTTTCAATTCCACAGGACGAGGATGATCTGGTCCTCTATACAGATGCGAGTGATCATTGGTGGGCAGCAGTCCTAATGAAAATCACTTCATATGGAGAAGAACCATGCAGATATTGTAGTGGTTTGTTAGCCGAAAATGAGGCCATCAGATGGCATATCAACGACAAGGAATTCTTTGCAGTTGTGAAGGCTTTTAAGAAATGGCCTTTATTCTTATTAGCAAAGAAATTTACTTTAAAAGTTGATAATACCCAGGTTAAAGCTTTCCTAAGAAATAACATAGAATCAAAGCCTGAAAAGGCTAGATTACTTAGATGACAAGCTTTATGTCAATATTATGTTTATGATATTGTTGTAGTAAAATCTCATGAAAATATTCTTGCAGATTTTTTAACGAGAAATGGAGCCAGATGAGATCAGTTCCATCATCTTAGCCCAGAGGCATCTCCGAGAAAATTTGGAAATACTTTTGAAAGAGTGGGAAGAATGCACTCTCCATGCTGAACAGATGGGGAAATTGCAATCTACCAATAAGACGAAAGTCTCCGGTAGGATACGAGCCAGTCTGCTGACCTATATACTCAGTTAGGGTCGGCATTGGAAAAGCCAATCCTGCGGGCTTCCAGAAAATCTTTGGAGACAGTAGAGTTTCGTGTTTCGGAACCTAAACCGATAGAAGGGAATTCAAATACCCCTCGAGCGAGTTCTAAGTCAGTGGAGTCTGAACCACTGGCCCAAGAAAAAAAATGATGCAAAGGCTTCACCGCCTGAACCATCATGTCAACCCTCCACCTCTGGGGAAAATGAAGGAGAGATAAGTCTCAGGCCATTGACAGGCAAATCTGAGATTAATAATAATAAGATTATTTTCTCCTCTTTTGAACAGGCCTACCAGAAAAAATGGGAGAAACTACTCACGAAAATGGATATCAATCCTAATACTAGTAGGGTTGATGTCTCAGGAAAATATCCAAGGGTGTGGATGATGCTAGGATCCAAACCTCAAGATGTCAAGCAATGGTATGAATTTGGGGCACTCGCCTCGGTTTATACTACGTCTCCATCGTTTCCAGAAATCTCGAGTCTGCCTCGATGGATCCAGGAAGCAGTGCACAAAACCTGGGCAAATAATGAATCACTTTGTCGAGGTGATACTTTGGAGTTATATTTCATTAGTGCAACTCCAGAACCAGCAGGGAAAGGGAGTCATAAGGCCTTTCATTATATAAGGCTCAGACGACCAAGGATGGATGTCTTCAACCAAGTTAAGACACCACCCAACGAGGTACCTATGATCGCCGCTATTTCTGAGGATCAAATCACAACCAGGCGAGCATGGGGATTGTGGGTCTGTCTCACAGAGATGGACAAAGTCAAATTTCCATTGAAGTTCTTCCAGAACTCAGCAAATGGAACATTCCTATTAAACACTATGACAGGAAAATCAACCAAGTTTGTAGAAGAGGCGTTCGAAAGAAAAATGACTCTTCTGTGGGAAAACAAGATGGCGATGAGTAAAGAAACCCATCGTAAGTTCTGCAACATGGCTCATGTTGGCCATTGGGAATCTCGGATTTGTTCGGATTGCTCAGTACAGCGTGAACCAGAGTTCGGGAAAGGCTTCTTGCCTAAATAAGACAAGAAGAAATTTCGAGCCAATGAGTATGGGGAGAAGAATCCTTCCCAGAAAGGACGAGCTACAAGGGCCCCTCCAAAAAAGGAACATGGCCGACAAAATTAAGGGAGCCATGTGAGGGGAATAGAGAAGATGCTTTCAAACAAGGAAAGCATGTGAAAGAGAGGCACCAAAAAGAAAACGACAAAGGTGGGTGGCAGAAAGAGACGTTCCACCCAGAAAAGAATCGTCGGTGGAATAAAGTTAAAGGATGGACCACTAATTCAAAGAAGGGGTCCAACCACAAAGAAATGTTTGTGTCAGCAGCCTTATCTGGACCCAACTTCACGTGAAGAAGCATCATTCACAGGATAAGGATCCGAGGCAAGAATGCAGGAGAGAAGGCCTCCAGCCTTCTATATAAACGGGCAATTGTAGAAAGTTGAAGGGATCGAAAATCTCCTAAGCTTTCTTCATAATAAACATTGTATTTTCTCTTACTAGTTTATGCGAGTTGTTTCAATTCCAGCTACTATAGGTAGCTAAACAAGTTTGTCTCCTCCCAAAGGGATTTACTTATGTTGTAATAGATATTATATAATTCCTTAATAAAAGATCGGGCTTTTGCTCATTCTATTCCGTTTCTTCTTTACCAACAATATACTGTTACGCCCCGGGTAGGAAACGAACAAGGGCTGTGCTGAAGGCTGCTGAAGGAATCTACGGCTGGAAACCATACGGTGCTCCGGGTGGTTGGACGTGGTCCCTAAAACTTCCGGTGGATATAACCCGGTAGTCTATCGGTCAAAAAATGTATAAAAGTTGATTTATATGTTACGGAAGTGTGATGGGCTTGATAGAAATGCATGATTTATTCCGTTTGAAGTGTTAATTAATTAACTATATTGATAATAGAGAGATTTTGTTAAGAAAGGGTAAATTGGGTAGTTCATACTAAACTTGGGTATTTTTCTTATGGTTTTTAGAAATGGGACATTTTTGAAATAAAAGTTACAAAAGTGGGTACTATTCATGTAGTACCCTAAATTTTAATACGTCTATTTTATTTATTTTTTCAATTTCAATTTTAATTTTATACGCGGCTTTAATATAATTTTGTGCTTAGTATTATGAGTTTATCTCAACCAAATATGATATATATATATATATATATATATATATATATTTTAATATTTAATACTCCCTTAGCTTAGTTCATGAAACATCTTCCCAGTTTGATCTTGTACGGATTTTAATGTAGTGTTTTTTATTTTAATGATGATATGTAGTGAGTGAAATCAGAGTCTCACTTCATATATTGTTTTAAATTGTGTTGTGTAGTTAGTGATTTTAGGTCTCACTTAATGTATTATATTAATTTGAGTTGTGTGTAGAGAGAGTGTGGTGGGTTCACTTACTATAAATGAAAAGTTCAAAGTATGAAGAAGTTTTGTGGACATACAAAAATGGTAAAATAGGAAAAAAATTGTGGACGGAGGGAGTATTACTTTTAAATGATTTTTAATTATAATTGATAAATTCAAAATTAATATATATAACTTTTTAAAAAAATAATTTTTCAGATAAATATTAAGTATAATTCATTATATCATAACACTATTTTATATTTTATAAATATTAATTCAATTGATAGAATATTTGTTGATTATAAAACATGAAATATGAAAAACAAAAATGCATGAGACATATATCTCATTCAGTGTGGAACCTCAACAATAAATATTATTCAAGAAAAGGTGACTTTTGAGTGAAAAAAAATGCATCTCCTCCATCCAATGATACGTTCTTTCTTCTGTTTTTGAGTTTTTTTCAATTAATAAGAAATGCTAGGATAAATCACAAGAAGTAACCTAAAATTGTGAGGATGCAGCATTAATCCTTTTTTGTAATAACATAATTCATGTAGTGTATGGTGTAATGTTTCACTTACACGAGCAAAATAACTCATTTGAAATATTCAAGTTCAGTATCTTTTGATTAGATAGGAAATGTTCAAGTTTGTGAGCAGTTGGGTTATATGATTCTCTTGACAACCCCAACAATATCTTTCGATTCATATTAATTATATTGTCAAATTTTATTTCATATATATATATATATATATATATATTCATTTACAGCTGGATAAATACTCATTTTGAATACTTTTATTGATGCGATTGATATCATTCCGTATCGCATTTTAGAATATTTTGTGTTGTATTTCATTTATTTTATTTATTTTGTGTTCCTTTTACGTTTTGTCGTATTTTATATCTTTTTGTAGGTTTTGGTGGTAGAAATGAGTTGATTGGAAGTCTAATGATGTAACCAAAGATGCAAAGATGCGTGTCGGGCCAAGATTTGGATCAAGAGTCAAGGCTCAAGTGCACGAGACTCAAGAAAACAAGTTCATGTCAAAGAGCAGCACGTTCGGCAACCCGGGACTTCGGTCGCCGAACTCAAGCACAGAAGAACGGGGACCGCACCGGGCTCACCGTGGAGGAACAACAAGATTGGCGACCCGGGCGGCGATCGCCGATCCTGGGAAGAATTAGGCGTGACATCGGCGATCCCAACCGGCGATCGCCGAAGTCGCGCGAATTTCTTATTTTTCGGTTATTTTCACGAGATCTCAAGCCCTATCTCTTATTCACGCTTCATACACGATATAAGGGCTTCATTCTATAGTCCTAGACTTCTTCTTCCGCATTCTATACTAATATTTTTCATAGTTTAAATTCTAAATTAGTTTTCTACATCCCGAAGGAGAGATCGTGATTAAGGATTGACGACCCGAAGATCAAGAGTTCTACAAAGGGATTTTTCATGTTCTCTTATTTTTCTCTAGTAATTACTTTGATTATGTGTAGCTAAACACCTTGAGATTATAGGAATTTTGTAAAACCTATTTTGATTAATGAATTCGTATTGATTCCTAAATTTCATTCCTATGCTTGTTTGTGATTTATAATTTTAATTCTCATGTTTTGATAATTGATCACTAATATTGCATGCAAGTTATGATTTTGATGTCTTATCCGGAATTGAATTCATAATCGATCTCATAGATCACAATATATATTTCCCTTTGAGACCTAGCGGAGATAGAAGAACTGTAGGAGGATATTCTTTGTATGTTTTTTGTAACTGATTTAATTCTCTTGAGACCTAGCGGAGATAGATATTAAATTAGTCCACTATCATAGACTGTCCTATCCGAAAGTATGTAGTTATTTATCGAACATTCACATGCATTAGGATTAAAATATGATAATTAGATTTAATTGTTAAATTCGTTAATTGATTTAGTGTAGATAAAAGTTACGCCAAAATTGTCATTCTTCCATTTTGTTTTTATAGATTATTGCCACAAGATAAAAGGTTTGAATGTTTCCGACTTTTTAACATGGCATTTCATTTTGGTACTTATAAAACATATAACCCTTTAGTTTGGTTTATAAACACATCATACTCTTTCTTTAGAAAAACATGTCCTCATAACTCATAAGTAACATTCTAATTGAGTCGAGTTTCTATTGTAATTAATTGATGAGAGATCAAACTGAAATCAAATAATCATAAAGTCATCAACTATATTATCAATTCATCACAAATTAATAAGAAGAGGGCCTTCAAACATTTTAGTATATATATTACACGAAAATCTTTATAAGAAAAATGACTTTTAGTGATAAAAGTATTAATGGAAAGACACATGCTCTTTTAGTGAGAATAAAAATTATAGTTAAAAGTTAAATTTCCATTACTAATAACTTTTAGTGACAAAATTTCAGGACCGTCACCATCTCTCATTATTGCTTCTCTAAAATCAATAATGACAGTTATTGTACTCCTATTTTTTACTTTCATTAAAAGTCTTTTTTCTTGTAATAAATTTTAACGTAATCCATTTTTTTAAAAAAAGAAATGTAATTCGTAGGCATTTATTATAAGCCGTTTTGGTTATAAAATTTAAAAGAAGAAGACATATTCAGATATTATGTATAGTACTTACATTACATGACAAAATTACCCCCTTTAGCATGAAAATGAAGATGCAACCGCTAGTCATATATATTTGTTGTGCAGTATGATTATACAGAGTATGTATATGATTGAGAGTAATGGAAATTAAGTAATGCTGATTTATTACATCACAATCCAACGAGTTTCTTCTTCTTCTTCCAATTGTATTACAAGAAACAGAAACAGAAACAGAAAATGTGGGGATTGGATTGGGGGGTTGTTAATTAGTTGGAATTGTTTCGGTTGGAACTCTTCAAAAAAGAGCCACTTTTAGTGATTTCGCGAAGGGGTTTATTAGTAAATCTAACAACGTTGTAGACCCATGCTCCAGCAATGGCGCCAGCCGTTGGGCCTAATAGGTAAATCCAAATACCTTTGAAATTGTTGGATACAATAGCTGGCCCTAAACTCCTTGCTGGATTCATCGACGCTCCTGATATGGGCCTGCAACCCCCAAATATATTTTAATCATTATTTATGTAAATTACTTAATTCTCCCTATGTTTGAGTTAGAGGTGTTTGTGATCGGGATTTTGGGACTCCCAAGTTCCGAAATTGAGAAATTTTAAGTCTCAGTCTCAGTCCCGGAAAAAAATGTCCTGATTGGTCCAGAAGTTCCGAACGAGATCAAATTTTCCGAATTTTAAAATTAATTTCGGGACATCGGGAGTACCGATCGGGATTCGGGCCTGAATTTTTTTAATTTTGTCAATTCCACTTCCGATCCCGATCTCAAAAAATTTGAGACTCGGGTCCGAACTGAAAATCCCAAATCCCGATCTCAAATTCAATCCTAGTTTGAGTTGACGAAGTAGGAGAGATTAAATAGGAAAGAGTTAGACGTACCCAGCAAACATCACATTTAGCAATATAACCGCTCCAACAGCTAAACCAGCAAGTTCTCCAATCTGCAACAGTAACCTCCCTCAATGATTTGTATATAATATGTCACTTTCAACAGACGAAATTAAGAAGATAAATGCCAAACCCTCCAGCCTTAAAAACATTTTATGTCAATATAAAGGTGGACCAATCATCTTAACTTTCCAACCAAACTAAGCCAACTCCACTCTGTCTTTTCCAAATACTCATACTTAATTTAGCGATTAATTAATTAATATGTGGACCAATAATGATTTAGATATATAAATATATATAGGGTCGATTAGAATATAATTTACAGCTCTGTTGTCGGTAGCGACGCCGGAAATGACGAACATGAGGTAGAATGTGATGATAAATTCTACGACCAACGACTGCACGTCGCTTCCGGTGGGTAGGGTTCCGGTGAAGTGATCGTGGGGCCCGCTGAACAATAACCGTAGTGTGCCCGCTGCTAGGGTTGATCCCACTACTTGAGCTCCTATATATGCAGGCACCTACAAAATATCGCAATTAAGCACATTAAATTAAAGTACATCGACCACATCACAATTTTGGAAATTAATTGATAAAATTAAATTAATAATTCGAAGAAATAATTCTTGCTTGGTATTGATCAACGTACAAAATATCAAAGCTCATAAGGGAACTCTAATTCTACACCATTTGAAAACAAAAGTTAATTAAATTAACCGAATTAATGTACTGATTGCGACAAATCTATAAACTTTACCAGTTTAGCGGAGACGCAATGCGTGATATAGATACAATATGTTAGATTAAAAAAAATATCTATATAATATTGACTGCTTTACACTATATATCAGTCTAGTGGGGAATGAAACAAAGAATGCGTGATCACGAAGGTAAACCGTTTATATTATAAACAATTAATTAAAATGGATCGCAATCTAATAAATACACTTCTTAATTGGTGCGAAACATAAATTCTCAACCCCCTATTAATTGCGCCATGATTCTAGTTCTAGTTATTATCTAAAAACTAGGCAAACCTACCTACGTAAGGCGCATACTTCTAATTTAGGGTATATATGGCTTGACTTTGAGAAATTTTAGACAAGAAAATGGAACATATTCTCTCCATCACAATAGATGGGAAATTAACAAATTCGATTTCTCCGCACGGAGTCTTGAGTAAATACTCCTTGTGATCATATTCCACTAATATTTTATAGTAAGAGGCGACAATATTTATAGAGATATAGATAAGTATGAATTAATATTTGTTGGAAATATAAATGAAGTACAGTGTGTACAGGGGTAGGAGTAATATAAAATGGAAATGTGAAAAGGAGAAAATGATGGGAAAAGGAGGCCATACACATACGTGGACATAAAACCAAGCAGAAAAATCGATTTGTGTTCTTTTTGTGGGTGACGAAAACAAAGAGCAAACACTAACAGTACTTTGTAGGGTCAAGGAAGAAGAAGAATGGATGGGGGGTACCTGTTTCCAAGAGAATCTCTTGCAGGAGGCGAAGGCAATGGTGACGGCGGGGTTGAAGTGGGCGCCGGAGATGTGGCCGACGGAGTAAACCATGACCATGACAACAAGGCCCCACACTATGGCTATTCCGGGCATCGTTATGATCTTTGCTTTGTCGGCGTTGACTGCCACAGCACCGCAACCGGCGAATATCAAGAAGAATGTTCCCAGCGTCTCCGCTATTATCTGCAATTAATTACCAACTCCTTAATTCTTTTATTAACTCTATCTATGTACTACATGGGATATAGATAGATATATACCTTTTGGATAAAGGGGACAGAGAGAGAGCAGCATCCTCTTGCGTCAGAATTATCTGCAGGAGAATTATTCCGATTGAAGTCGTCATGATCGTCTTTGATCTGCACCACCGACACTCCATGGTTGCCGTTTGATATCTGATCACCCATCACTTTTTAATTAGCACCTCCTCTACCTGCAGCTCCCTTCTGTAGATGTGGTGGTGGAGTTTCTGAGATATATAGTAGTAAGATTCTATGGGAAGAAGGTCCCTCTATTTATGCAAACCACGAGGGAGGTAGCTTTAGATGGGTGGGGTTGAATTGGAATTTTCTTCCAGAGTGATAAAGAGAGAGAGGCCGGGTCAATGATACTATCTCTATACCCAATTAATTCTCTCCCATTCTTAATATGAATATTTTTATTTGTTTAAATGACGTAATGGATTGAGACTTAATTTCTTCTGTGTATGTCGTTGAAAAGTGTGGTGCCTTTATTTGGAGAGTTTACTTCACCAAAGATGCAGCATTGATGTCAAATTCAACAACCCACCTCCGGAATTACTTGATGACATTGCCAATTTCTCACTGCTACTACGTACTATACAACTGCTATCTAACTTCAAATTTAATTACACCAACTTAATCTATCCAATATTAATTCTTGCACTTAATTTCAAACTTAAACCTCCGTGCATATATGCGGATGCATGTGTTTCAAAGTAATTAAAATAATTCAAGTATAGATATTTATGCACTGAAAAGAAGTAAATTAAATGATCCCCCATCCTTTCTGGCAATAGAAGTTAATGACATATTCGTTTCAGAGACAAATATATCAAGATTATAAAGTTAACACGAACAAGTAATTGCATGCTAGCTAGCTCTTTACCAAACTATTTTAATTACATATCTTCTTTTCTTTAATCAATTACTATGTTTTAAGAGTTGTATTACAAAATAATCATGTTGGCCGCACAGTAAATATTATATAGGGTCATCGAAAGAATTAGTTGAAAGAGTTACGCCCGGTGCACCAATTAGATTGGTTGTTTCTTTTATATGTAATTTCGATGTCATTGGAATTTATATTAATAAAGATATTTTTATATTTATCTAAATGAAAGTATTTGTTATTTAAATAACTTATGTAAATTAGATAAAATCCTTAGATCGTAAAAAGTTATAAGATATGATTATGCATATAATGGTGATTATGAAATATATCTTTGAAAGCTTTGGTCTTAAAATATTTTCGAGTGAAATAACTATTCAAGAAAGGATATTGGATTGTTGGAAATAACTCGCACATATGATACATGCTTATAAGATGAGAATGTTGTGTTTCATCAACATTAACGTGGTTCACGTAAGTGTATATATGTGGGTTCGTGTTAGAGAACATGTACACCGAACTGACCCGATAGAAATTCTTATGTAGAATTTATTTTATCGAAATAAGAATTACTATATTATGATAGTACATGATTAGTCCTTAGACTTGAGACACTATAGTAATTTTATACGAGTCTTATTTCATTTTGATATATTTTCTAATTGCTAGACCATCATTTAAGAATTTATGTTGGATGAAATATGAACTCATATGGAGATTAATGTATGGTCGATAAAGATTCTATTACTTGTTTAAGACAAGAGAATTTCCTAAATTTTCATTATTCATAACCTGAAGACCTTGGCCAGGGCATAATGAATTATGATTCATTGGAAAGGTTATTGAATTAGAATGGAAATGAGAATATTGGAATATTTTGAGTTTTCAGTGCTCAATATCCAATTAGGAGATTTGATAATAGGACCGTACATGTATGATGATTCATTAATCAAAATAGGTTTACTCGCTATTTCACATAATGCTAGATAACCATGCTACTTGCTAGATGTTCTCATGGTTTATAAGTTCTAAGGAATATCAAAGGATTGAATATATTCCTAAAAGGAGTCTTCCTTTCCCATTCTATAGAGGCAGCCGATTGATTTATCTCATCACATAATATAGAAAAGTATTGGTGGTCTTGCTAGCAAAAGACTACAATACTCGACTCGTTTGCTAAGTGTGGACTTGATAGAGGGGATACACGTGGATCCCTACGAGCAATCGATTGTTTCTAAACCTGACAACAACCGAAGTGCGAAAAGATATTATAATTTTCGTACTCTCTGTCGCAACATGTTAACGTGAAGTCGTTAGTGTCATTGGAAAAAAAATAGTGATTATTTTATTTATTGATTCAAAATTTTAATTTTCGAGTGCATATTCGACAGGATCCTAACATTAGTATTATATATCTACTCGTTGTTCCATTTGTTGTAGACAAATGTGCATTAATGAAAACCAAGCTACATTACATCGATCTAAGTTGTATATATCCCAAATGCATGCATGTTTTTGGAATATTCAAAATATATATATATATATATATATATTTTCTCGTGAATATGATATTCTATCAATTATTAATCAATCATATTATTTATACTAGTATTATATATATATATATATATGCTCCTGTAATGTGATATTTTATCAGCTGGCGGAATCTGTTTTAATGCATTTACATGTAGTCATGAACTCCCTCCTCCCACTAATATAGTTATCTTTCTCGATTAGAACGTTTTACGAAAAGTAAAAAATATTAGTAAATGTGATAAAAGTAAAAGATAATAACATAAAATATTAGTTTGGAATTACTTTCTAAGAGGAATAAGTATTATTTTCAAAAATATTATATACACATTCAGTGCATGGGAATGTATTTGAACTAAAACTTATAAATATATATTTTTGTTTTCGAATAGATATTTTAATATGAGTGAGAACCCCAATATATATAGGGTGCGTGGTGGAAATGTACGTAACCAAATCTTTATCCCACCTATAGGCTATAGATTGATGTACTGCATTTTATGTTATGGCACGTCTTTTAAAGTCACTAAAATGATGTAGTTAGATTAGTTTTAATTTTCTACAGCTTAAATCAGAAAAATTGGATTTCCCTCGGATTGTTGAATGAAAAACCATTCTCAAACAAAATCATAAATTAAAAAAAAAAAAGGAACAATTACGAAGTAGTGGAAATTTCATATTATAATATATAGAGCATATATATATATAGTAAGAGACATTAAGACAGTGCCGAATTACAACTACTTACCCTCAGAAAAGATAAACATATAAAGCATAATAAAGCTAGTTCCAAATCTCACATTGTCAATTACAAGTGTGTCTGAAAATTTAATTTTTATCTTTAGTGCACCACGTACCCATTATGATCTCATGTACGTACGCACACTCTTACATTACATAAATCATTAATATATATTATAATTTATAATAATTATGCATCAACAATTAATTGTTCGGAAAACGTGTGATAATCAAAAAGATACTGATTCAATTTTATGCCTTTACAATAATACCCGGCCTGAGTCGTCCCACACCGAAAAGGAAAGAAAAATATAATAAATTTGGAAGCAGCAATTATATATAAGTATGGAACGAAATGACTTGCAATAAAAAGGGGTTGGTAAACAGCTACTAGCCTACTACACATGCATCTTCATAACCAATTAATCCACCCAATTAACTATACTCCTACCTATTAATTTATTCATATTGCATGCATGCATATTAAGCCCATAAGCAAGCAAGCGGCTGCTTAGGTAAGGAAAATCAAATTTCTTTGTGCTATTTTTAGGCATTTGGCAACCAACCCCTTAAATTACCCTTCTCTCGTTGGGTTCCAGCTTCCAATACCAAACCTTATTTTGACCAAGTAATCTTTCATATCCTAATCTTTGATATCGTTCGATCCACTGATCCAGCCTTTATAAATTGAAAAGGGAAGAGTGACATATATACTCAAAAGAGAAAAACATTAATTAATATGACATATACTGTATACATAGCTAGGTTGGCGTATGTGGTACTTGTTGATGACGACGATTTTTAATATATATATATATACACACACATATCCTCCTCGAGCTCATCGAAACACGGTTTTTAATTTTCAAATGAAAGAAAGGCTCCATTGATAATAATTCAAACTATAAAACATTTGGAAGAGCAAAAAATTTAAATAATTAAAACATTGGCAACATAATCTGAGCTTTAAATTGTAAAATGGGTCATACTGCTTTATCTAATTTGGAGTCTCTAATAACAAACAATATTGCAAAGCATGCATTTGTGTTTTATGTATTGTTTGAGCTTGGGTAATTAGTTCTTGCTTAAAGAATTTAAAAGACACCCCTCACTAGTACATGTATGACATTCAATGTCCCACATTTTCATATACATATATATATATATATATATACAGGGGCGGACCCAGGATAAAATTACCCTGGGGCTAATGTATACATAAAGTTTCATCGACAAAATATATAATATTTTTTATAGATTTTTTTTATAGAATATGAACTTAAAATTACACTTAGCTAAATTGTTCTAACTAGCTAAGTAGCTAACTCGTGCGAGGAAGAGGAGGCAACAGAGTTTTACGGGTTTTCAATTCCTGAAATTGTTCCAAGATGGCTTCATTATCAATTGTTGCAAAAATCTCATTCTCAACATACACAACTAGACTGTCATTCATCAGTTCATCTCCCATTTTGTTACGCAAATCTATCTTGACAATCTTCATCGCAGAAAACACTCTCTCAACAGAAGCAGTTGCAACTTGTATAACCAATGACAATTCTAACAAACGGTATACCAGTGGAAAAACTTTATAATTCTCAGTTTCAACCAATTTCAAAGCAAGACTTCCCAAATCCTCAATTTCAGAAAATCGAGAATCAAGTCGCACACTATAGACAAAGTTGCTCAGTTGTTGCTGAAGACATGCACAATCAGTTAGAGAGAAATCTTGTGGATAAAAGGAAGCAAGCTCAACTAGTTTTTGACAGTCAAACCGAGAAAAAGAATTTCTCGGATCAAGACATGAAATGCAACTCAATAAAATTGTGTTACCTTCCGAGAAACGATCATTCATCTCTTGTAGCATCAAATTAACAACCTAATATTGAAAAAAATAAAAAAATGAATTGTTACAAATAACAGTCTATCAATAAATAGTATAAATATAAAAGCCACTTCTTTATGTAGAGATGGTACCTCATTAAGCACATCAAAGTGAAAATGATGATAGTTAGTGATGACTTGCCCTCTTCGCTTTCCATATCCACGAGTAGTTTCTGTCATATCGAGTAGCCTGATCTTGTGCAACTCACAGAACATGTTAACCTCATTCAAGATTATCTCCCATCCATCTGTCATGAACTCTTGTAATCGGCTTTTCACTGATTTAATCAAAATCAATGCATTGACAATATTTTGATCTCTCTTTTGCAAGACAAGTGATAACTCGTTTGTGATTCCTAACAAATGCTTCATCAAGTGTAGCACAAACACAAACTGATAACTCTCCATTTTATCAGTCAAACTTGAAGCAAGACCTCTTTGTTCAGGATTTATGCCATGATCATATATCTCGCCCAACACTTCTATCACTGAAGTCCACATCAGATGTAAACGAACTATTGTTAAATAATGTGATCCCCAACGAGTATCTCCGGGTCTTGCCAGATTAGTTTCTTGATTTTTGCCTTTTCCACTAACCAGGTTTCCACCTTCTAAAGCAACACGTATTCTTTCTTGTTCTTTCTCTCTTACTTGTTCTCTTCTTTTACAAGATGCTCCAGTCATATTTACAATCATTGTTACATAAGCAAAAAAATCACCCACAGCAGGAATGTTCTTAGCCACAGAAACAAGAACTAGTTGGAGTTGGTGGGAGAAACAATAAACATATAAAGCTGATGGATAATCTTGAAGTAAGAGAGATTTCAGTCCATTAAACTCACCTCGCATATTTGAAGCTCCATCATATCCTTGGCCTCTCAATCTTGATAAAGACAAACCATGCTTCACAAATAATTCTTCAACAGATTTTTTCAAAGAACTAGAAGTGGTGTCGGGCACATGTTTCAGACCAAGAAATCGCTCAAGTACGCGTCCTTCTTTATTAACATATCTTAACACAACACCCATTTGCTATTTTACTGAAACATCTCGAGACTCATCTACTAATATTGCAAAAACACCACCCCCAATGTCTGTGATAATAGAATGTGTGATAGCTCTAGCACAAGCTTTAGCTAAATCCCTTTGAATTTTGGGTGAAATCATTTTATTGTTGGCAGCAACATCTTTCTTCACAACTCTGAAAATGTTTTCATCCCGTTCGCAATACCAACCAAGGAATTCCAGAAAATTTCCCTTATTTAAAGAACTAGCAGACTCGTCATGTCCACGGAAAGCTAAACCTTGCTTCAAAAGAAGTCGTGCCACATCTAACATTGCTATCAAACGAATGCGATATGCAATCTCTCTTTCCTTTCTATTATCTTGCAATACATTCATCACGCTATTCCTTTGATTCTTGAAAGATTGAAATTGGACTTTCGCTTCATTATGAGCACTATCCACAGCCCCATTATGAATGTGAAATCTTTCTAACGCCTTTTTCCAATTACTAAAACCTTTTTTTACAAAGGCATCATCAACAAATTGTCCACCTCTATTGGAAGAAGGTTTAAAAAGATAGCACCAAAAGCAAAATGCCGCATCTTTCGACGTACTATATTCTAACCATGGAAACTTCTCATACCACGTATCTTGAAAGCTCCTTTCTTGCTTTCCAAACTTTGTTTTTCGATACGTATGGCCAATTAGTTGGCAAGGGCCTCTAGCTACATACTCTCTTCGAATTTGATCTCGAATAGCAACATCAAATTCATCTATTGATTTTCGTAAACCCGGATCATAAACAATATCATCTATATTAAATTCTTCATTGGATTGATTATCCACCGTTTCAATAACAATAGGTGTACTAGGAGATTCTTCAATACGAATTCTCTTAGGTTTATAATATTTTTCCATCTCTACAAAATAAAAAAATGAACAAGTGATAAATAAATTAGTAAGTCTGCAAAATCAATGTGGAAAAAAAATAGAGCATACTTAAACACTTTTACATTGATAGTTACTGTATTGTTCCTTTTTCTTTTCTTCCTAATCTTCAATTGAATTTACAATCTCTACTCTTGAACATAACCAACACCAATCATCTTAGCATACACGCCAAACTTCCAATCAAACAACATGATTAATGCGATGATCATCACAAATTCAGAAAACTCAAATCAACCATAAATCTAAGAGTGAAAAAAATCAGCTCGAAAACAATAAATTGATAACGGATGAGCTCGTCACTTTCAGCAGGATTCCTTCAAATAAATAAAATAAAAAATTAAATCTTTGGGAGTAAATATAAAGAAAAACGACGAAACATAACAATTTAAAACCTCATTTCGTTCTCTGCAATAAGAGGGATTGCTTTTGGATTGATTTAATGTAAAGCACGATCAGTTGTGGAAATAAATCTTTGCAGTATGTTCTTGGAATTAGACGCATAAAGACAAATCAAAGAAAATACAAGGTGAAGGAGGAGAAACTAACCTTCAATAGGTTCTCGTTCAGCCAAAGATTCAAAGAAGAATAAGAATAAGAAGAATAAGAATAAGAAATAAATAAAAAAACAGAAACCCAAGCCCACTACAGCCCAGAGCCCACAACTTGTTCCTTTTTATTTATTTGCAGCCCACTACCGTGGGGGCTTTAGCCCACACTAGCCCCACGTAGTTCCGCCACTGTATATATATATATATATATATATATCATACAATTAAATTTATTATTTTAATTTAATTAATAATTTGTTATGAAATAATAAATTATAATTAACAATTATTTGAAAATTTAAAAGTTATATGTTATATTTTTGAATTATCAACCTAAAAACCAATTAAAACTGACATTAAATTTTAAAGAATAATTTTATGTCTTATTTAGGTGTGATGAATTATAATATTATGGAATATAAAATTAAACTAAAATATATTAAATTAAACTCAAAAAATAAAATATAAAATAAAATAAAATTTAATTGTGTAACACGAACTATGAGACACGTATATATCACACTATATTACATCTCCTTAATACATGTGACTACTTTAACAAGTTATGAAATTTAATGAAAGTTGTTAATTAGTTTATCCTTCTCTCTCATGTAATTTACGGTCAAAAACTAATAATATATTTATAATTTTAATGAAACAGTTGTTATAAATAATTATATATGTGTAGACATTACTTTTATTATATAGATTATGTTTTTATTATTTTATTCTAACTTGTACAGTGACCAAGACGTAAAATAAAAATATAATTTCTTTTCTCTCCGCCGCTTTGACTGCAGTTCTATTTTCTTTCTCCCTTTTCTGTACGTTTATTTACACAGTAATCAATCCATATTAGAACAACAGTGAATTATTCGAATGGAGAAAGTATAATGTAAGTTAAAGGCCGGGAGCCTAGTGTCATGTTACAGTTAAAACTTAAAACCGTATATCATATAAAATCAAACTATATTTATAAGATTTGTTTCGGTTTATAATTTAAATATATGATTTGATTTATTATTTTATAAAATTTTGTTTTATGGTTTTATTTTGATTTTTAAATAAACAAAAATTAAACTGCAAACCATCGTAATATAATTATTGTATTTATTAATGTACGACTCCGCCCTCTTCAAAAAGAGACGTATTTCGTATTTCATTTTGTGATGTCTTCAAATAGAAGCATTTCACAAAATAGAAATAATTAATAAAGAGCAAAATGATAATAAGGGTGCAATTGCACTCTTATTTTTTTCACTTTAAATTACTTTAATACTTTAAAGTCTAAGTAAATGCTCCTTAATCCGCATGCCGAAAAGAAATGAATTTCCTTAGATAAGACGAAGTGGTATATACAGTAGACTGGAAAATATAAAGTATATCATTATAATATAATTATTGAATTATTATATTATCAACTAAGTAATAAAATTATTTATGAAGTTGATAAGTTTAATATTATTAAAAAAAATTCAATTTAATATTTTTATGAAAAATATTGATTGATTTTAATAGTTAAGAATTAAAATATTAAATTATAATGATTGATTACTTAACAAACTACTACATCATCTCATTTATAATGATTCATTTATTTTTTTACAGAAAAACCAACAAATACTCGATAAATATTTATTACACAAAAAAAAAATCATATGCTAGTCTTTACTCAATAAGAAAATTAGTTATTATTAGTGGGACGTCTCAAAATGAAAAATGACTCGTTATTAATATGAAGCAGGAATAATATTTATTTTTCTCAAATTTTCAAATTTACTTACTATTTGTAACTATATTTCTCAAATTCTCCATTAGTGAAAAATTGTGTGCTTTTAAATGTTTGTTTAAATACTAATCAAGTATATGTGATAATAAATTTAATTAATCAATATTTTATTTATATGTCTATTATATATTAATCGATATAATTAAAATTAATACTAGTAAATTGCCAATTAGACTGTATTAGTTTAATTTGATTTGATTCAATTTTGATAGTAATTTAATTTGATTTGATTTTAGAAAAAAAATCAAATCATATTTTTATGGATTATATAAAATCCATCAAACCAAACAGTAAATAACAGTGGTTATAATATAAAAATGATAATATGTGGCCTGCGTGTGTTGGTCTAGTGGTAGTGAGGTTAATGCCTTAAATTCGAGTTCTCCATAACGTGACTATATAATTTAATGTTAATATAATTCATTTTTTTTAAATGGTATTACGTAATGACCAAATTAGAGAGAAATATAAAATAGAAAATGATATTCGTTGAAAAGGAATTTTGAGAATGATAGAGCAACCATAATAAAGAGACTCCAACCGCTACCCGCATGAATTGGACCCATTGATCTTACGGAGATGGATTTGTTATTTCACAAGAGGAATAATAAATGCGTATTTCTTATTTACTTTTATATTTTTAATGTAAAATATAGTGTAAAAAATTAAAAGATAATATATATTTAAAAAAATTACAATTTTCACTTTTAATAATAAAAAAATTAATAAGATACTCTAAATTAAAAATAATTATTTTTAATGGAATGGACGAGTAGTTGGAATATGAAGTCGTCAGTATTGGTGTTCTATAATAAAAAAGACTCGGGCATGAACGAATTATTGAGCTGGTAATTAATTGCGAAAGGGCCCCTGCATTCCTACATCTTTTCGCAGTTAAACTTTTCCTTCTTTGCAAAAAAACATTGTCCATATACCATTTATATGAAAGCATTTGCCTGAACATGAAGCTTGTCAAGTCCAGATAAAAAGGAAATATATTTCAAAGCTTATTAAAGTCTGACAAACAATATTGGGGTTTATGAAAACGTCTTCAAAAGAACCACAATCCACGTAATTGACATTTTAGACAACTTTAATTGCGTAGATAATGATTTGGTTACGATTTTAAAAACGGGCAACCATGAACAAGAGATTCGTAACTATAATATCAGTTTCTTTTAAGTAGCTATTTTAATTTATTTCTTATATTATAAATAGTCATTGTTTATAAATCATAAAAATACATTAAAATTTAATAATCTTTAAATTTTGAAATTAAAAATGCATAAATTTTGGTTTTAACATGATCGTACCCTATATATATAGTACTCTCTCCGTGACGCTAAATGTGGTCATATTTCCTTATTGGGTCGTCCCAATAAAAGTAGTCATTTTTTGAAAAAGAAAAAATATTTACCTTTACAATACATTACTCCTACTTTTTTTAAAACACAATACTTTACTTTCTTAAACTTCGTGTCGGATCCCTGATGTCCATATTTAGCGGCACAGAGGAAGTAATAAAATTCATCTAATGTAAAATGGGTATTAATTAGAATGTATCATCACTTGAGAATTAATGCATCATATCATTTTCCAACCAACTGGAGGTGTATATATGGATGATTATCCGTGATAGTAAACAAGTAATTCATCCAATTTCGTTATTGCTGGATTGTATTCCTTTTTTAAACTGTCTTATTAGTGTTAGTTTGTAGTATTTCTTTTCGAAGTGCTCTTTATTGTACGTGATAGTAAGTGATCGATCACCGTGTTTCGAAGTGAGATTTGCACGATGATTAGAAAGTAAACGAGACGAGGTTTACGTGGTTCGATCTTTAAAGAGATCTACGTCCACGGGAGAGCTCTTTTTGTTTATAATTTGAGAGCTGGAATGTAGATTACAGAAAGTGAATGTGTGAATCTGAATGTCCTTTAATCTAGTTATAATCTAGCTATTTATAGATAACACAATGGCGGTTTAAACCAAGTGGACCGCAGAGCTGCTCTAAGTGGGCCGAGCTATTGGGCCGCCGAGCTGCTTCTGTTTGGGCTTTTGATGGGCCATATCCTATCACATCCCCCCCGCAAAAGAAGATCGGCACCGAGGTGGAGATCTTGACGAGGTGGGTGTGCTGGACGAAGTGAAGATCTGGACGAGGTGGAGATCTTGTAGTTGCCGAGGTGGTGGTGAAGCTTTGGTTGTGGCCGAAGTAGAGGTGAAGCTTTGGTTGTGGCCGAAGTAGTAATCGTAGTGGTGGAAGACAGCTGTTGTAGAAGGTCGCGGGCGACACGTGTCGCTTTCCTGTTGGAGGAGCTGAAGAGGCGGGATTTTGAAAAAGAGGCGGTTGGGAAAAGGTGATTTGATGTCTATAAAGGCTTCCTTTGGAAGCTAACAAACACTTTTTACTTTTCGCAACCCTAATTTCACTTTCCCATCTGCAAAAAGCTCTTAACCTTTCTGCCATCTGTCGATTTCAACTTCGAGAGAAAACTTCGTCCTTTGAATCCTTTGAACAAGTAAGTATTTGCTATTATGGCTTCTTCGTCTTCTTCTTCTCGCACCCCAGTTGATCTTGAGGTAGTAGAGTCTCCCTCGCCGATTAGGAGTTTGCCGGCGAGGGCTTCTGTTAGGGTTTTTACCCGTGCTTTTTCCCCTCCCGTATTTCGGGAGGTTGAGTTCTTGCCCCTAGCTGAGTCGGGTGCGGTGTTGGATTTTTCTTCCACCATGAGTGACTCGCACATGGTGAATCTGGCCCGCCATTTTGTTTTCCCGTAGTCCATGGAGTTAGTTGTTCCTCGGGCGGAGGATAGGGGTTGCTCCCCGCCTGTAGGTTTTTTTACCGTTTACGAAGACTACCTACATTTTGGTCTTCGTTTTCCTTTGAGCCCCATTTTTGTAGAGTTTTTGGAGAGGTGGAGGCTGCCTCTGGGGCAGTTAGCGCCGACGTCCATCAAGCAGATCGTCGGTTTTTGTATAGAGGTCGGCAGCCGCGGAGGCTCGGCCTCATTAGGTTCTTTGCTGCGCTTCTTTAGGGTGAATCGGGCGCCGACGGGGTGGGTGTATCTTTCCCCCACTAATAAATTTAAGTTGGTCACCCCGTCGAAGGTATCGAACTGGCAGAAGAAATTTTTCTTCTGCCGAGCAGAGGGAGTGCCTCGGCACGACTGGTCTTCGGTCAAGTTCGGGCCGCAGCTGAGGGTGGATCCCGTCGGCGAAGTCGAGGCGAGCCTGGCGGACCTCGGCATGATTAAGAGGAAATATGCCGAGGCTGAGTTGTCGAGGCACGGGCTAAGCCCATGTGACGACCTGGCCGACGTGGATCCGGGTGAGGCTGCGTATTATGTTGTTTGACTTCGTTTCTCTGTGCTCGGTTTTAATGTTTGCTTTATTTCTGCAGTGGATCCTGAAGTTTTGCAGGCGGCCCTGAGGAGGAAGAAGAAGAGGCCGAGAGTCACCTCGGCCGCCGAGGAGACGCCTCGCCGGGAGAGGGCGGAGAGGGTGGAGACCGAGGTGACTCCGCCGGTAATCGACCTGGAGGAGCCTCGGAGGGAGGAGGTAAGAGGCCCGGATGCTCGGGCATCAGGGTCGGGGGAAGTTCGTAGGGCCCCGTTTCCCGAGGTGAGGGGAAACAGTTTTATCTTCCTTTGATTCTTTTTCTTGTTATGTGCTGACATATTCCGTGCAGGAGGCGAATATGGTGCTGGACGGGTTGAACGCCCTCTCGCATTTCGTCATCGACGGAGTCGAGCAGTTCAGGGCCTTAAAAGCCGAGCTCGAGGGGGCGAGGGCCGAGGCGGCGAAGGCGGAGGAGCAGGAGGCCAGGACCCTGGTCGAGCTGCTCGCGGCGGAGAGGAAGGTGGCCGAGGTGGAGGCCGAGGCGGCGAGGTTGAGGGGGGAGCTGGCCGAGGAGAGGGAGAGGATGGCCCGGGCGGCGGCCGAGCAGGGCGGCGTGCTGCGAGCGCTTGCTGAGCGGATTTTCCGTTCCAAGTACTTCGGCACCGTGGCGGCGCAGCTGGTGACCGCCATGAGCACGCCGATTACTTCGGCAGCGCTCGACTTGGTTGCCAAGGATTACCCCGAGCTTGATAAAGTCAAGTACGGGTATGAAAAGGTAACTAAGGAGGAGATGCTGCGGGAGTACGCGGAGGTGCTCGTGGAGTGCACCGCGGTCATCCCGGTGGTGGAGCGGCTCGCGCAGCAAAAGACCCTGCTGTCCGAGCAGGTGGTTCGGCACTGCCCGGTGGATCGGGATGACAGTCTTGAGGCCGTCATTGCCGATCTGGCTAGGAGGCCGGCTGCTGAGGCCGAGGAGGGAGGAGGTGAGGGCGGCGGCGCCGAGGGGCCCGAGGTTGGGGAGCAATAGCAATAGTTTTTTTTTTTTTCTTTTTTTTTAGCTTGTACGACGTTCTCCGTTAGGGAGGCGCTTTTCCACAAGTATATAAAATACTTTTTCTTGAACTGTGCCTCTTGCTGAACTGCTTACTTCTTTTGCTTTTGTAGTCTGCTTTTGACTTCTCCCCTACCTCGCTGTCTAATCAAGAAATAAGCGAGCTTCGTCGGGCTGCCGAAGCTGCCGAGGTCGAGGCCGCGTGTTGGAAAAGCCGAGCTGCCAACATCGAGACCGAGCTCGAGGCGAAGCTTCGGTTAGCCCAGGAGAAGCTGGATGGGGAGCACGCGAGGTTTTTGGAGCTGGAGGATAAGTTCAAGCAGGTCAAGGACGACCTTCAGACCTTTAAGGCGGTCGCCGAGGAGCATGAAGAGTACGAGGACCGTATACATAGAAGTGGTGGCCTGACCATATACGAGGTCTATACACAAATAAAGGAGGTCCGAGCTCGGGCAAGAGAGTACCGAGAAAGGTACGGCGATGACTCCTGGCAAGTTCGCGAGCAGGAAGAGGCGCTTCTCAAGCTCGGATCCATGTATAAAACTGTACTGAAGAGGAACCCGAAGCTGAAGAGGTGGATCGAGTCCAAGAATGCCGAGCTCGATCCTGTCTCTCAAGCTTTTTTGGAGGGTAACTTGGAGGGGGTGCAGCCGCCCAGCGCGGCCTTGACTCGAGAGCAAACCCAAGCCATCATGGCACGAGGTGGTGGCCGACGTGTAGTGAGAGGCCGAGGTCGAGCTGTGCCTCGAGGCCGAGGTCGATCAGTACCGTCGAGCCGAGGTCGAGGAAGGAGCTTTGGCCGAGGTGAAGGAATGGCCTTTTTAGACTCAGTGCTCGGTCATGGCGCTAGCTCGAGTTCGGGTCAGGGTTTTGTAGAGAGATACCTTAGCTATAGTCTTAGGTCTCCGGGCTCGGACCCTCCACCCTGATTGTAATGTATTCATGAAATGAAATAAAATACAATTTTCCTTGTCATTACTTCTCTAAAGCTTTACTCAATTTGTGTAATCAAGTTTGCTTCAAATTCTTGTGATGACTGGCTCGTACTTCGTAATCACTTCGTTTGACACCGAAGTTTTACTTCGTCTGAAGGCGGGCAGCCACTTCGGTTAGGGACGAAGTTTTAGGCTTTGGATCAGTCACTTCGTCTAAGGGCGAAGTTTGGGCTCAGAATTGGCCACTTCGTCTAAGGGCGAAGTTTGGGCTTTGAAGTTCCTTATTTGTCGACTTAGTCGATAGGAGTGGTCTCCTCGCGCGTTTGACTTTGCCACTTCGTCTGAGGATGAAGTTTTGGCTTTGAAGTCCCTTATTTGTCGATGTAATCGATAGGAGTGGTCTCCTTCCGCGCGTTTAAATGCTACTCTCAATTTGGAGCTTTAGCTTGACTTGGATCTGATGTAAGTATACAATAAATGTTTCACGAAAGAACATAATAAAATCCGAACTACATAAATTACAAATAATATTTCTTTAAATGAGAAATATGCCAAGTTCGGGGTATTGGCACCCCAGATAAGTGAACGAGCTTGTATGAGCCTTTGCCGAGGACATCTTGGATTTGATAAGGACCTTCCCAGGTAGGTTCGAGTTTACCGAGCTTCTCCGCCTTACTAACTTCATTATTTCTAAGAACGAGGTCGCCTACTTGAAACTGTCGATACTTCACTCGATTGTTGTAATACCGAGCTACTTGTTGTTTGTATTGAGCTTCTTGTATGTAGGCTCGTTCTCGCTTTTCCTCCAACAAGTCCAAATTAGTTCGGAGGCTTTCTTCATTGGCATCGGTTGTGAAGTTTATAGTTCGGGGGCTCGGCAAACCGATCTCCACTGGGATTACTGCCTCGGTTCCGTAGACGAGGCTGTATGGTGTTTCTCCATTGGATGTCCGAGGTGTAGTTCGGTAGGACCATAGGAATTGGGGTAAGTTTTCGGCCCAATCCCCCTTAGCTTTGTCGAGGCGAGTCTTTAAACCTTTGACTATTGTCCGGTTCGTGACTTCGGTCTGACCATTCGCCTGAGGGTGCGCTACCGAGGTGAATTTCTGCTGGATATTGAGCTCGTCACACCATTCTTTAAATGCCTTGTCCGTGAACTGAGTTCCATTATCCGAGACTAGGATGTGGGGTATACCGAAGCGGCAAACTATATTTTTCCAGACGAAGTTGAGGGCTTTTTTGCTCGTAATTTTTGCAAGAGGCTCGGCCTCTACCCACTTCGTAAAGTAGTCGATGGCGACTATTAGGAATCGTAGTTGGCCAGGGGCTTGCTCAAAAGGACCGACGATGTCTATCCCCCATTGCATGAAAGGCCAGGGGCTTTGCATGGTGGTCAGCTCGGTTTGAGGTACCCTCGTTATTGTTGCATGAATTTGGCACTTCGGACACCTTTTGACGAGGTCGACTGCGTCTTGAAGCATGGTCGGCCAGTAATACCCCCATCTCATAATTTTTCTGGTTAAAGCCCGAGCTCCGACGTGACTGCCACAGGATCCTTCGTGCACTTCGCGTAAGATGTAGTTCGCTTGATTGGGTCCCGCGCACCTTAGAAGAGGTTGAAGATATGATCTTCTGTATAATACTCCCCGATCTAGAATATATTTGACTGATTTGTTCTGAAGCTTCCGAGCTTCAATTTTATCATCAGGGAGTTCGCCTCTTTCTAAATAATCCTGAAGTGGTGTCATCCAGCTTGGTTCATCATCGGTTACTGCATTCACTTCGGCTTCATCTATATTTCGGGTCGTGACTTCTTCTACAGGAGAGGCTGAGGATGACGACGCGAGTTTGCTCAAGGCATCAGCTCGGTCGTTTTCGCCTCTTGGTATTCGTATCAACTCGAAGTATGAGAAGCTTTCTTGTAAAGTTTTGACCTTGTGGAGATACTTTTTCATCCTTTCATCTCGCGCTTCGTATTTTCCTAGGACGTGACTCACTATGATTTGGGAGTCACTGTAGACTTGTATGGCTCGTAGCTGAAGGTTTTGCGCGAGGCGAAGTCCGGCTATTAGGGCTTCGTATTCCACTTCGTTATTGGTGGTTGAGAAGCTTAACCGTAAAGCATAAGGGATTTGCTTCCCTTCCGGACTAATGAACAAAACTCCAGCTCCGCTTCCTTTTTTGCCCGACGCCCCATCGACATAGACCTTCCAACAGTCTATGGGGGGTGTTTTTGGCGTTTTCTCTTCGGTATTCTCCTCGGCAGGTTTAGTTGGCTTCGGAGGCTCGGCGAATACTGCTTCCACCAGGAAATCTGCCAGCGCTTGCCCCTTGATAGCTTGCCGAGGTGCAAAGGAGATTGTGTGCTCGCCAAGTTCGACCGCCCATTTGGCGATTCGCCCCGAAGCTTCAGGCTTCGTAAGCACTTGCCGAAGTGGTAGGTCGGTTAATACTAGTATCGGGTGAGCGTGAAAATATGGTCGAAGTCGTCTCGCAGCATTCACTAAGGCGAGTGCAACCTTCTCCAAGGGTTGGTACCTCGTTTCTGGCCCTTTCAAGGCTCGGCTTATGAAGTATATGGGCAATTGCCGAGGTCCTTCTCGAACTAGGACTGCACTTATTGATTCGTCCGAAGCGGCAAGATATAAGGAAAGAACCTCGTCTTCCTTTGGGACGGACAAAGTGGGCAAGTTGTCGAGGTACTTCTTCAAATTCTCGAAGGCTGACTTGTGCTCGCCATTCCATTCGAAGTCTGGAGCCTTCTTAAGGATTTTGAAGAACGGGAGTTGCTTCTCGGCTGCTTTAGATAGGAATCGACTTAGCGCGGCCAAGCAGCCCGTCAATCGATGCACGTCGTGTACCGACTTCGGCGCTTGCATCTCCTGAACGACCTTAATTTTTGCTGGATTAGCTTTTAATCCTTCGCGGGAAACCCAACACCCTAGAAATTTTCCGGACTGGACTAAGAAAGTACATTTTCCTGGGTTTAACTTCAGGTTCACCTCGCGGAGCAGTTTGAAGACGACCTGGAGGTCGTTCAAGGTAGTGTTGACTTTTTTGCTTTTGACAACGATGTCGTCGACATATACTTCAACGATCTGACCGATGTGAAGTTCAAATATTTTGTCAACCATCCTTTGATATGTAGCTCCAGCGTTTTTGAGTCCAAAAGGCATTTTCTTATAAGCAAAAATGCCAAAGTCTGTGACGAAGGCTGTCTTCGGGGCGTCCTCGGTACTCATAAGGACTTGGTGATAGCCTTTGTACAGGTCGAGGAAACTAAACACCTCGTGACCGACGAGGGCTTCCACTTTCTTATCAATGTTGGGGAGGGGGTAACAATCTTTAGGGCAGTGTTTGTTGAGGTCGGTATAATCAACACACATGCGCCATCCTCCTCCTTGCTTCTTCACCATTACGGGGTTAGCCAGCCACGTCGGATATTTTACCTCGAATAAAATATCGGCTTGCTGTAGTTGGCGTACCTCGTCGTGTATCACCTGATTTCTCTCGGCAGCGAAAGCTCGTTGCTTTTGCCGAACTGGTTTCACCTCGGGATCTATGTTGAGGTGGTGGGTGATGACATTTGGTGATACTCCGGTCATATCTAGAGGTGACCAGGCAAAGATATCTCTGAACTCCCGAAGTAGTTGTATAACCTGACCTCGGAGTTCGGTACCCCCGATGAAACCGACCTTGACGACCTTAGACACGTCGTTTTCATAGAGTACGACGTCTTCTAGAGGTTCTGCAGCGGACGAGGTCGACTTCGGCACGCCGGGGTTCTGTAATTGCTATGCTTGGGGATGTTGTACACCAGAACCTCGGAGTGCGACCTGCATGCACTCCTTGGCTTGTGTTTGATTTCCCCGAAGCATGATAACTCCGTTCCTCGAAGGGATTTTGATCATCAAGTGGTAGGCCGAGCAGACCGCCCTCGTCGCTATTAGCCAATCTCTTCCTAAGATAATGTTATAGGGAGAGTTGGCTTTAACGACGAAGAAGTGGATTATCTTTGTAGTGGATAATGGACTTCGTCCTACCGTCACGGGGAGTGAGATCGTTCCATCCGTCGAGGTCTCCCCTTGTGTGAAATTCTTCAATGGAACGGGTGCTGGTTTTAAGCGTGCTTCTCCGATGTCAAGTTTGTCGAAGCAGCCTTTGAAGAGCACGCTGACCGAGGCTCCACTATCAATAAAGACCCGGTGTACCAATTTGTTGGCCACCACGGCTTCGATAATAGTGGCATCTTGATGAGGTAAGGCATGAGGGACGGGGTCGTCATTAGAGAAAATAACGACCTCGTCCTTTTTGAACCTTTTATGTGAAGGCTCCTCCGAGGGTCGGTTTCGAGCTTCGGCCTTTAGTGACGACCTCGTTGAACCTTGGGGCACCCCGATGATGGCGGCGATGACTCCATCGTACTGAGGTTGATTCTCGTCATCGTCTTCGTCATCGTGTCTTGACATTTTATCCTGGGGTTTGCAATTTCCTCCCCTACTTCTTCGTTTACCTTTGCCCCGAGGTTGGGTGTCCAGTTGATTTTGACCTCGGTATCTTCCGAGAGTGCCATCTTGTGTTAGGCGGTCGATCTCCGAGGCGAGATTATGACACTCCTCGGTGTCATGGCCGTGGCTTCCATGGAACTCGCAGTATTTATCCCGTGATCGTCTGCTTGATCTAGTTCGGGACAGCGGTGGAGGCCTCCGGAACAAGTTCGTATGAAGCTCATAAATTTCCGCCCGAGATCTGTTCAGCGGAGCGAACCGATCTTGCTCCGGATTAGGCCGAGGTCCGAGGCGAGATGCTAATGGTCCTCGTTGGATTCTTTCAAGAGCGCCTCGTCGATGCTGCCCTTGATCAGCTCGTTCCTCCCTTCTCTTTTTATCCTGACCTTCAGGTCGGTCAGTGGCTCGTTTCTTCCTGTCTGCCTCATCCGCTTCGGCAAATGCATCAACAATCCTCCATAGTTGTTTGGAGGTTTGGGGGCGCTCTTTCACGAGCTCCCTGAAGAGTGTGCCGGAGTGAATGGCGTTTTGAAACGCCGAAATGAGGACATCATCCGAAAGGCGATCGACCTTGAGGCTCTCATTGAAGAACCGAGCTAGGAAGTCGCTAATGGATTCTCCTCGTCCTTGTTTTAAGGTAAGGAGTTGGGCTGAACTTATTTTTGCTTCGGCTTTTTGGAAGAAGCGCCTCTCAAAGGCATCTAGCAGGTCGGCGTACGACCCTATGCTGCAGCGAGGGAGGTTGTCAAACCACTTCCGTGCATTGTCCACCAACAATTCGGGGAAGACTTTGCACATATAAACATCCTCGGCCAGTCCCTGGTTCAACATATTATACTGATATTGCGACAAAAAGTTACTCGGGTCGCAAGAACCGTTATAGGGCTTGATTGGTGGGACCCTATATGCTGAAGGGAGTGGTGTGTAGAGAAGTTTGTTGGTGAATGGGGTAATGATTCTACTGTAAACAGTGAATCTTCCCTCTCTATGGCCGTCCTCGTCACGTCGGGGATGGTCGACGTTTTGACGAGGTGACATCTCTCTTTGATATTCCTCGTCACGTCGGTAATGGTCAACGTTTTGACGAGGTGGAGTCTTTCTTCGGTGTTCCTCGTCACGTCGGTAATGGTCAACGTTTTGACGAGGTGAAGTTGAGCCTCGCCGAGGTGAAGCAATGTTTCCTCGGCGATTATGCGGTCTTCGGAGGACGTCGTCATCTCTTTCCTCGGCAATTTGCTCCAAAGCTTGGGGTCGTTGTGATGGTCCCGCTTTATCCTCTTCGCACTGACCTCGTTGATGATGTTGTTTGGCGAATTTGAGGAAATCTTGCTCGTGAAGATCTAGATATGCTTTGAGCGCCTCGCCGAGCAGAGGTTGAAGTGTGGTATTCCCTTGTTGACGATTTTGGTTTAACCTTCCACTGCTAATGGAGTCACTAGCTCGGTGAGAAAGGATATCTTCTACATGGCCTTCGGGAGTTCGGCGGTTCGTGGCCTGCCTGCCGGACCGAGCATAGTGTTCATCTCCTTCGTTAGTAGATATACGAGGTGGATTACGAGATATTTCGGTCTCGTTTTGCTTTCCCTTAGCAGCAGCAGCCATAGCAGTAGATCGGGTGGATCTAACCATTGTGTTTTCACTTCGAAAATAGTGATCGAACACAAAATTTACTTCGTTTCCCACAGACGGCGCCAGTGATCGATCACCGTGTTTCGAAGTGAGATTTGCACGATGATTAGAAAGTAAACGAGACGAGGTTTACGTGGTTCGATCTTTAAAGAGATCTACGTCCACGGGAGAGCTCTTTTTGTTTATAATTTGAGAGCTGAAATGTAGATTACAGAAAGTGAATGTGTGAATCTGAATGTCCTTTAATCTAGTTATAATCTAGCTATTTATAGATAACACAATGGCGGTTTAAACCAAGTGGGCCGCAGAGCTGCTCTAAGTGGGCCGAGCTATTGGGCCGCCGAGCTGCTTCTGTTTGGGCTTTTGATGGGCCATATCCTATCAGTAAATAAATAATATCTCTATCTCCTTTGTTGGCTTAGTATTCCTTTTTGAATAATGCCGTGTACAAATTTTCATAATATATATCCTTAATTTACAAGATGTTCTTTGTTTTTGTATATATCAATCTCTCTCTTTAAGATTTACATCAATCAACATGTTCAAGCTCCTGCAGAATCCAGTATTTTGTTTTATAATTTGAATTTAAAGAGACAAATATTTCATCAAGCTTTATAAATGTTTAGAATAATGATAGGAGACATAATGTCAAGACATAAATAATTAAGTAGGAAAGTTTATCATTATTTTATCATTTATAAATTAATTCAAAAATTTATATTCATATATATAACCTTATCTTTAAATTAAGAAAAGATCATTAAGTATCCACTAATTAGTTGTGATTGTGATCACCGTATATAAATTTTAAGACATAATGAGAATATTTACTAATTTAATCCTTTTATAATTCATGGTAAGAAATCATAATAACACTTTTATTACTATAAATATGAATTAGTGATCATTAATGTAATAAATCACTCTCCAATCTCCATAAATATTGTTAAAACAAAATAATTTACTCCTAAGATATTTAGTACTTCATCCGTTCCATTATTGATGCCCTCTTCTTTTTGACACGCAGACTAAGACATCTTTACTAATTGTCTACTTACTTTTTTTTAAGTGTTTGTGAATACTTACAATTATAAATATATGTATATTTATATTCTATATTTATTTATATTTGAATATTCATTTTTTATCCTTTAATCTGAAAATAAATTTAATTATTTTTAAACACATTTAATACATTATTTAATCTGTTTTTTTTAACCTCATTTTTTAAGTTGGATTTTTTAATCTGTTACTTTTAATTAATTAGCTAATCTTCTTCTTTTTAGAATTTCTTCGTTGGATTCATTAGAAAGAAGAGTAGCAAATTGAAAACTGAAATTTAAAAATCTGAAATATAAAAATATAAAGCGAAAATTTCATTAATTTCAAAATTCCCATTAAAAGTGAATTTTACAACAATGAATTCTGAAATTTACAAACTTCTCACTAAAATTTCCCTCCAAACATCTTCTACAAATAGGCACTACCCTAACATTACAAACACATCAACACTTTATCATTCTCTACCAAACAGAAAATCACTTACACAAAAATCACTACCAAACAGAAAATAAGAGACAAAGATCTTAGTGATGAAAAAATGAATGAAATTATTCAATACTTATTGAATAACTCGAAAGATGGGAAGGTCATCCATGGAAAAATGAAGGCAGCCTACTCCATCTTCAATGTCTTGAAGTGCACCGTGACTCGACTTTGGGCAGCTGCAAAGATAGAGAGATAGAGGGGTCACATAATTTGTGTGCAAAATGGAAAAAAAAAACACAAACAAGAAGAAAAAGAGTACACATTGATTTAAATATCATTGAAAGCTTGGATCTCTTCAAAAGAAGCACTATAAGGAAGCTGGCAGTTGGCATTTCAGTCAGTAGAATCACAGTGGGAAGATGGATCAAAGATGAACTGATCAAAGCTCATTCCAACGCTATCAAACCAAACCTCACAACTCCAAACAAGCTGTTGAGGCTTAGTTTTTCATTAGAGGCCTTACAGTTTGATAGAGCATTCAATATCTTGAAGTTCAAGAATATGAACAACACAGTTCATATAGATGAGAAATGATTCTACATTTCTAAAACTGCACATAGGTTCTACCTCACCCCGGGGGAGGCCGAACCACATAGAACATGCAAAAAAAAAAAATCATCACAAAAGTCAGGTTTATGTGTGCAATGACTAGACCTATATTTGATGTTAATGGTAGTGTAGTGTTTGATGGTAAGATATGTATATTCCCCTTTGTTGAAAAAGTATCAGCCAAAAGAAACTCAAAGAATATTTAATAAAGCCAATACAGTTCATCACTAAGGATATAATCAAAGAATATTTAATTACTCAGGTATAGGTGGTTTTAAGTACTTTAAATGTTGCTTTAAATGTACTTTCAGATTTAGAGGACGGTGCATTCAATTTCAGATTCATTGTTGCTTTAAATGTACTTTCAAATTAAGTTGACATTGTTTTAAATTCAATCTGTTTCCAATGCATTAATTGTTAAAGGTGCATTGTTCAACCTAAAACGTGTATCTAAGTTCTCGCAATTGGACGAGGTCTATAGTACACGATAAGTTGACCTTAGTCAAATTACGTGGAAAGCTTAGTAGGACTTCCTAATTAAAGTACTAGAAATCAAACAATAAAAGTCCTAAACATGCTATCATAGTGCAGTTAAGAAGAGAACTAAATTAAAGAACATATAGGTAGATTAAATAAGGGAATTCGGGACAAGGCTCTAGGAATTTAATATCTATATCGATCATCTCATGCCACAACTAATTCATACATTCATTTACTCATCTGGAATTCTCAAAAGCTATCTAATTAATAACCTTTGTATTCCTAATCAGATTGTGACTTCAACTCTCGTATTTTAGCCACACAATTGAAATTTTCTAGATAGGTAAATAAACACTCGATTTATACGTTTCCGATTCCAACCGATGTTGATTAGACCTTGATCCGACACAAGGATTATCTATCAACCTCACCTAGCATCAAAGGAATTGAAACGGTGATCAAATGGTTCAATTAAGCAAGTACAATCTCATCAACAAGCATGAATATAGTTAAGCATCAATAATCGATTCGGAAATCCAAAAACCCAGTAGAGATTCAACTACTCTATCCATTCACATAATCATCAAATACGAATCAACAAGAGATACCTACTAACGATTACACTACGTGGATGGAGTAGTTGATCTCCACCTTAATCCTTCCTTCCAATGTAAAAATACAATGCTAGTGTGTTTAGAGAGAATTCTTATGTTTAATGCAGAGAGATATAAGTTTGAATACAAAATGCATCTATTTTCTCCTTAAAAAGTCATCCAGAAAATGTCAATTTGTGCAAAATATAAAAATTTGGAAAATATAGAATTGAAGCTCGTCTCGATAGGAGTCCGTAGCCGCAAACAGATTCAAATTTAGAGTTGTAACGAAGGAGAACGAGCCAAAACAAAATTATTGCGCAAGATGTAACAATTTCGCATATGGCCATGCTCTTGCGTTCTTTCTCCTCTCTTCTTTTGCCCGTAACTTCTAACAAGCTCCCGTCCGGTTTCCTCAGCTTCGTTCGGCTTAGCATCTTCGGCATTTCCAGCATCATTTCAGCTCACATTAACTCATTTTCGTTATCCTAAATCCAAAATAATAACAACAAAATCAAATATAACACGAATTAAAAGAGACCAAACCGACTCCAACTAAAAGCTAGACACGACAAAATATGAACAAAAAACGAGCTAATTAAACACATTAAATATGTGTATGTTGTTATTTACAGTGCTTTAAATAAGTGTATGCAGTGCCTAAATGTGTGTTTCTATTGATAAATTTCAGATTATTCCCTCAATCAAGGCTAAATGGCCTAGAGATGCATCAAAATTGATCTTCATCCAACAGGATAATGCTAAGCCACACATCAAAGACACAAATGATGACTTTAGGTTTGCAGCTAGTAGTGAAGGATTTGATATAAGGCTAGTGCATCAAACATCAAACTCTCCCGACATTAATATTAATGACTTAGGCTGGTTCAGAGCAATTCAAAGCATTCAAACCGAGACAACCAACTATAATGTGGACCAACTAGTTGATGCAGTCATTGCATCATTCAATACACTATCATTTATCACACTGAACAATGTATTTTTAAGCTTACAAGGCTGAATGATTGAAATCATGAAGATGAAGTGGCAGAATACCTACAAAGTGCCTCATATGAGAAATGAAGCTTTGTTGAGAATTGATGCATTACCTACTGATTTGAAAGTTCTTATAGACTTAGGGAAAGCATGTCCTATACGGTTGAAAATGGGAGATCTTTAACTGAGGAACAAATTGTAAGTGCCCTAGGGATTAATTTTAGTACCTCTTAGTACAGTGGTTTATCTTTTTTTGGATGTGTTGTGCCTATAAAACACATGTTATTGGTGTGTGTGTGTGTGTTTGTGTTTAAGCTGTAACACACAAGATCTTTAATGTGTAAAGAGATCTTATTTTTGTGAAATGTATGCAAATATGCAGTTTAATTATTTAAAGTGCAATTGTATGAAATGTTACAAAAATTGTTATAGCCTAACCGATCATCACACAATCATGCAACATACTTCACATATTTCTCATCACACAATCATACAGATTACTCATCACACAATCATGCAACATACTTCACATATTTCTCATCTCAAACCAAAAACACAATGAGCATACTTCATATCATCTCAACATCCACTACATGTATCAACAACATTGTGCTTTTACTAACATAATAGAGATCACCACCAACATAACAGAGATCACAACAAACATATAATAGATATGCAGATCTCCATAGACAGACCACAAATCACCACCATCATATCACACATATCAGAGACCACCACCAACATATCACACATATAACATATCACAACCAATATATCACAGATATGCTGATGACATATAACATATCATATATCATAGATATGCAGATCACCACCAACATATCACATATCATAGATACACAATACAAGAAGGAACAATCTCACCCATCTGCATCTCCTAGTCTCGACCACCTCCCCGCTCAAAATACAAATGCATGGGCTCAGGAATTGCCACTTTGAATCTCACTCCTTTCTTCACTGCTCTTATCAGTGCCTCATGATTATCAAGATACACTGCAACATAAATAGTCACAATCACAATACAGAAGCATAATCAAATTCTTACATAAATAGCTTACATAATTTACCTAACTCGCCACCATAATTGGAGTTGCTCAGAATAGGTGTCTCACCTCTTCCATCGCCTACAGCTATCTCTCTGCTTAGAGTATCATCTCTTCCACCGCCTACAACCACCTCTCTGCTCAAAGGTTGAGCTTTTCCACCGCTTACAGTCACCACTCTGCTCAGAGGTTGAGAAATAGTCTCGCTTTTGACAAGAGAAAGATCACATGCAGCCTAGATTCATTAGGGATCGAGGGAGATCTACAAAAATTTGATGAAATAGGCTCGGTCTTGACAAGATTCATCATGTAGAAGGTGGGGGTGGCGTAAGAGACAAAGAAATCGAAGATTCACCATAGATCGACATCGATCTAGGGAGATCGGAGGAGCTAGGGTTTTTATTGGATGGATTCATCACGACAGAAGTGGGGGTGGCGTAAGAGACAAACAAATCTCATATTCACCATAGATCGAGACCGATCTAGGGAGATCGGAGGAGCTAGGGTTTTGATTCGATGGATTCAACAAGGCAGAATGTGGGGGTGGCGTGAGAGGCAGAACAACATCAAATTCACCATAGATCGAGGCCGACCTAGGTAAATCGAACGACATAAGGTCGAAGTTGGATGGATTCATCACGGCAGAAGGTGGGGGAGGCGAAGAGACAGAGACTCGACCTTCAACTTCAGAGTCAAAACTCTGAAAAATTTAGGTTTCTTCGAAGAACGGGGTGGGGTGAGGCATCAAAAGGGTTCTTCATCGCGGGCGAGCGGGTGGAGAAGACGGATATGGCAAAAATTCCCAGCAATGGTGAGAACTAGGGTTAGTGTTCGAGAGTTAGAGAGAACACATAGAGAGAATAAGAGGGTAAGAGAAAGAGGGGTATTGGGAAATGAGTGAATACATTAGGATTTGGGGGTAATGGACTTAATTAGGCCTAAACTAATTACACTTAATTGGGCTAAATATTTTTATATTGGGTAGGGGCCATCTTTATTGGGACAAATGAAAATAACAAAAAGGACCAGCTATATTGGGACGGATGGGACGGATGGGACGGATGGAGTATAATTTAATATATTTACACATTACTTAAATGATCTATTTGCTAAGATTAATGTGATTTTATTTCCATCAAAATATTACTCGTTCATTTGTAACAAAACAATTTTTTAATACATTATTTTAGTTATAAATAATTTATGTTTTAATAAATTCATAGTTTTATATTATTTTATTTTTTAGATGGATTGATATTAAGTGTTAATATAAATAAATGAAATTTATTTTTTTCTTCATGATATACGGTAATGATTTAATTTAATTTGTGAGATATAAAAAATTAAAGTTGCTTTATAAATAATTTTATCATATTATTTGGATTATTTTAAAAAATTTGACAATTCATGATGTTCTACATAACTATTTTGATTAATTCTTTTTAATTTAAAAGTTTCAATATATTCTTGGATGATAATTATATATATCTAATTTATAAAAAAAAAACTATATTTTAAAACTCCATCATGTATGATACAATTTGGGATTAAAAAACATAAATTAATCTTATGGATAGTGAAAAATTGACATAATATCTTAAGACATAATGTTTATATTTATTAATTTAACATTGTTGGGTCCCGGGAGAGCAGATGTGTTAATGGGTGGGGGGTGCAGAATACACCACACTCCAACTTTTTTCGTTTGGCTGTGAACAACAGGTTGAGATGCAACTCGCTGTTTATACCACAACAGCTCGCTGGGTGTTGCAGTCGATCTCCTCTAATGTAGAGAGAGATCCAGCTGCTCAAGTAAGTTCTCAACACAGAGCGTGAATAATTTGTCAATGGGCACATAGAATGGCAGCTAGCTGGAGCATACCAGACGATCTGTCCAACTACAGATCGTGTGCGGAAGCTGTGTATATGTTGTTGGCTGCTCTTACACTTAGAAAATATATTTTATTTATACCGAGTGTTCTTTAAGAGATTGATTCATGATGCACAACTCGCTTAATTAGATAAGTTTGTTGGTGAGTGATAAACAAAGAATCAAAACAATGCAATGCAAAATATAAAAGAACACACAATATTTAATGTGGTTCGGGAAATCCCCTACGTCCACGATCGATCAAAGCTAGATCGATGAATCCCTTAACCTTGGATCCCTCGCTTATTTATCCTCATTGAGTACGAGCCAAAACTCGCTTATTTATTCTCGCTGAGTACGAGATTACAACTCTATTATTTAAACTTGTCGAGTATGAGATTTGGGTTCGGTTTGATAATCGTTCTTCCTCCAAGGTTTTGGCTATGGAGGAAACTAGAACTATTGGTTTTGAAGGCTCAAATCTAAGATAAGTTCTAGCAGATTTATCTTCAGAAATATGGTGATTTCTCTCTAATTTACAACACTCAAGGATGTATATAATCTTTATCTAGTGTTGAATAAATCAATTGAAAACTGGAGAGAATCTTGTGGCGTTGAAACTTTTTCTGGGCTATATCACGAATACGCGAACCAACAATATTTCTGAAGAAGGCTTGAAGTATATATAGTCATATTTGAATTATAGTCGTTGGAAGTCTTTGCAGCTTTTGCAGTAAGCATTAAGTGTTCTTTTGATCGTTGGTTGCTGACTGTACTTCTAGCCGTTGGAGTTAGTCCTACGTGGATGTTAACGTGGCATATGACATGTAGCTTATCAATTTGGGTAGACTATAGCTTCCTCCAACTGGGATGAGCAGCTTGTTTGGATCTCATAAGAGCATGTGGATTAAACAATCTGTAGGTGAACATGTTGTATTCAACAAACATTGAGCTGACTCCCCATGAATAATAAATCGTTCTACTATCGATCTGTTACACACAGATCGTTTTTCTTAAGTTTCTTCTTGCACAGCTAGCTGTCCATCTCATAATGCAGCTTGTTTGTGCACTTGCTGATCGATTTGTTAGACACAGGTCGTTTGTATCGAGTTGTTCCTTGTATACCATCTTATGCAGCTTGACGTCAACCTGTTTGATACAAGGTTGATTCTATCTCACTGCTTCTTGATCTTCATATCGATCTAACGATCTGTCCTCAATCTAACGATCTGTCCTTGATCAGTATGTTGGCCTCCTGTTCGATAAGATAAATGCAATAAAAACTAAGTCTAGATTGATCAGGTTAGTCCTATGAACATATCGTTACATCAACTCTGTTCTCACATTTTGACTTAACCTGCTACATGGCAAGGTCGATTTCTATAGCACAGATCGTTTATTTAATCTGGCCTTACAGGTTGATCTTCCTTCTAATAGATAGACAAAATAAGATCAAGCTCTATGACACAGGTTGTTAACTCAATCTGATCTTACAAGTTAGCTGATCTACTATTGAGAACACAGATGGTTCCTATGGACACGATCTATCCTTACACTTAATCATTTGTTGAGTCTATCTAATCTAGACACAAATAAAACATAAACACCTAAGCATCAATATATACTAAATCATCAATATTAAGGTTTCGCATTATGATTTCGCATCATCAAAACATATAAATAATGATTTCCACAATCATGGTGTCAACAAACATTTTGTCAATTTAGTTATTTCAAGAATATGAGTTAGTAATTAATTAAAGTAACGAAATAATTTACCATTTAGCATAAATCTTCTGAAAAATAAAATATTTTACATTAAGTATATATACAATTCCTTCAATTTTTATGTTACCAGAGTCAATTCCATAAACAAAATATATTCTAAAAAAATATATCAATACATTGTCTGTAGTCATTAATTTTTGTTTCGTTATACTTGAAATTTATTATTATTTTCTTTTTGAAAAGAACTCATTTTATGTATTGAATATTGAAAAATGGATAAATATATAATTTTAATTTTTTTTCTTTCGCGATAATAACAATGAAATAATTAATAATTTAATTTGTGGGAAATAAAAAACAAAGTATTTTTAATTTTACGTTACTTGATTTATAGTAAAAGTGATGTCATATCATCATACTCTAGAAAGTGATTAAAAATAATTATTTTTAACTAAAAATTCAACATACCATAGGATCATGATTATATATGTAATAAAGTAAAAATAATAATTCATAATTATTAGATTTTTTGGACAAATTTTAGTTTAAAAGTATAAATTAATATTTTATACATATTTACAATAGTTTAATAATTTAAAATTATATAAAAATTGTTTTAGTTAAGAATATATATATATATATATATATAGAAAAATAACAATCATAATTAATTAGTGTGAATATTTAATGATAATTCCATAATTTAAGTATGGGTACACATATAATACTAACATTTTCATAATATATTCAATTACTATAATCATAATTAACTATTTATGTCTTTAGACATTATGTCTCATCATTATTCATTAAAAAAATAGCATTTATCAAGATTAAAAATATTATTAAATTGAGAACAAAGTTCGTCATAAAAATAAAATTCGCATAGCATTTATGATTATGAATAATTTAATGACCATTTACCTAAAATATGTGATGGTTTTTAATTTACATTTGGTACGAATAAATAACCTTATTTTTTCCTTCCAAAGTATGAAGAGGTTAATCTGGTAAATTTAATCTAAAAACAAAACAAATTAACCATTATGTCGTTATTTTATCACTTCCCAAATGTTTATTAGTTAAAGCGAAAATAGAGCAATGTGATAATGGATAATACAATGTATTTGAAAAATACATCCATATAATTATTTTTTTTAACACGTCATTTTGCAAGGTATCTCTAATAGTGTGCGATATGTATAAGTTAAATTCTAGCCTGAAAAAAACAGAAATTATTTGTAACGTAGTAAATTTTTGATTTTATTTTCTATCAATAATATAGTAATAAATCATAAAAAAAATCATGGATATATTCGTTCCATATACCCCATATTATTTTCTTATATATGTGATCATAAATATAAGCACTCAGGGTCAGGAAATCTTAATTAACGTACGATTATTTCCAAGGCAAAATTGTGGAAATAATTAATATATTCCAAAACAATTTAAAAATGGTTGGTGATCTGTCTCTTTATGGAAAATAAGAGAATCCCATAATAATATGATCGCAAAATAATATAATATGATCAAACGCACTTAAACATCGAGAACAAACCTCATAATTGTTCCAAATATAATAAGTGCAATTAGAATTACATTTCACCTATATATAGTATTTAATTATCTCATTCTTCTCCTACTAAATAAGTCAATAGTAATTGCGCATGGAGCCTAAAATTCAACCCGCATGCAAAAACCCATGTTATTAGGGTTGGGTGGATTATCATTCATTAACATTATTTGAATCCAACTGCATTTATTAAATGGGTCTATAGACTCTATACTATGGAAAGTTACTGTAAATATTCTCGTTATCATACGTTTTCACACGAGATTCTTGCAATTTTTCATGTGTACGAATTGACTGCAAACATCAATAGTTTTTCAAATTACTCATATAAAGATAAAGACCCACCCCACCCCAGAAAGCACAAAATCCCATGATTCATGGACTTTCATTTCAAATGGCTGCTGCTTTAATATATACTAGTAAGATCACCCGTGCAATGCACGAGGGTAGACTGTGAATTAATATTTTTATATATATTTTATTATTTTAATTTATATAATATAAATTTGTAGGATAAATTAGAAGAAAAGATATTAAATGTCAGAACAAAAATTTATAATTATTAATTTATAAGTTTTGAAAAACTTCTTTATACACGACATTTGTTGTAGATGAGCTGCTGACATTATCCTTATCACAAATTAATATCTTCAAACCACTACGACTTCGTATTCTTGATATAGCAACATAAAACTGACCGTGAGAGAAAACCAGTTTCTTAAGAAAAAGGCCCACATGTGACAGAGATTGTCCTTGATTTTGTTGATTGTCATGGCATACGAAACAACTAACGGGAATTGTCTTCGTTCAAATTTGAATGGAAGACGTTGATCAGATGGAGTTAGTGACATTCTCGTGATCAACACCTTTTCACCACAATTGCTTCCACTCATTACCTTAGCCTCCAAAACATGATTTCCAAGTCTCGTCACAACCAATCGAGTTCCATTACACAATCCAAGAGAATGATCCATGTTTCTTAGAAGCATAACTGGTGTACCAACCTTCACATTAATAGCATGGTTGGGCATTCCGGAACACTTCAAACCATTTAGAAACTCTGATGTGTGTACCTCATTTAAAACATCGAAAATTCCATCCGAACTCAAATATTCTTTAGCCACGGATTTGTTCAAAGAAATCATGTGTTGATTAACAGACTCGACTACATCAAGCGTCGGTACGAGTATTGCTCTATCTTGTAAATAAGACAAATCTTCTGGATCACATAGTGATGATGGATATGTACTATTTACAATCGCTGCAATAGGATTACCCGAAAATGTCAAATGAAGATCATCTGGGATGTCGATGTTTGAATAACCATCATTTGGTCCACCAAGAATACCGTCACCTATTGAGGCAACCCAATCGGAGAAATTTTGTAATTCATCTGCCTCAGTTTCTGAATGAATAGTACACAACCTCATGTTTTTTGTCAGTCTCAACACCTGCACATCTCTCCATATATAGGACGAGTTTATACTTGCATTGACTATTTGTTGTTTGATTCCCTTGGGCACAACTGGCAATATTTGTCTGAAATCGCCACCAAACACAATGGGTTTACCTCCAAATGGTAAATCGACTTGAAGAATTTTTGGACCGCATTATATCCCTCAAGGTCTTATCAAGAGCTTCAAAACAATATTTATGCATCATCGGTGCTTCATCCCATACTATTAGCTTGCATCTAATTAGAAGCTCAGACAACGGGCTTCCCTGTTTGATATTGCACATTGAATCTTCATTTGGATTGATCGGTATAGCAAAACGTGAATGTGATGTCCTTCCTCCCGGCAACAATAAAGATGATATTCCACTTGACGCTACGTTAAGTATTATATATCCTCTCGATCTTATCGCAGCAGATAACGCCCTCCAAATAAAAGTTTTACCGGTCCCACCGTAACCGTATACAAAAAAAAACACCACCTAAATCTGAGTATACTTTATCAATTATCGTGTCGTACACGTGGCGTTGTTCTTCTGTCATATCTGCAAGCAATGCAGATTTTTCTCGAGATAGTTTCGGACGATCATAACGCAACTCATCAGTTATCAAGGTATTAACAGACTGACACATATACTCGGACTGAGGATACAATATTTCATTATAATCTCGAAGACTGCGACCAAATCTGCGCATGATATTTTCTAATTCTGCCAGTGCATGATTTTTTTAATTGTTCTTGTGTCAAATTAAGATCTACATGCAAAATAAAATAACATTTAGCACATGATACTAATTTATTTTATGTTACACTAAAAAAAATTGAGTACCTGGTTGTCGTACACGATCACGTTGTGTGTGTAAGATATCGTCAGACAAATGTTTCCAACATTTCTCCCAAACAACCTCCGGTCTAGACATAGAATTTGCAAATAACAGATTCGCAAATAGATGTCTAAGAGAATATGATGTACTCCATTGACTCGCCTCAATAATTCCATCAATGTACTCCTTATAATCATCTAGCAAACATAGTGCATAACATGCATCACGAAACTAATTGTATTGCACGTCACTTATGCATCTTATATCTTCATAGAAAGTTGGTCCATGTACAATGTTTAGAAGCAACCTCAAATAGTACAATTCACCACTTCCCGGATGTATGAAGAAAATTCTGCCAATTGAGAATCCCCTTTTCCTAGGGACCCATTTTCGAACATCATGTTTCCACACAAATTTTGTTGGAAACTCAAAGTAAGTTAGCTTCCTAGCTTCCGGGTACTTTTTATTCGCCTCGAACCAAGCTAAGAGCATACTCTAACCAATGCTAGGACGATTAACAATATTATCAATCGCATCGTCTTCAGCGAATATGACCGGTTGTTCATTCGGCAGGTGAATTCTTAGACGCTCAACAGATGGATATCTATATTGAATATCGTATCCAAATATCCTCCATGTTGCTTCACATGGTGAAATGTATCTACAGTCGTAGTACATATTGACTTCATCCACTATTTTTCCTTGTGCTTCGTCTTCTCTGCTTTGGCAGAATGATGCTGTAACACGGTCATTACCTTTGTTTACATATTTGAATAAGTACTTTATGGATTTGGATTGGTTGCACCACTCAACATTAATATGAGCTCCGAAGGTCAACAATAGATATCTGTTATGAGGAACAATATATCTATTGTCTAGCAAAACACCGTTTTTCTCAACTTTGCGATCATCATCACTTCTCATGTAGTTTGGATATCCATCTTCGTCAACGGAAGTTTTCTGCAAATAATTTTTTGGAAAATGCTTGGTGCATCTACCTTCAGACATACATGGTGATCCTTTTCTAGCGGTACCACACGGCCCATGAATCATGAACTCACGAACTGAATTGTAATATTTTTTATTAGTTAATTGATCTGGTATCTCGGCCAAAATGATACAATCGATATCATCGCCAGATGGATATTTATCTTCAGGTATTAGAAATATAAGAATATGTGCATGGGGGAGACCTCTCTTCTGAAACTCTATAGTATAGATCGATGCAATATAAAGTACTAAATTGTATAATAATGTAATAAATGTATTTAAATCATATTATGATCAATGTTTGATGTATACCTGCACGAACAGTTCCAAAAAATTTGTTATGACGAATATCCTTCATCAATTGTTCCAACTTCATTTTAAATACTTGACAAATGATATCAGGTCTGCCCTCTGCCTTCAACCCATGAATATTCAAAAAGCAAATTATCTCGGGCCACTTTGGGTTACACGTAAATGTTATGAACAAATCTGGATACCCTGCCCACCTGCATATTGCCATTGCATCTTGATAATTCTGAATCATATACCAAGCACCTCCAGTGAAAGTAGACAGCAGAATCACCCTCTTTCCTTGTGTTGACGGATCATTCTCACCTCTAATAATTGCTTCGCTCAAACCTTTGTACATCTCACACCGCAGTTGCTTCTAATGAGTTCGGATATAATTCAATCTGCATCGTGTAAGCATCAACAACGAATTGTTGAAATAATCTTCTAGAAGATAGAATATGTAATGATTCGTCAAATCGTTCATGAAGACGATAACAAAAATACTCTCTGAATGTAACATTTTTCTCCTTCTCTACAACTTTTACATATTTCTTCTTTGAGCAAGATATTATTATATCATCTCTGTATCCATCTTCACCATACTGAAAAAGCAAAGGATATTGTAAAGCAAGATATGAAGGGTGCATTTCATTTATACGCTTCGATTGACCAGTTGTTGATTCTACCAATATATCCCTCTGGCCTAAGGATTCATCAAAATCACCTACAATCAATGCTGCGACTTCTGACACAGATGGCAAATTGTAAGTCCTCCCATCCCCAACTCTACTACTGATAAGTTTCAACTTCACATTTGAACATTCAGAACTTTGGATCTTATCACGTGCCATTCTGAAAGATTTGACTAAAATATTATTGTCATCAAACATTTTCATCAATGACGACACAATTTCACTATCAATAGTATCAATATCTCGCATTTGCCTGTATCATTTCAAATAATCAAAATTTGATGTATATAATTAAATATAAATATCGAAAAATTGTATTATGTACAACTGAGCAAACTTCGGGGTTCCACCATGCTCTGGAAACAAACTACCTATATGATGATAATTTTGACCACAAAGTTTAAACACCGGAGGAGTCTTCCCAGTGTTTAAATGCCTGTCAACCTTGCCACCCATAGATATAAAAGTGAACATGCTATTAAATGAGCGAATGCTTTCTTGAAATTTCTTGCTGCCTGGATGGTGACCAAATAACAACTCATCTAATAATGGAGGCGATTTTGCCAATTTGGGAAGTTTGATTTTACCACTAATGCAACATATAGAATAAGTTGATATTCTTGGCTTGTAATCCTGTAATACCCCATATTTTAATTCGAAAGAATTATCGAGTTTTATATATTAAATAGATAAAAGCCAATGAATGTTTGAGTACAATAAAAATCCCTATTTGCACTATATCGATTAAACACATGTAGTATTACATATATGTATCAATTCTACCAACTTATGGCTATATCTATTCTACCAAATGCCTAAGAAAGAAAATAACTTATAAATTCTTCTCGTGGCTTTTAATGCAGCCACATCGCTCTCCTTGTGGCCTTTCCCCACCCACACCATAATCTTTTTATCTCTGCCATCTGTTTCTTCTCTTCGCTCTCTCCTTCAACAAGAGCTCTCGGTGCTTCTCCTTCTCCTATCTTAGAGGCTTCCGTTCTTCCTCTGCCTCTCCGGTGGTTCGCTCTTCTCCTTCCGGCGTCGTCACGCTGCTGCACTCGACGGGCAGCACCCGTTGTCGTCCTCCTCCACCCTCTTCGCCGCTCTTCCAACAAGAGGCGTCGCTTGATGGAGGAAGCTGCAGACCCATGTCGTTTCTCTGCTCCAGCAGGCGTTGCTCCTCCCCGACGTGCGCTCAAAGGCAGCATAGTCGTCTCCTCAGTTCTGCAACCGCGCGCTAGACGGAGACGAGGTCTGCTTCGGGTTGTCGCTTCGCCGCTCCAGCCATCGATCCCGACGTCTGCCTCAACAGGGATGTGACAGCACCCTCCTTCATCCTCCTCGACCTTCTCCCGCCGCGGCTGCATTTCCTCGGCGCTCAGCCGCTGTTTTGCTTCGCCAAGCCCCTCTCCGGCGAGCCTCCCTCAGTAAAGGATCTGGAAAGAGTTAAAGGCTGTTCGGAACCATTCGAGGTGGTTCGGTGCTGGTTCGGAGACTGTCGCGGTGTTTTCAGGGCCGTTCGGGAACTGATGGGGCTGTCCGGAGCTGTACGGGCTGTTCAAGGTCTGTCCGAGGTGTTTTCGGAGTTGTTCGGAGTGGTTCGGAGGGATTCGGGGTTATTCGAGGCTATTCGAGGTCTGTCCGAGGTGGTTCGGGACTCGTTCGATGTTGTTCGGAGGTTGGTTCTGCTGGGACTAGAGCTGGAATGGTTCGTTCATTAAATTAAGTGGTATGCTTCTGTGTTTAAATTTTTGAAATTAAAACTAGAAGAAGTTAGGGTGATTCTCCAACTTGAATCGATTGAATCGGAGTCTTCTATGATTTATGATGAATTTTCAAAGTTTGCTGCGCAGAGATAGCTCTGTGACAGTTTCAGGAACCCAAGTTTGACGATTTATATCTCCATGATAAAGCAGTATTTTTGAGTGATTTCTTTTCACTTAGATAGCCAACATTACATGGTTTCTAGAATGATATATCTCGTATCCATGGGATCTATGAATTGAAAGTTAGAAGCCTTCAAAGTTCATAAAAAACCACCTAAAATCTGTCCAATTCCAAAAATTTATCCAACACTTTAAGTAGCCAAGTTTGGGAGGTCATATCTCTCAACCCTTTTATCCAATGAGTCTGATTTTCTATATGTATGTAGTAGGCATGCACATTAGTGTATAACATGTTTCGGTTTCACTTAAAACCCGTTATATGGATAGTTATGAACGAGCAAAGATGGTTAATTAGTCATGCTTCTTATATAAAGTATAATTTAGATAAAATGTGGCTAAGTGTTCTAGATTGTGAATTATGTCTTCACTATGAGTTATACCTTAGCTAGTGACGAGATAATAATATATGATAGCATGAACCTATTTAATAGACCAAGACTTAGATTAATTGTACTATGTCCAAGTATGAGAATGTTATTATAATTTTCGATTCCATTGTCGGATTTTAATATCTTAAATGAATTAATTGCGGGAGAGAAATTAATTAGTAATTGAATTATGCTAGATGTTTATTGTTAAGGATAAAGTACGAAAGCCTTAAGCATTGATACGATTTACTTGAACCAATATGAAACCCTAGAACTCTTTAAGTATTGCGCCTTGAGCCAAAGTAGAGATTATTTATATAATTTAAAAGTCTCTGAATGTGATTCATTATCTAAAGGTCAAGTACGAGGTATAAGCCAAGTTGAATGTGAGGATTTGCATTGGTTTTCTAAACCAAAGAAGGTTTTAATCGACGGATTTATTCCAAGAGGTGGGTTTACTACAAACTATACTCTTGCTATAATAAAGCATGTTTTGAATGAATGGAAGAAAGTTTATTGAAAGAATTATCATGCATAAAATATTTACGGTTTTATGTATGATGCCTATCTGTGTTGGCTTGCCAACGTATGTAATCGATCGGATCTTGAGCCATGTGTTGGTCAAGGTTAGTGTACACAAGAAGCCGTGGACTGTGAGCCCTTTGGGCCGGTTCCGGTGAAGGGATGCGTTTGCGGAAGGTGGCCACCTTCCCCAGCGTAGTTACAGATATGGATAATACAGAAATGAAAGAAAATGGGATCCCGTTCCAAGTTTATGAAAGGAAGATGAATGTTTAGTATTCACAAGCATTTACGTAAAACCTTGTGAGATACTGTTATGATGCATGATGATAAAATGTTTTAGGCATAACCCACGGAGTACATCAAGTACTCAGCCCTGCTTGTATTTTCAAACACTTGCAGGTTGAGCAATGAGACGATGGCGGTGGTGCTGAGAGGGGGTTGCTTGTAGTTTAGTATTCAGAGATAATGCATATCTTCATATATGTGTTAAGTACTTTATCTTCCGCTGCAATACTTTGTCTTCTATTGATTTTTCCTTTGTGACTACAATCCTTCGAATTATAATTTGGTACTTTGTTTAGGTTGTATAGTACTATCTTTATGAAATGTTTGAGATTTCGAGCCATTAAACTTTCTTAACATCTACGAAGAGACCCATCTATTCGTTATTATTCTTCAGTTATCATTGGTTTTCCTCGCTGTTTCCATTTCTATCTCGTTTCTATCATCCTATTCCGAGTCACGCTCCGATCATTCCGTCCTTTGGGAATTGGGGCTGTGACAAATCCTTTCTTTGTCTTTCATCATACCAAAAAGATGCTTTGCAGTACTCGCATTGGTATGTTGGATCACCAACGTCATAATAATCTATTGTATACAAAAATGAAATTAACAATCTTAATATGATAATTAAAATATTTGTTAAATAAAATGTATCATGTAAATTATAACAAAATAGAAAAAAAAATTAATTAATTGATTTTAAATCATACCGCATGATTCAGTAACACTTGTGTTGCTCAAAAGTTGTGTTCTTATACGCAAATCCAAAAATTGATTGTTTCTTGTAGAGTCCACGACTTGACCAACATTATTACTAACACCTACAGTTACATTTTCGTCTGTTAAATCGATCACTACGGGGTAATAATTATTAGTCAAAGATTCCGTTCCAGATACAATTTGCTTGTCTAATTCGCTGATTTTTCTGGACTTTAAATTAGACACTGAAACACCGAAGATTGAGTATTGAGTTAAATGATAGTTTATACTGTAAAAAATTAATAAATAAAAATACAATAATTATCTTACCCCGATCAATCTCACTTGAATTCGATGCAAGTGTGTGAATGGGTATTTCATTATTAAAAATGACAGAAAAATTACAACTCTTTGCATTCTTGATTCTTGAAACGACCATGATCTAAATTTTATGTATATAAATAGACATAAATTCTTTAAAAAACATGAGGTTAGCTTACATTACACATATATAATATATTTTTATGATAAGATTTTAAATTCTTTAAAAAACATGAGGTTAGCTTACATTACACATATATAATATATTTTTATGATAAGATTTTTATGGCAAATAAAAAGTTTAATTGTGTTATTAATCATTTGCACAATAAATACATATTAAAATAAACAACAATACAAAATTCAAGAGATATGCATTTGACTATTAACAATTAAAAAGTAATTTATCAATTAATTATATTAAAATGAAAATTATATTAACGTTTACATAATATTTTTTTAGACAATATATTACAATGTAACTAATGCAAAAGCAACAAATCTACAAAAAAAGTCAAATCATATTTTTAAAATTATTATCAATTAATTTATTGAGTATGTTAAAATGAAAATTTATGTTAACTTTTAAATAATATTTTTTAGATATTATATTACAATATAATTCATCTAAATGCTACAAATATACTGAAAGACAAATCATATAACTGAAATAATTATCAAGTAATAAAGTAAACATATATAAAATATAAAAACTAATTATGCTATGATAGTTAGATGATATGTTACCGTTATTTGTTAGTGGAGCTTCCTTGCGTTTTCCATTTGATGGCAAAGATTTGTTTCTTGTAGAGTCACCGGCTTGACCAACATTATTACAAACGCACAGTTACATCTTCATTTGTTAAATCGATCAGTGCGGGGTAACACTTGTTCGTCAAAGATTCCATTTCAGTTACAATTTGCTGGTCTAATTCGCTGATTTTTCTAGACTTTAAATTAGACACTGAAACACCGACGATTGAGTATTGAGTTAAATGTTAGTTTATACCGTAAAAAATTAATAAATAAAAATACAATAATTATCTTACCCGATCAATCTCACTTGAATTCGATCCAAGTGTGGACTTTGCATTCTTGGAGCGATTATGATCTAAATTTTCTGTATAAAAATAGACATAAATTCTTAAAAAATGTGGTTCGCTCATATTACACATATATAATAATATAATATTTTTTGATGAATTTTTTATGGCAAATAAAAAAATTTATTAAATTATTAATCATCTGCACAATAAATACATATTAAAATAAAGTAATGATGCAAAATTCAAGATATATGCATTTCACTATCAACAATTTAAAAGGTAATTTACTAATTATATTAAAATTAAAAACTATATTAAATTTTACATAATATTTTTTAAAATTTTTATTACAATATAATTTATTCAAAAGCTACAAATCTATCGAAATAGAAATTATATAACTAAAATAATTATCAAGTAATAAATAAACATAAATAAAATATAAAAAATAATTTTTATATGATAATTAGATGATATGTTACCCTTATTTGTTAGTGGAGCATCTTTACGTTTGTCATTTGATGACAAAGATTTGTTATTTTTATTGAACTTCATGTATGATCAAATGTTAAATAGTACATAAACAATATAAATAAACACACACAAAATATATAATTAGTAAATATTACCTCAAAATCAAATACAACGCCTCAAATGAGTATCTAAGAAAAAAAAATAATACAACACTATCAGTAAATATCTGGATAAAAAAATTTCATTTCAATCCAAAAATATAATGTTACGAAAAAGTAATTGTAATCGAAGAATATCTTAATTAATTGCAATTGCATTGAATATAAAAAACAACACAAGAAAGCAGCTAATCTCTAAAAATTATAAAGTACTTTTAGTGATCAAGAGCAATTTGAATATAAAAACTGTTAGGAATAGATCATGTTCGAATAAGTGATAACTCTTTGATTAAATAATTGAATGCAATATCTAAAATTCATTGTAATGTTTTTCATTTTCACAAGTATGATTAAATGGGCATGTTTGATTAAAATTACAACTCCATACACAATACTTTACGAAGTTTAAAATTTTAAAACTAAACATACACACATAAATACAATAAAAATCACAATATATACATATAAGAAATGGGAATTAAAAAAATAATACATGGAGAATATTCTAGAAATATAATTATAGATACATGCATGAGTATTTCAATGAAGCATTTAATCGAACGCATTGAGTATGAGATTCGCAAAAAAGTTATTTAAGTGTAAACTAAGATATAAGTGTAAACTAAGATATAAGTGTAAACTAATCATACAAAAACATATTTAAAATGAGAAACGCATATAAATCAACATTAAAAAGTGAGAAACGTTACCTTAGTAAATTGAATGAGAGAACCCTTGCTTTTTGAAACTTTCAAATATCTGAAAAGTTATTTTAATATACAACTAACAATTGTGTGCAATATAAGAACATGATATGTGGTAGGACTACAAAAATCTTATTGAGTATCATATTAGAGCATTAATCAAACATATATAATTGTAAAAGCTACAAATAATTATATAAGATTATCTTAAAACTACATGAGCACGCCATTAAAACATTTTGTTAATCAATAAAATGACAATAAGTAAAATTATAATTTGATTGTACGTAATATTTTAAATCTATTTTGAAAATAAATGTAATCATTTTATACTATACTACCCATTATGAGATACAGATAAATATAATCATTTCAGCATCACGTACAACAATTATATTGTATTTTCACAAAATTAATTGGTATCTTAATGCAACCCAAGTGAATATGAACTGTATTTCCAATATTTATATTAAAGGCCTACGTAATGTACTACTGGAGTGTTATACTTTGTCATAAATTATAAAAGCGTAAAATATACACACCTGTTTTAAAGACACATGAAAATCATGAGTTTAATGGATCTGAAGTCCTGGTTTCGTGAGGTTAAGTGAGAGCTTCATTGTACAATTTGTAGATATCAAGAAATAATTTGAAGGAGTGGAAGGGTTGGGTGTACAAATAGTATTATATATAGTGATAACAATATATGAACAGTGGCGTAGCCAGGAATTGTCAGAAGGGTGGGCTCTACTATTTTATATTTTAATTTTTCATAGAGTTAAATAAATATATTAAATAATAATATATTAAAAATTTTAATATATATAAATTAAAATGCATAAATATATTTTATACATTAAAACCGTATCGATACAATTAATGGCCTAGAGTGGTGGCAACTGACGTCTACGTGTACGCATCGATTGAAAACGCTGCAAAATCTTCTCGTTATCAATTGTTGAGAAAATATCCTTCTCTATATAGACAACCAAGCTAGCATTCAACCACTCATCTTCCATTCGATTTCTCAAATCATTCTTGACAATCTTAATTACAGAAAATGCCCTCTCAACAGAAGCAGTGGCAACAGGTAAAACTAATGCCAACTCAATCATTCGGTAGAACAATGAAAAAACACGATGATTGCCACTTTTAACTAATTCTTGAGCAAGACTTCCCAAATTGCTAATTGTTGGAAATTGAGAGTCAAGACGCACATGAGTAACAAACGTACGAAGTTGTGATGGAAGACATAAACAATCACCTATTGAGAAGTCCTCCGGATATAAAGTGGTAAGACGCATGAGTTGATCAACAGCGAATTGAGAGAAAGAATTTCTCGGATCAAGACACGCCATACATCTCAACAAATCAGTGCTACCTTCGGAGAAGCGATTATTCATCTCTTGGATAGTTGAATCAACAACCTAAAGTTGCAATCATGATGAATTAATTAGAGACCATGAAAATTTAATATAAAGAAAATTAATCAAGTAATAATTAAAAATAATACCTCATAAAAAATCTCCACATGATAATAATGATAATTGGTGATGCTCTCTCTTCTATAACCAGGTCGTGCTATAGTGTCGTCCATATTAATCAAGGAAATATCATTAACCTCACAAAATCTATTTGTTTGATCCAAAATTATCTCCCAGCCATCATCTCTGAAGCATTGCAATCGAAATTTCACAGTATCAATCAGTGACATGGCTTGAACAATGTTTTGATCCTTTTGTTGTAAGGCAAATGATAACTCGTTTGTAATTCCTAATAGATATCTCATCAAGTGCAACACAAACACGAACTCATAATTTGTCATTTTCTTAAGCAATCCTCTAGCAGTACATTTAACATCTGTGCAAGTGGTATCATCACGCACATTTTCCAATACTTTCTCAACTGAAGGCCACATAGAACATAAACGAAGTAACGTAAAGTAATGTGAGCCCCATCGAGTATATCCGGGTCTTGCCAAACTAGTTTCCTGATTTTGACCACTTCCACTAACTCTTTCAAAATCATTGAGTTCTTTGACTAACCTATTATGTTCTAGCACCCTAAGTTGATCTTTTCTCTTACAAGAAGCTCCAGTCGTATTGACTATCATAGAGACATAGCTAAAACAATCCTTCACAGCCATAATACTCTTAGAAACAGCGATAATAATTAACTGGAGTTAATGGAAGAAACAATGAACGTACATGGCATATGGATTTTCTTCCAATATTAATGCTTTCAATCCATTGAATTCACCTCGCATATTGAAGCTCCATCATACCCTTGACCTCTTAACTTGGACAAAGATAAACCATGTTTCGCAAATAAATCACCAATAGCATTTTTTAAGGAATGAGAGCAAGTGTCAATGACATGTACAACTCCAATAAATCTCTCCACCACACATCTTTTGACATTCATATATCTCAAAACAACTCCCATTTGTTCTTTTACTGAAACATCTCGTGCTTCATCAACCAAAATAGTGAACACTTTATCACCAATATCATTAACTATAGAAAGTGTGATCTCTGAAGCACAAGCATGTGCTAATTCCTTTTGAATTTGAGGGGAAGTCATTTGATTATTTCCAGGAGCATTTTTACCCAACACTTTGGAGACAACATCATTATGATTACAATACCACTCAATCAACTCAAGAAAGTTACCTCGGTTTAAAGAATCAATTGACTCATCGTGACCACGAAATGGTAATCCTTGCTTTAATAAGAAACGAGTCACATCCAGCGAAGCCGTTAAACGGGCACGATAAGCAGCATCCTCCTCACGAACATTTGATCTAAACATGTTTGCCACACTATGTCTCTGATCTTTAAATGCTTCAATCTTTATTCTAGCATTATTATGACAACTGTTTACATCTCCAACATGCTCTACAAATTTGTCTAATGCACTTTTTCAATTTGTATAGCCCGTCTTTGTAAATGCATCCTCTGCAAATCGACCTCCTTTATTTGAGTGTTTGAAAAGATAACACCAAAAATAATAAGCAGCATCTTTTGAGACACTATACTCTAGCCACACAAACTTTTGAAACCAAGCTTCTTGAAAACTCCTCACTTGATTTCCATGTCTTGTTTTCGGATACATATGTCCAACTTGTTGGCAAGGGCCCATTGTCAAATACTCTCTACGTACTAGATCTCGAATAGCAATGTTAAACTCCTCAATTGGTTTTCGCAATCCCGGATCAGCAACAATTTCATTGAAGTTTAATTCAACTTCTAATTGTGGTAGATTTTCAATTGATTCAACAATAGGCACATTAACTGATGAGGAAGAGTCATCTTTGCGTTTCTTTTTGAAAAAACGTTCCATTATCTAAAATAAATGAATTAGATTAATCAAAACCCAAATAACAAGCAAATGTCAAAATAACAATGAAACCCTAATTCAAATTTATATTGATATTTAAAACATCTAGTATTAGCAAAGAATCACAATTATACTAAAGATAATAAGTTAATGGACTAGATAATGATAAAGAAATAATAATAAAAAAGATAACTTAAAAAAATACCTTGTAAAACTTGGGAACAACCGAAAAGAGGTGGTTTTGGGAGAAAGAGACGAGACTAAGAGATGTAAATTTTGAAAGTGGGATTTGAAATTTGGTAAAGGTGTTTGTATCCAATTAATATTATTTTAATTTAAAACTTAAAAGTCCTGAATTTTTTTATTTATTTATACATAAGCGTGCTTTGTGTTTTTTTGTTATGAAAGTCAAAGTGGACTGAAAAGGACAATAATATATATTCAAATAGATGACTAACTTCTTACTGTTCGTCTTCTTCATTGAACAAACTCTGTAACTCAATGTCTCTTATGATTTAATAGTTTACATTCTTTCAATTTCACACAATTTGTAAAGTTGATCCTCTTGTTCATTATAATGGCATGGGCTAAAGGGAATTTTTGTCGACGATAGTTGATTTGAAGAATAGGAAAAAAAAAAAAAGTTGGCATGGGCTTGAGCCTATCCTTGCTTGGCTTTAGATCCGCCCCTGTATATGAAACACAAACTATTACGAATAAAGAATAAATATAGAAAATATTCTCAATTACTACAATTATTATATGATTGATACTAATCAACAACAAAATTGAAGCACTGATTACTAACATTAATTAAAAAATCTCATTTTATGGGGTGGATTTGTGGGCGGAATAGTGGAGCTTCATATTTGGGAGATATAGATTAATACCAAAATAAAGGTAAAAAATAGTCTTAATTACCATAATTTATATATGACTAATTATATCTCTTTGGGAAATGTTAATAGAAAATTAAAATTTAATGACCCAAGATAATTGTAGCGATCAAAACCATTATGGAGGTGATAACGGGACAGACCGATACTTGTTCCGAATTCCCGTAGTCTCTGTATTGACTAATGATATAACATCATTATATTCAATTCATGAAACTATTTAACTTATTTAATTCGTATTTGATTCATGTTCAAATCTTAAATGATAATTCGTATTCAAACTATTATAAATATTCGAATTATTCGATTCAAATGTTCGGTTTAATTTTTTTTATATATCAAATAATAATATTTAATTTTATTAATTATATATTAGGTCCAATTCATTATAAAAATCTCAAATTTATAAAATTAAATTAAATTTTGAATAAGTTTTATATGTTTGGATACATACACCCATTAAGGATCGAATTCGTAGAAAATTCAAATGCTAAGTAATATACTTCTAAAAAACTTTTTAAGTTAACTCATATTATTCAAGTTTAAATATAAATACAATTTACTATACAAATTTTGCCGCAAAAGATTTATGTTTGTACTATTTGTTTCATTATTCTTATTATGTTAATGCAGTAATTTATATATAGTAAACATATATTATATTATATGTATGCCTTAATAATTAATGTACAAATAAAACTACATCAATTTTAGTAGCAAAAATTGCCACATAATTGTCAATTTTTAGTTACGGGTATTTCAAAGTAATAAAAATCATAATAATAATACCATTAAGTAATAAATTGTTCAATTACATCTTATTCAAATCAAGACAAATTATTGAAACAACTAACTTATTTTGTAATATAAATGAAATCACAGAAATGGCTACAACTTGTAATAAGCGTGAGATATCGTTATTCACTCTTCGTATTGATTGATGAAGAGAATTGCTCATCCAAATTGATTGATGAACTTGAATTGCTTGATGAAGAGAATTGCTCATCCAAATTTCTTTTGGATGCTTTGTGATCATTCTTCTCGTGAGATGAACTTGAAGACGAAGTGACATTATTTGAACATACTATGGGATTTTCTAAACAATCTTCCTCTTCGTCAACAAAACTTGAACTTCCAAGGATTGATAACATGTTGGGAACCCCATGATTTATATTTGTTTTGATGATATTTCTCGAAACTACACTTTGATGTTTTATATATTGGAAACCAGGTAGTTATTGTTATCTATTAAGGAATATCTTAAGTATAAAAGAAGCAGATCGTTTTTGGTACATAAATAACGATCTGTATTATTCTAGTAAGAGGTATCCTGGACACAATGATTACTAAATTAACAAGTTTCTCATTTTGTAAGTCAGCTAGCTCCTAATATGATGAGCAGATCGTTTTATGTATTAATAACGATCTGCTTCCTATATAAACAGCTTGCTGACACTTATACTTGTTTTGGTTTCTTTTTCTAGTTCACCTATCAACAGATCACACATGTAAAAGTGGTTTGAAGTTTCAAACAACTTATATCGATCTGGTTCTCTAGACTTGAATTAGCTAATGAATAGGAAGCAGAATATACTTGTAATTTATTACAAGAGATTGAGCAGCTAGTTCTCAAAATCAGCCCGCTGCTCAAATACCTACCTCAAATTGTTTCAAGTCATTACTAGAGGATGAAGCAGCTCGTTGCAAATGAATACATCAACCTGCTGTCATCTCAAACAGCAGATCGTTTGTTTCAAAATGATCTGGTCATCTCCACCGCATATACAACAGATCGTTATATGTCAAAAATGATCTGGTCATCACCTTCAAAATGGAGAATCAAAGATGGAGGTACAACACGATAGACAGCGAGCTGTCATGATTTCAAAGTCAAGCTGCTCCTCACAATAACTACGGTAGACTGCCGACATACCTAAATTTGTCACAAGTCAACCACTCAACGTATTGTCACATCAAAGACATACTTTAAGGAATGATGTACAAGAAATTCAAAATTCATGTACGGTGAATCATCTCCAGTATGGCAATGCATTGGAAAATCTCGTGAATGGTGGTAACCACTCTCTTTTGGCAGCGCGTGTCTCAACATCACTGACATGCATTTAATGCAGCCATTAATGCATTAAAAAAGGGTACCTTCGTCTCCAACGGATAGTTTCTTCAAAGAGGCTATAAATACCACCTTCACTTCCAGAAAGAAGCACGAGAATTCAAGCTATTATCCTGCTATTACTCTGCGAAAATCTTCAAGCTCTCATTGCTCAAAACACTTCCAACCATCAAGAATTCTCTGTAGTGTTTACTGTTTTTGAAGATTTATTTTCTGGAAATCTATTGTTTACAAAACCCAAGTTAGGATCTAGTTTTGATCCAGAAATTGTAAGATTTAGATTGTAGTTCTTCAATCTAAGAAGTGTAATCTCAAGTTTTTATCTAGTTTTGATAAAACTTGAGGCTCATACTCAACGAGTAAAAAGAAAGGAGACATAGTAGATTTCGATCTAGTTTTGATCGAGCCATGGACGTAGGGAAAGTTTATCCCGAACCACGTTAAATACTTTGTGTTCTTACTTTCTGTTTTACTTCATTATCATCTTCTTCATACTCTTGCATTTAAATCTTGGTTGACAATTTCTCCAAGAAAGAAAACGTTTCTCACATTAAAAAGAGCATTAACCACCATTTTCCTCACACAACTTTAATCAAGTTTAAATCTGTGTTTATCATTCTTGATTATTGTTCTTCACTCATAAGGTATTATTTGAGTAAGACTAAATCTTCCTGACAAGAAGATTTGTTTTACTACTCCAAGCTATCTTAGTTATTAAGTGTGCTTAAGCCTTATATTTAAGTTTTGAACAAGAAAAACTTAAAAGTTTGAATTGGTGTTTTACCCCCCCCCCCCCCCCATACACCAATCTAGCTCTTTCGGGACCAACAAGTGGTATCAGAACAGTGGTCCATATTGACCATTCTTTCTAATTCACATGAGATTATCTCTGTGTGGTCATCTTGGATAGATCTTGAAAACGTTTTCACAGCATAGTGCATCTGCATTTATGTAACCATCTACCTTTAAGTCATGGAAAGACAAATGGCTAGAGCTTGTGAAAATTTCTCAATTGCTGGATATGAGGATTGGAGCTTCAGACTGGAAATGTGTCTTAGAGCTCATCACATCAAAATGTGGTCCGTCATCACAAATGGGCCTATCAAAATCATGCACAAACATTCAGCGGAGATAAAAGATGGAACCGGACCCACACCCACCGTTGAGTTAGTCGAAAAAGAAAAAGGCATGGATGATTACACAACGGAGGAAAAGAAAGAAGCAAGTCTAGACGACTATGCAAAAGGACTGATTTCAAGCACAGTTAGAGGAATCTACTTGGCCAAAATCCGACGTCTCAAAACAGTTAAAGAAATGTGGGATGTGCTGCGAGAAATAAGCATGGGATCCGACGTAATTCAAGAAAACAAGATGTCTATAGCTTGCAACAAATACGAAGAATTTAAGATGAAGTAGGGAGAAACCATTGCCCAAATGAAGAACAGGTTCACTGAAATCCTGATTGAGATCGATGCAATAGACAAAGACAAGAATACCCAACGCGAAAAGAATCTCAAAATCATTCGCGCTCTACCTGCCAGTTGGGAGATATATTCTGTGTTGCATCCCATGATGCCAGAGTTCAACTCTCTTACTATTGATGCCTTATTTGATTTACTAACAGGCAATGAGTACGAAATCAATCGTATTCATGGTCATTCTTCTTCAAGCAAACCATCTCTTCTAGGAACTCAGGAAAAAGAAACTGCATTCAAGGCAAATCAAAAATAAAAGGAGGTGGAAAAGAAGTCCCCACCAACCGTGATAGTAAAAGACTCGTCTAGTTCAGATGATGAAAACTACCCCACCAAGAACTACTTCGAGGAATACTCACTCATGGCCCAAAGATTCCAGAAGATGGAACTTAGGGCAAACAGATATAAACGTCTCTACAAAGATAACAACAGAAATTTCAAAGGAAGAGATCGATCTGGAGATCGACCTGAGAAAAGGAATGAGGTAAAATCTACCTCATATGTTAAAGCTGACTTATCTGAATTTTCCTGTTTTAAATGTGGTAGGAAAGGTCATTTCAAAACAGACTGCCCCGATATCTCCAAGACAGAAAGAGAAGAGCTCAGAAGCAAGCGAGACAAAAAGCTTAGAGAACAAAGTAAAGCCATGCTTGCTGAAGAACAAGCTGCTCCAAGCACATTAACCGACGGCTCGTCTGAGAACGATGAAGCTTTTATAGCAAATGAACTGGATCTTGAATGGGATGAATGTCTCATGGGTCATGACAACGGACTCGACAATAATGAGGTAGAAAATAATTGTTCTTCTTTTACTTCTAACTCACTCAAATATGACTCGGGTGATGAAGAAATAGATGAAGAGGACGAACTGTCCATCGAAGACTTTAACAAACTCATGGAAGATCATGCAAGATTGAACAAAATGTTCAAACATGCAATAAAAGAAAATGGAAGAATGGCCAACACCATTCAAGAAATGAAAGAAATCAGCAGCTCGTTCAATGATAGAGAAAATGCTCTACTTCAGCAACTCAAAAGCAAGAGCGAAGAAAATTACACATTGAATGCCAAGATATCTGATCTCATTGATCGAGAAGCATCTGCCTAACGTAAGGTCAATGATTTGAGCGCCATGATAAATCACTCAATACACAAAAAGGAGGATATGATTCAACTCATCAACGACATGCAAAGAAGAGCTGCAGACCGTACTGAACTTGGATTTGATGGAGTTGACAAAGGACCACCAAAAGGGAAATTTGTCAAAGAAAAGGGAAAAGATAAGATAGTAGATCTCAACAACAATGCGAGACAGCCACAAGCTATCCTAATCAAGGATCAAGGTCAGCGACAACAAAAATTCACTACTCAAGGGATTGGATTTCAACCAAGGAAACAACCTGCTCAAAGGATTAATCAAACTGCTCAAGAGTTCAATCACCAGAGAGCTCCTCAATCATTCAACCAAAGAAAATCATTTGCTCCTAAGAAACAAGCTGTGCCTAATCAACCATCTGCTAAGAAGAAAGTTGTGTATATTGACTTCAGTGGCAAACAAATCAGACCTTCCCAGAATGTTACTATTATTAAGCAGATTTGGGTTCCAAAAGGAACTTGGTCCACTAACAAAGCACCCTCATTCAGTAGGGTAGCTAAATAAACTTTCATTGCAGGATAGGAGATCGATAAGAAGAAAGTGCACAGCTCGGGGTGCAGTATAGATACTTGACAGCGGATGTTCCAAACATATGACATGCAACAAGGAGATGTTATCCAACTACAAGGAAAGCAATGGACCAATTGTAACTTCTGGAGGGGACTCAAAATGATATACAAGAGGTTATGGTGATCTCCATGTTGGAAACACAATTATTCAGAATGTATCTTATGTTGAAGGTCTAAATCACAATCTATTCTCTATTAGCCAATTTTGTGCTAATAACAAGAGAGTAGAATTTACAGCTAACAAATGTCTTGTCAAGAACATAGAAGGAGAAAAAATTCTTCTTACTGGAATTTTGCAGGAAAGGTTGTATATCGTACAATGGAATGATCAAACTGAAACCTGTCGAGTAACAAAATCAAGTACAGAAACCAGCTGGCTATGGCACAAACGATTGAGCCACCTAAATTTCAAATCAATCAACAAGCTAGTGAAAAACAACCTGGTTGAAGGTCTACCTACTCAAAACTATGACAAAGACCATGTATGTGAAGCTTGCCAAGCAGGAAAACAAACAAGAGCATCATTTCCTACAAAGGCAGCCCACTCCACGTCTAGGATTTTGGAACTTCTACATCTGGACCTTTTTGGACCTGTATCTCCATTAAGTGTAAACGGTAGAAAGTATACTCTTGTTGTTATTGATGATTTCTCTAGATTTACTTGGGTTGTTTTTATGTTCAAGAAAAAGGAAACTCTATAGAAACTACCTGATCTTCTCAACAAGCTTTCAAATCAAAATGAGTCATCCATCATCACCATTCGATATGATCGTGGAACCGAATTCATCAATCATATGATCGAAGGATACTGCCCAAAAATGGGAATTCAACATCAAACTTCAGCAGCTCGAACACCACAACAAAATGGGATTGTGGAGAGACGTAACAGATCGCTCAAAGAGGCTGCCCGAACTATGTTAAATGAAATCAATCTCCCAAAGAAGTTCTGGGCAGAAGCAGTCAACACCGCCTGCTACACACAAAATCGATCTGTCATCGCGCAACGCCATGGAAAAACACCTTATGAGCTGTGGAACAACAGAAAACCTCGAATCTCCTACTTTAGATCATTTGGTTGTAAATGTTACATTCACAACAATGGGAAAACTCAATTAAAAACCTTTGATAGCAAAAGTGATCAAGGAATAGTTTTAGGATATTCTGAAATCAGTAAAGCTTATAGGGTTTTTAATAAGAAAACTCACGTTGTGGAAGTAACCCCACATGTTGTTTTTGATGAATCTAATTTTGAAGCCTCAGGGACAGATAGCTTCTCCTCTTCAAAAGATGATCTCTCTCACTCAACATTGAGAAGCTCCACAGATAGACTCATTGACGACATTCTATTATGGAGTCCACGAAGAGATGAAGATGAAGAAACAAACAATCAACCAACTGTGGAAGAGCCAAAGCAAGGGAGAACAGATGAAGGGGGAACCTCACATGAATGTTCTCAACCATCTGTTGATGAACAAAACACTCAATCTCCCACTCCCTCAACTCAACAACCAATTGTTCAAAATTTGGTAAATGAAGTATCAAGTATTAATTTAAATACTAACGATCTCGTTAATATGCCTATCATAGATTATCCCAAATTTGAGAATCCATCTGATGAAATGAAAATCAAAGTATCTGAGGATGAAATGAAAAGGCGAAGAAAATGGATAGATAGCCATCCATCCGATCTCATTGTTGGGAACCCGACGGATAAAGTCAAAACGAGACGCATGCATGGAGAAAGCGCATTACTAAGCTGCTATCTTGCTCACACTGAACCAAAGGACATCAAAGAAGCATTGCAAAGTACAGATTGGATCAATGCCATGCAAGAAGAGCTAAATGAATTCAAGAGAAATGATGTATGGTATTTGGTAGATCGACCGAGACATCAAGGTCTTATTGGAGTCAAATGGATATTCAAGAATAAAAGAGATGAAACAGGCGAAGTGGTAAGAAACAAAGCAAGGCTAGTCACCAAGGGATATTGTCAACAAGAAGGAATTGACTTTGATGAAACCTTCGCACCCGTGGCACGACTAGAAGCTATCAGATTGTTTCTTGCTTATTCAGCTTTCCAACGTTTCAAAGTATTCCAGATGGATGTAAAAAGTGCATTTCTAAATGGCATTCTGGAAGAAGAAGTCTACTTGGAACAACCACCTGGGTTTGAAGTTGAAGATGAGAGCAAAGCGTACAGATTAGCAAAAGCAGTATATGGACTAAAACAAGCTCCTCGAGCTTGGTATGAAACATTGTCCACATTCCTACTTCAATCGGGATTCAAGCGAGGATCAGTAGACAAGGCGCTATTCACCATCAAAGTCAAAGACTATATCCTTCTAGTCCAAATTTATGTTGATGATATCATTTTTGGATCCAAATCTGAATTCTTTTGTAACAAATTTAGCAAGTTAATGCAGGACAAATACAAGATGTCAATGATGGGAGAGATGAACTTCTTCTTAGGTTTACAAGTCAAACAATCTGCTGATGGGATCCTAATCAATCAATCCAAATATATCAACGATCTCATTACAAAGTTTGGAGTTAAAGATTACAAACCAGCAAAAATCCCTATGCAAACTAATGGACAGATTGGTCCTGATGTACTTGGGAAGGCAACAGATATAAAATAGTATCGTGGTATTATCAGATCACTTTTGTATCTAACTGCAAGTCGACCTGATATTACTTTTGTTGTTGGTGTTTGTGCTAGGTATCAAGCTTGTCCACGTGAATCCCACTTGGAAGCAGTCAAAAGAATATTGCGTTATCTCAAAGGAACCATTGAAATAGGTTTATGGTATCCTTATGATGATAATTTTGAATTAACTGGTTACTCTGATTCTGATTATGCAGGTTGCAAGCTTGATAGAAAATCCACATCTGGGACTTGTCAATTTCTTGGAAGCAAGCTCATCTCGTGGTTTTCTAAAAAGCAAACTTCGGTTGCAACCTCAACAACAGAAGCAGAGTACATGGCTGCAGGGAGTTGCACAGCACAAATCTTGTGGATAAAGCAACAACTAAAGGACTATGAAATCTACATGGATGGCGTTTCAATATTTTGTGATAGCTCTAGCGCAATTGCCATCACTCAAAATCCTGTCCTACACACTCGCTGTAAACACGTGGATGTTCGTCATCACTTTATTCGTGATCATGTTGAAAAGAAAAACATCAAGATAGAGAAAATTCATACGGATGTGCAGCGAGCTAATGTTCTCACAAAAGCATTACCCGAAGAAAGATTCAAAATGCTTTGTGGAAAACTGGGATTAATAAACCTTGTAATTGGTACAAGTGTTGATATCAGCTAGCTAGTGGTAAAAGGCCATCTGTTATCACATCTTTAATTTTAGCTACTTATTTACCAATTTTCAGTTGCTGGTAAATTGTGCTTTACTTCAAAAACAAAAACAAGCTGCTTTACTTTGAAAATTAACAGCTTGCTGTTTGGTTAAAAGCACGGAGCAGATCGTTCAAAGAAGAAAAACGACCTGCTGTCTATCAACAAAAGTTGCACGACTGAATGAAAGTAAAAATGAGTAGCCAACTGTTGATGTCATGAATAGCAGATCGTTGAAAAGATGAAAACGATCTGCTTCCACGTTAAATAGCAGTCGACATCAGACCGTTCAAAGGATAAAAACGATCTGCTAACAACAGCAGCAAATTTCACAAAATGCTACATAGCAGCCAGCTGTCATCATCAACTAGAGCAGATCGTTCGAACATAAAACGATCTGCTAGGGCATTAATCAAGGGGGAATCAAGCTCATTTATTTCTCCAACTCCTTGATTATTTAATTCTGATGATTGCTTATAAATGATATTAATTGCTAGGAAATGTCGAACGCCTCAATGACAGAAAAAGTGAAGGATAAAGTGATGTTCATTTAATGTTACAGACCTCGGTTATTATTTCGAGGCAATGATGTGACGCAATTCGATGGCGTATGAACTTCAGTCACTTTTGGGCGGCAAATAATTAAACAAGGGAGTAATCTCAACCGTTACTTGTGATTATTTTTTTGTTTTAATCTGCGTCGTTCATTATTCTCTTATAAATTGGAAAATGTTTGACTGTCTTTCTCATACTTCCAAATATTCCCTCTCATAAAACCTAAACCGCCATTGTTGTGCCCAAGCACTCAAACTAAGTTTTCTGCAACGATATATTTCTTCAAAACCACTCAAATCATTTTCAAAATGCCTGCTTCAGAAGCAAGTTCTTCATCTGCTCATTCACCTCCGATTTCCCTACCCGATATGCTTCACATGATAGAGGCGAAGCTGTCACCTGAGCCTCGTGCCATACTCACACATCATGAGTTTCGTACCCTAGATGTGTTGTTTAGTAAAATCAGGGCATGCACAGGTTAAAATTCACTCAAGCATGAACTAGGATAGAAATATTATATAAATGTTTGGTGAATATCTTGATCATCTATGAAAATATGATTATGTGCTCAATCTAGTTTAATCTGCATACTTTGTCTCATGGTATTCTACTCGTATGATATGTTTGTGGAATTAAAACTGTTTACCTATGTACTCATCACTAATTATGTTCTTATAACTTCTACAAATGACAAAGTCACTGGTTGTATATGAATGTAAGTGTTTAACTGTTAACAACTACAAACACTTAATCAAACCTTATTTCTTCTTTAGGGTTTCACAAGATAATCACCACAGAACCAGACTATTTCCTTCCACGACAGATTGCTTTATTTTATTGTTCGTGGATGGTTGACGATCGAGAAGAATATACTGTCAAAATACCAGTTGGAAAGTCAAAAGAGGATAATATTAGGACTACAGTGATTGAGATGATTCTACAGACTTATCACTTGACCGATGAAGGAGACTTAGTGATTGAAGAAGTCTCGGATGACCAAATCCAGAGTGCTCTTGACATAATCCTTGCTCAACCATTCCAATGGACAGGAAAAGCGTTTAACCGATCATTGATGCTACCCAGTTATCGTCTTCTCCTCGATTTTGTCCAAAAGGTGTTTCTTGGACACCAAGGAACATTTGACTCGGTGACAGAGGGAAAACTCAAAGTCTTGACTGCAGTTCTATTCAATCTAAAGGTAAATTGGGCAAGATCGCTGTTGAAACTCATTGTTGATGAAGAACAGCAAATCGACATTCGACAAGACAGCGATGGAAATTGCACCAGATTGAATGTCAAATGACCTCTTCGCCTCTCCACCAAACTTAGCACAATCATAGCTGGCTTCTTCCAGCGGGATAAATGGCACAAATCTGTTGAGTTTAGCAAGGATTGGATTCTACCAAGGACCCGACACCAAATGAAAATGTCTTTGGGGGTGGCGTCTCAAATTTTTCTTAAGAACGCGGATGAGAAGATTAAACAGGAACTGATCCGAGTCAGAAAATCAAATCCCGAATGGGTAATTCCGACTAAGAAACCAACAATTGGTGAGGCTGTTGCTGCACAAGCGCAAGAAGTGGCAGCAGATCGACCAGTCAAGAGGAAGGCAAATGGTAATCCCAAGCCAGCTGCTGCTGCCAAAGGAACTAAAAAGCCAAGGAAAACTAAGAGCAAACCCACTGCTCGCAATTTGGAGGATGAATTGGACGCAACAGTTGATAAAATGAAGGAGCCATCTGCTCCAGAAATAAATGAAGCTGAGGTGGAACTTAATATACACGAGCAGCCCGCTGATGATGTTGAAGAGCGATTAAAAGGAGCTCAATTACTTTTCAAACAGCTACAAGAAAAGGCAACTGAGACAGTAATCAATTCTATGCCTGGGATCCAGCTTACACCAACCACATTTGAAATGGCTCAAAGGTTCCAAACTTATTTGGAAATAAGAGACTGCAAATTCTATATTTTGGAGGACATTTTACTACTTTTCTCCATCAGCGAGCTGAAGGTTGAGGAGAACAAACTACAAAAACTCTTTGGATTTCTTGACGTGCCAGATGCAAGGCAGTATTTTCGTACCTATGTATTGACTAAGATAAAAGAGGAGGCAGCTACTCTTCAAATCGATCTTACTCCTTATTATGAAAAGGAAAAAGATTTGTATAACTTTGCGGTGGATTTGCTATCGGGTGACTTTGACGAGATATTCAATTTTGAAGAGAAATCTACTGAGAAAGAAAAGCTTGGTGACACACCCACATCCCAGCCCGCTGATAAAATTAATAAGGAAGAACCATCTGCTGCGATGGAGGAAGCAGCATCTATTTTGGAACCATCTGCCACACCAACTGCAGAAAAAGCCGCTGCCGAATACATTGAAGAAATATTCACTCACGGCACTGCTCCAGATGGCTTCCAACTGCATACCTTGGAGGACCTACTATCTACTGGACTTGGACCCAACATATCAGCAGATCAACTCAATGCACTTATTCATGAAATGATTAACAATTGATCTACTGCGTTGGCCAACTTCGTGTTCTCAGCTGCAGAGAGCGCCCTTCAAACTGTTGAAAACAATGTCCAGCTCGCTCATTCCAAATTATCCAGCGAGCTGCATAAGGACTTGGATAGTGATCGTGAAGTTTTTGACAAATTCAAGGAAGAAACAAACAGCAAGATTGATGCGCTTCAAGAAGAGGCCAAATCCTTTGAAACAAAAATGAATGAGGCTGGAGGGAAGATGGTGGCGGAAGTGAAAGAGCATGTGGAGCAACAATATGAGAACATGGAGAAAACTACAATTCCAGCTGTGGTTAAAAACACGCTGCCCACATTGCTCAAAGACCTGTTGCCAGAGGCATTGAAAGAAGAAGATGTTGCAACTGGAAATGAAATTTTTCTTGTCAACAAAATAATTACCGACATGAAGGTTGCTCACAGCGAGCTGAAAGTCAACTTCGAATCCCACCACAAAGCTGCAACAAAACAATTCCATGAAGTAAATGGCAACATTTCCACATTCCTTCAATATAAAGAGGATTCTGAAGCAAAGTTCAAAGCCCTTCATGATGAAATTGCCTCCCTTCGACTAATAATTTCTAAAGAATTTCTTGATGATGCCGAAAAGGGGGAAGAAAGGAAGGTTGTCCAGCCCGCTGCTCCCTCTGCCAAAAAGAAAACTGCTGCTGCTTCTAAAAAGAAGAAATTGACTGCAAAACAGGCTGCTGAAGCCAAACAGTTACAAAAAGAAAATGAAGAAAAATGCAAAAGAGAGGATGAAGCCAAAAAGGCAGCAGAACGAAAAGGGAAGAAAGTCATGACAGATGCTGATGAAGAGGAAGAGATGTTTATGGACATGTACAAAGCGGAGCAGATCGCTGACCCCGAATTCAGAAAATTATGGAAGGCGGAAAAACTAAGACAAGGAAAGACTGGTGCTATAGATGACAAGGATGTATCTCCAGATGAAGAAGAAGAAGAGTCATCAAATCCTGTTTTCAAATTCTTCGAAAAATTCCAGTTGACTGACCCTCAAAACTTAACATGGATTCATTCCAAGAAGGCAGCTCAATGGAATAAATTGGTCAAGGAGTTTATTATGCAGCATTACTATCTTATGGACCAAGATTTACAAGGAGGGTCAGTGGACGATCTGTTTCGAGAATTCCTCTCCCAACACAAGAATCAAACATTCATAGACTATCTTCATAGACAATCTGCCATGACCAACACTCCACTCACTGCACCAAAGAAGACAACCCTTTTATATCCAAGGATACCGGGAACCACAGAAGTTGATCATACTGCAGTCTTGAATGCCATAAATCGATCTGCACAGCTAATGAACTATCCTATTGACTTCAATAATAAGGACTACCGAAGACTCTTCAATGGAATTTATGCTAGTTTCGATGTGCCTTCTGAACTGAGACAGCGAGAGATGGTGGAAAGGAGGAGGCAGCAACTGTCTGATCAACAAAGGCGACAATCTCAATCTGCAGAAAAGGAAAGCCAACCACCTCCTCAACCATAAAAATTACTTCATATTTCTTGTTTAGCAGCAAGCTGATATAAATGCAAAAATGTAATTGTAAGCTGTTATGTCTATAAAGTGAAGTTTATTTTGAAAAACAACCTGATGACAATATCTCTTTGTCCAGGCAATGTTTTATGTTTGTCAATTTATTATTAAGCACTTTAACTGTCTTCAATATTAATTCTTCACTTTTAAAAAAAAAATACCAGTGTGGTTTCGACATCATCAAAAAGGGGGAAATTGTTGGGAACCCCATGATTTATATTTATTTTGATAATGTTTCTCGAAACTACACTTTGATGTTTTATATATTGGAAACCAGGTAGTCATTGTTATCTATTAAGGAATATCTTAAGTATAAAAGAAGGAGATCGTTTTTGGTACATAAATAACGATCTGTATTATTCTAGTAAGAGATATCCTGGACACAATGATTACTAAATTAACAAGTTTCTCATTTTGTAAGTCAGCTAGCTCCTAATATGATGAGCAGATTGTTTTATGTATTAATAACGATCTGCTTCCTATATAAACAGCTCGCTGACACTTATACTTATTTTGGTTTCTTTTTCTAGTTCATCTATCAACATATCACAAATGTAAAAGTGATTTGAAGTTTCAAACAACTTATATCGATCTGGTTCTCTAGACTTGAATTAGCTAATGAATAGGAAGCAGAATATACTTGTAATTTATTACAAGAGATTGAGCAGCTAGTTCTCAAAATCAGCCCGCTGCTCAAATGCCTACCTCAAATTATTTCAAGTCATTACTAGAGGATGAAGCAGCTCGTTGCAAATGAATATATCAACCTGCTGTCATCTCAAACAGCAGATCGTTTGTTTCAAAATGATCTGGTCATCTCCACCGCATATACAACAGATTGTTATATGTCAAAAACGATCTGGTCATCACCTTCAAAATGGAGAATCAAAGATGGAGGTACAGCACGATAGACAGCGAGCTGTCATGACTTCAAAGTCAAGCTGCTCCTCACAATAACTACGGTGGACTGCCGACATACCTAAATTTGTCACAAGTCAACCACTCAACGTATTGTCACATCAAAGACATACTTTAAGGAATGATGTACAAGAAATTCAAAATTCATGTATGGTGAATCATCTCCAGTATGGCAATGCATTGGGGAATCTCGTGAATGGTGGTAACCACTCTCTTTTGGCAGCGCGTGTCTCAACATCACTGACATGCATTTAATGCAGCCATTAATGCGTTGAAAAAGGATACCTTCGTCTCCAACGGATAGTTTCTTCACAGAGGCTATAAATACCACCTTCACTTCCAGAAAGAAGCACGAGAATTCAAGCTATTATCCTGCTATTACTCTGCGAAAATCTTCAAGCTCACATTGCTCAAAACACTTCCAACCATCAAGAATTCTCTGTAGTGTTTACAGTTTTTGAAGATTTATTTTCTGGAAATCTATTGTTTACAAAACCCAAGTTAGGATCTAGTTTTGATCCAGAAATTGTAAGATTTAGATTGTAGTTCATCAATCTAAGAAGTGTAATCTCAAGTTGTTATCTAGTTTTGATAAAACTTGAGGCTCGTACTCAACGAGTAAAAAGAAAGGAGACATAGTAGATTTCGATCTAGTTTTGATCGAGCCGTGGACGTAGGGAAAGTTTATCCCGAACCACGTTAAATACTTTGTGTTCTTACTTTCTATTTTACTTCATTATCATCTTCTTCATACTCTTGCATTTAAATCTTGGTTGACAATTTCTCCAAGAAAGAAAACGTTTCTCACATTAAAAAGAGCATTAACCACCATTTTCCACACACAACTTTAATCAAGTTTAAATCTGTGTTTATCATTCTTGATTATTGTTCTTCACTCATAAGGTATTATTTGAGTAAGACTAAATCTTCCTGACAAGAAGATTTGTTTTACTATTCCTAGCTATCTTAGTTATTAAGTGTGCTTAAGCCTTATATTTAAGTTTTGAACAAGAAAACCTTAAAAGTTTGAATTGGTGTTTCCCCCCCCCCACGCCCTCATACACCAATCTAGCTCTTTCGGGACCAACATAACAAATCTGGTCCATCACTCTTAATTCCAAAAAATAATAATAATAAATAAATAGATTATAAGATCAAATCAAATTGTAACTTAATTATAATTCAATACTAACCTCATTAGCAAAATTTGTCATCCCACAATATTTGGAAATAACATCAACATCAAGATTAATTGAGACAACATTGATCGGCACATCACATTTTTTATCCCCTTTCACTTGCAATTAGAACATGATATGTCGATCAATTAATGATGTAATTTGACAAGGGGTTCCAAATGCTCCATTACTCTACACACAATCATTCGTGTTAATAAAAAAATAATGTGTTACATATAAGCTTATATATTTAAATAATCAAAGGTAAATAATGTGAACTTACACCATCATTGAGTGTCATAATTTCTGTAGCACTCTTCCCGATCAATTCAACACATTGTTTATCCCACAATAATAACAAAGCTTCATCTGTTTCATCAGAAACGATTATTATTAACCTATACCTTAGTATTCCTTTATCATTCTTTATATTACAACTAAGGCAAAAGAACTTATCTCCAATTTTAGAAACTTTCCTAGAGCATTTTCCACACGAGTTGTAACACCAACCACGATTAGATATGATGGAATCGATCTTTCCACACACCCAAATTTTATCATCTTATTTATCATCAAATAAACTTTTTATAGTTACGACATGATATTGACCAATGATCAAGTCTTTGTCCACATTGGAGCCGGAAGATATTGATTGAGTTGTCATTGTATCAACACTCTCATCAATAGTGTTTGGCAATCTGGTAGAAAAGAGAGATTTGAATGCAGATATTAAAAAATATTTTTATTTATAATAATTAATAGTATACTTTTTTAATATTAAATAAATCATATTACCTAAGTTTGAATTCAGATATTTCTTGGATATTTGCATTTAATAACAATTTTGAAATATCATGTGTTTGACACACGAATTTCACCTGCAAATACATTAAAAAAAATAATAAGATATATTAAGATATGGACCATTATAATAGTTTGACTCGGACAGTGTTTGCATATTCCAAATGGTTGAGAATAATTTTTGATGTTATATCATGTCCTTAAAAATTGAATTGTATATTATTTCACACATTATGTAAATAACATGTCATTTTGTACATAATTATTTTATTTTAACACATCAGTGTAATGTAAAAAGTATATATCTTAAATATATCCTGCATTTTAGCATTAGTAATAACTAATCTAGATTAAAACCATATACATATTATGAACTATTATGTTTAATTTCTACAAATAAATTATTATGTGTATGCACTTGAAAAAAGAAAGAAAGAAAAAACTAATAAATATTTTTAACTGAAATAACATTGCCAGTTATACAAAACAAAATAAATAATCATCACAAAATTACAATCAAACCTTATCAATTGAATGTTAATATATAATATAAATTTAGACACTTAAATAAAAAATTCTCCAACAAAGAAAGATAATCAAAGTAAATCAGATTAGAAGATACATAATTACAAAGATAATTAAATTAAATTAAAGCATATAAATGGAGCGTAGTATATACAAACTCATAATGTAATAAAAAAATAGATAATTCAGTTTTCCTTTTATATATATTGATTTACAAAATATGTGCATCATGAAGTAAAAATTAAATAAAAGATCGTACCATTGTAAACCTTGCCTCGACACAACTGAAGCATCATTATTAGTGGACGATTTGACTTATCATTCCATGCTCGAACCATTTCATTCACCGACGATTCACCCCAAAGGCTGCACATAATTTGTACACCCCTAAAACGCAAAAATATAAACATGAATTACTATAATACGTAAAGATGAAATAAATTTGTTGAAGTAATTAACAAATACTTACGCAAGGTTCTTTAGATGAACATCCAACAACAATGTGTCCCGACCACTTACATTTTTTGTTTATGGAGTATCAGCATAATCAACTCTCTCAATTATATCTAAATAAATATAAATCAAGCATAATTAATAATTATATGAGATTAACAATTATATAGATATAAAACACAATGAGTATAATATTATTACCGAATAAATACTCGGGCCGCAAGTTGTCGAGATCCAACATATTTTCAAATGGTCGAAAAAGAAAAGTGTAGGACGGGAAATTGTTATCGGTAACCGAGACCACTTCAGTTTTTGAATGTGTTTGCGAAAGTAAAATTATTTGTCGTGGTTTTGAACATCATGTTATTGTGTTTGACATCGAAATTCATGAAAGCGTAAATTTTACTTTCGCTAAAATCAATTTTCAATCTCTGTAAATCCGAGTTTCTAATAATACCGTGTATGCAATCTCCGGCACGATCGTGACAAACAATATGTTTGTCCATTATATTTGTGTTACGATGTGCACGACTATCGTAACAACGGACCACACGAATCTTTAGAACTAAATCCTTTCGGGATTTTTCAACATGCTCGATACGATTTATCAAACTATAGAATCCAGTCATTGTTGTCTAGGTGAAGGAAGTAGAAAAGATTTAGAGAATAGAAGTTACAAAATTGCACGCAAATTATCTAGATGTGATCACAATAGCTATATATTTATAGGTCAGTAGTGATTAGTGTGTAATTATGAGTGGAAAAATTATTATCATATGATTGATGATTGATACTAATCAACAACAAAAGCACTGATTACCAACGCTAATTAAAAAAAATCTCATTTTATGGGATAGATTAGTGGGTGCGGATTAGTGGGGCAAATTTGTGGGGCTTATCGGTAAAAAATAGTCTTAATTATCATAATTTATATATAGCTAATTATGATCATTTTAGGAAGGGTGAATTTGCTGGGATTATAAATTGGAGAATACAAGTTAGATAAAATAAAGTTGAAAAAATAGTAACAGTTGGAATAATTTATGAGGGTTTATTTATAGAAAACAACAGTAATTTTAAAAAAGATGTATGAATAATAAATATAAGAAAAGATTGAAAAAGCATATATACGTTCACTAATAATTAGATTCTTGAGGTTTGTTAATTATTGTCAATAATATGTCATTTAATATGTATTTTGTAACTGCTTGTATTAGATAATGGTTTAAATTATTAATAATAATTATAATACACTATTATTATTATTATTTATCCGTTCTAAAAAAGGAAATCTCTAAAAATAGAAATCTAAAATCTAAATACTAAAAATAGTATATACTATTTCGGACAATCCGTAGTTACTTTTATATATTATATAGATATATAGGCCACAATTAACTTAATTAAGTGGCCTGCATTCATGCTAATCACCTCTCCTGAACTCTTCTTTTAATTTCTTCCCACATTTTGGAATTTGCCTCCTGTTTTTTTTTCCAACTAGTATAATCAATAATTTTTTTAATTATGGAAAGTGTGTTTTAATGAAATTGACACAAATTTTTAAAAATATAAATTATTTCAAGTTTAAAATTGATAAACAACACACTAAACGTAAGATATAAAATATTGTGTTTTATGTAACCATGTTCAAAAAAATAAAATAACATATTCTTAGTGTCCGACTCAAAATAAGAACACATTATTAATAGATGAAAAAGTATTGCTTATAAGTTTGAATAATAATTAATTGATTTTGTATAGATGAAATTTTAATATATACATATATATATATATATAACCAAAATAAAACAATACAAAAATCTATTTTCACGCGGATTCTTACATGTTTAAAACATTTTTTTGGATAAAATGATCATATTGTATGGAATTATCTCATCGCACTTTAAGTCATTTTGTATCGGATCGGGTCAGCCTGAAATCAATCGAATTTTTATCTTCACAATCCATAACTATCAATTTTCTGGTCGTCCGAGCCAATTTTGACGGCTCTATGCATCAATTTTAACGGATGAGTTGAGTTGTTGGTAGAATAAGAGTCTTATACTATTTATTAATTAAAAACATGTATTGTAAGTAAAATAAAAATTTATGATTGATTAATAAATAATTTAAAAAAAATGGTGAAAATTAATAGATGGTTAATAAATGGATGAAAATTAAAATTATACTAATAATATAGATTGTATGCATGATTATCTATTTAACTATATGTAGCTAATCTATTACATACTTTTATTATTATAAAAAATAACAATCATAATGTAGCTAATCTAAGACACGTAACGACAAATCATAATTATATGGGATAATTTTAATAAATATTATTTAATGCATACTTTTAATTATACTTTTGCTTTAATATAGATATAGAATAACTTGAATATTTGAACATGATTTGCATGATCCATGATGATGGATATTGGAGAGAGCGACGTGCATCTTCAATTATATTTCGTATTATTCTTAGATATTATTATAGTTCGAAAGAGAATTAATGTAATTAATGTGTTAAATTTGTTACACATTACTTAAACCAAGTTTAATTGGTGGAATGTTCCCATCCTTCCCTATAAAATATTAATTTTGGAGGAAATTGGGCTAAATATTAAAATCTATTACATGCATATTATTATATTCTTAATTAAATCATATGTGAATGCTATTCTGGCATTTACATTAAAAAAGAAAAAAGAAATTGGTTGAGTTTGGCATTAAAATATTTTTGAGGTGCTGAAACTCAGTTCGTAGCTCATAATTGTTACTCATTTTTTAGAGTGTGAAAAGAATTTAATCTCTAACTCTCTATCCAATGAATTCCTCTCCTCACATCCAAATCTAAAAGGAAGAAAATAAAATCAAGAAATAGAAAAGGCGTGTATGCAGCACCCAAATGATTTTGTCGACCACTACAAAACACAAGTATAAAATTATTTTGGTTGTGATTAATATATATATGAGCATGCATCAAGTATCAAGTGATGAATTGCAGCCTAGCTACAATTCAAGGGAGGGCTCTTACTTTTTCTTTTATAATCAAAACATTTATTCAACCAAACCTTTCATTTTTACATTACGTTCCCTCTCTACATATAGTCCATATCCCTACTTTCTCTTCTATATTTTAGGGAATTTTAACAGAACTCATTATACTTTTTATTGTTTCATTAAATTAAGTCCTAACTAAATTACAAAACAATAGAGTGATATTAAGTCAAATGCCTTTATTTCGATTTTGAATTTAGCATGGCAAGTACGGTCTTTAAATATAATTATTACACTAAAAAAAATAATAAATAAGGAAAAACAAGTAATTAATACTAACAATTATCCTATCTTCTCATAAGAATATAGGATATTAAAGATTAAGTCAATATTATACACAATGACATATATGGTGTTTATTAAGTGGGATAAATCACAATAAGTCAGAATTAAAATAATATAAGTTAATCTATTATTTATTAATTAAAATTAAATTCGTAATTAATGCTCAATATGGAAGTGTTTACTGAGTTGGCTTTCTTGAAGAGCTCTCATATGCATGCACATGCACCATAATTGTAGGTTCACCATAACCATAACCTACATTGGAAAGAGCTTGGTTCCATAATGCAGAAGCTTGGAACTCAATAATCTTTGTATGGCATTTATAATAGGATTCACTAATATTTAGAATTATCTTCTTCATTGATATTACTTTAATCTCACCCTTTTGGATGATACATATCAAGCAAATAAACTCTTATTGGAGTATTATTTACAGGCTTTTAGATATCTTATTAGTTTAATTCTAATTAATAAACGATATATTAACCTATATTATTTTTATCTATCTCGACTTATTTTGATTAATCTTACTTAGTAAACATCTCCTTAAGAGTTTATTTGTTTGGTAAGTATCTCACCTAGAAGGACGAGATTAAAATAATATCAATAAAAAAGATCATTCTAATTATTTCTATCGATCATATTTAGTAAACACGTTAATAATGGTAGAAGTCGAAAAACATTCCTTAAAATCGTACTTCTTCTGTCCAACTAAACATGACACATTTTATATTTAATTGAGAGCATTAGAATAATAAAATATGTTAAACTTAATGAGACAGATGTAGTATCATTTAAAATAATTTCTTATGGAGAGCCCAACAAATTACCAATATTTTTAACAGTTATCAATAAAATCATAAGACTGTTTCGAAAACACAATGATATTACATTTTAATTACAAAAGCTCGAATGTTGTTCTCACGTTCTTTTAGTTAATAAGTATATTAAATTTTTCGGATGAGGTTTTGAAAATTTGAATCCAACCAAATGACTCATTGCTTTGAGTGATTTCTTGAGAAAAAAATATTAGTGTTACAACAAGAAATGATTTTGTGAGTGCACGATTGTGCATGTGTTGACAAATTTATATTAGACGTTTTTGCTATTTCGGAACAACAGTTCATGCAATCTGTTCCACAAACTGTTTCAAGAAAGAGAGACAGTCCCTCCCAACTGACGAATCTTTCATACATGGTAATTTTCCTTATTTCATTATCATGGTTGTTTGGAAATTCGCGGGCGACGTTTGCTGAAGATATTTGACGATTTATTTCCTTCCAAGAAGATATATTCAAGTTCCTTCCAAGAAGATATATTTGGAAATCAAGATATGCAAAGATTCAAATTACCTTGGAGGAAAGATGCTGCTTTAGGGTTTTGTCTACGCCGTGTAAATACAAGCCATGGACGACTGCTACATTCGAACTCTCCAGAGCATAAATTCATTTTCACCATACATGAGAGTTCTAGCCAGTAGTACGCTTACTGTGAGATTTTATGTGCTACTATTTATTGATTTTGTGTTCGCTGCACATACACACGAGCGAAGATCATTTACAGCACATTGATTGAGAGTGTTTATCATTGTGAGAGTTATTGGTGAGCAGCGTGTACGCATTCCCTGTGCGTGTAGAAAAGTGATTCTCTAACTATCTGAGTGACGATTGTTATGGGGAGAGTTCCTATTGTAATTAAGTGATTTATAAACTCAACGGGATAATTCTAAAGACTTGTGGGTACTAGGGTTAGATAACAAAGTCATTTATAACTCGAGGTTCTTGAATAGTGGATTGATCCTTATTGGGCGTGGCCCCCAAACGTTAGTGGTGAGCACCGAACTGGGTTATCAATTTTGTGTGTCACTTTCTTTCAAACTATCTCACAATTACATAATGACGCGGAGTAGATACGGAGTAGATAAATCTTCGTGTGGTCATTCAAGATTATCGGAACCTTGCTTGTCTTGATCGGAATCAACCTCAACTTGATCATTTAGAGCTTGTGGAAGGTGGCAACTTTTTTCGTTATCTATTTTGAATGAACCATTTGTTGATTGTTACGAAAATTTAGGTTGACCATCTTAGTCAAACTGCAATTATGGCTTGATTCTTGCTTGGTAGTCGTCAATATCACGCTAATTCGAAAATTGTAGGTTTTCACTGGTATTAAAAATAATTTTGATACAAAAAATGAGAAAACAATATCAATAGTTCATTTTATTACGTTTTATTAAATGGATGATTGTATGTGATATTTTATACAAATTAATTTTTTTTAAAAGAAATTTCACATTGTTATAATAATTAAAAAAATTAGAATTAAATTTAATTGATCTTAAATATGAATCTAAATGTTTAAATTATTTCTCATTTCTCATAAATGATTTATTTTTTATATTTCAAATTATCCGATTATATTTGCTCTTCCGTCACTCAACAAAAACAAGAGCAACCATATTTCACTACAGCGCGCTAATGTCAGCGATTGAGGAATAAACGACGTCAACGAGCACAGAGGAGAAACAACAATTGCGTCTTGCTCACGCCCTAGAAAATTTGAAAATTTGAAAGTAAAGTTGGAGAAAATTAATAAAACACAGAAAAGAAAAAAGAAAAAAGAAAATTTGGGCTAAGATTATTTGTAAAAGGAACACATTAATTAATTGGGCCGTAATGTATGTATGAGTTGGGTCAACTAATTGGGCCAAAGTGATTTTCATTGGGCTGAATTTAATTAGATTTTGGATTATTTTCTAATAAAATATTTGGTCTGAATTAAATATCTATAATGATTTAATTTCATTAATTTTGATTGATCAATTATTAAGGCTTAATTTTAAAATAATTACTAAAGAATAAAATATTTAATTATGGACTTTTAATTAATTATTAAGCATAGATATAGATTATATTAAAGGACTGATACTTGAATCTAAATTTATATATTAATCAAACGAGTGAAATTAATTTTTTTTTCTCAAATAATATTTATATTTAATTTACTAAATATGAATTATTAATGAATAGTAATTTCTTAAACTTTATCAAACGAGTTAATAGTTTCGGAGAAAATCTAAATTTCGTTCCAAAAAATGGAATATACACATGAAAATGCTAAAAGCTCATTATCAGAATTTGAACCAGAAATTAAATTTATTCTATAGATTTGGAAAATTCTAAATGTGACGTGTAATTACCTGAAGCAAGCACAAGACGATAACAATGGACATGAGGTTGGAGTTGATTTACTCGATTGCCTAAATATCAAGTGAGTTTACTATACCAAGTACTCCTCTCATGATCCTTTCTATAGATAGAACTCCTCTTACAGTCTAAACTTCGATCCTTATTTCTTTCTTCATAAAAAAAAAAGAAATATTGTAAAGTAAAGAGCACCCTTTCCCTCTATTGATAGATCAAGACTCCTCCTACCGTCGTTTCAGTGATTCATAAGGTTTCCCTCAGCTCAGTCTTTTTGATTTTTTAGAATGGTCGCCACCTCCCAGGACCGGAATGATTATCCCTACCCAATGGGTCTACATCCATCCCTGAATGTCGTCGGGTACTTTTAACTTCCCTGCCATTCTTGTAACCGTTACCTGTAATCCACGCAGGTGTGTCCGCACTCCCCTGAGTGGACGAGAAAGAAAGGATTTATCGGAGCAACCAGACCTCACTTCAAATGTCTCATTTGATTATGATAATACATTGATTTGAATATAAAATGAGATAATTGAATGGGATGAAGAAAGTATAATATTGGTATAATGAAGCATAATTTGGAAAAAAAAAAAGTGAGTGAAATTATTATCAGGTATAAAATGTTTACGATTTTATGTATGATAGTTATCTGTCTTGACTTATCATCTTTCAAATCAATCAGATCTTGAATTATATGAGTGCATTGTTCAACCTAAAACGTGTGTCTAAGTTCTCGCAATTAAACGAGACCTATAAAACGTAGTAAGCTGACCTTAGTCGTATCTCAAGGAAGGCTTAGCAGGGCTTCCTAATTCAAGTGCTAGAGATTAAACATAAAACGGTCTTAAACACTCTATCAAGTTCAAATCATAGAAGTAACTAAAAGTAAAGACTAATAAGTAAATTAAATAAATGGAATCCGGACTTAAGGTTCTAGGGTAAGAATATCCATATAGATCATCACATGCTACGATTATTCATGCATTCATTTTCATAGCTAGAATTCCCAAAAGCTATCTAATTACTAACTTTCGTATTTACAATTAGATTGTGACTCCAACTTTCGTATTTAAGCTACATAATCAAGAACTCAAGGTAACAAATGAATAATCAGTCAATGCGTCTCCGATTACGACTGAAATTGATTGGACTTTGGTCCGACACAAAGATCATCTCTCGATCTCACCCTATATCTACGGGATTGCAACAGTGATCAATCGATACAATTTAATAAGTACAATCCAAACAACAAGCATGAATAACAATAGATATCAATAAACTATAAGAAATCAAACCCTACTGGAGATTCAACCTACTTAATCCATCATACAATCATAAGCAAGCATTTGATAAACGAAACTTACTACGATTAACACAACTTGGATTAAGAAGATGATTCTCCACCTTAATCCATCTTCCAAGTCGAAATACAAGTAAAAGTACTAAAAACAAGAGTTCTAAGATTGCCAAAGTCGAGTCCTATATGAGAGATATGGATGATGTCTTTCAAAATGGCCTGGAAAAGGCTTTAAAACCCGCCAATAACTGTCATCCAGCGGCCACTGAGGAGCCAGCGGTAGTTGGCTTTGCCTATCTGACGCGTTTCAACTGCGGAGCCAGCGGCCGCTGGGAAGTTAGTTGTCGCTGATCTCTGCTCTCTAAATTCTTCTGCAGCTCTACCCCAGCGGGCGCTGGAGTCTCAGCGGCCGCTGGGCTCCATGCTCACTCATTCGCTTTGGTTTCTCTTCTTATGCATTTTTCAACTCGTCCCGCTTCACTTGATTTTACATGTGCAATGCAAAAGACACCATTTCTATCTCCACTCCTTCCTCATTCTACCATCCTACATCAAAACATGAAAACACAAAATTTGGCGTAAAACGAACTAAAAGACACGAAAAACAAAACAACTAAATACTAGACTTAACCAACACGAAGACTAAAACACACCAAAAATAAGACAAACATGTACTAACGAATGCTAACTATGGATAGTAGTACATAAATGAAAAGAAAAAAAATTAGACATACTCCATGTTTATGAAAATTAATGTTATAAATGCAACATAATGAATGTTTGTAAAACCGCAAATCCATAAGGATATTAGGGGTGAGCAAAATTTGATAAAAAAATTAAAAAATTGAAACGAGTCAAACCGATAAATTCGATGCGATTTTTTCCTTTTCGGTTCAGTTTCGATTTGATTTTAGAAAATTTTAGTTTTTCAGTTTGATTTCGATTTTGATATAAAAAACCCAAAATACCAAAATCTGAACTGTAACATATTATTAAATAATTATATATTTTATATTACTTTTTAAATATATAAATATATTAAATATTACATATTAAATATATTATTTAATAATTATTCATTTAATATTTTCGATTCCGATTTTTAACCTAAAACGAACTGAAAATTTCGGTTCGATTTGTTTTTCGGTTCAAGACTATTTCGGTTCGGTTTCAATTTTACATTTTTTGATTTGATTTTTTTCGTTATTTTTTTGGTTCGATTATCGAACCAAACCATGCTCATCTCTAGAGGACATTAAGTACTCAACCCTCGTATTTTCAATAACTTGCAAGTTGAGTTAGTATGCGTTGGCGGTAATATAGAGAAGTTGGTTGCTTTTCTGTTAAGTAATTGCATCAAGAATAAGTTATTATCTTCATATATGAATAAATTTAGTTTTAAGTATTGCGCTAAAGGTTTTTAAATATCTTATGTTATGTTATTTGGCGAACCAATAATGTCGAACTATGTTCTATTATATTATTGTCTATGTTTACTTATATCATTTGGGCTTCGTCTTTTGAAATTATGTATTTACATTTGAGATTTGGCTAAACACTTCTAATTGATTAATGTCGATACTTTCTTAAAGCTTGTTTGATCATATATTTCACGTTAAATATGAGGTTTCTAGATAATATTAATTTTCCGCTTCTTGCAATAATACACCGATAGTAGTCCTTCAGGATAAAGGACCGTTACATATAATAAAAGAAGATAATGAAATAATGCTAACTAAAATTTAAAAAGATAACGATATTCTTATAAGATATCTAATATAACATTTTTTTTTTGTAATATCGAATAGATGTATGTTAAGGCATCACACTTCAATATTAACATAATTACATTTGACATTGATTTAGAATTAAAGAAATAATCATTTGTAGCATTATATAAGTAAGTATCATGACACATTTTATTTTATATACACAATTGAGTATGCCGTACTTTTATTTTTTATTTCCCATTTTAAAGACAAGTAGTCTTTATTTTATTGTTATAAGAGTGTTCCGTAAGCATATAAATATGAGGCAAAATACAAAATAGTCAAAAAAAAAATAATAGCCATCAACTTAACATTATTTAAATTCTAGTCATTTTGAATTTGAATTGTCATAAATACCCCTACACTTAAACTTAACTTATTTACTAAATTTAATTTTTGAAAAAATATTTATTTACTATCAAAACAATGAAAATATTAGAAGTGCAAGATTAGAGACAGTTTCTATCAAAGTTGCGGAAGCCGTAGGCTCTCTCACCAGAATTGAAAGAAATTGGCTAGAAATTCCGACATCCCGATTCCGGCCAATCAAATTCCGGTTATCTCTCTTTGAGTAGTGTATTTTTTTGTTATCTTTGAAATTGTTTATATGATGCTGTGTTTTTAATTTTGATTGGAATAGTTGTGGTTGTGGATGCAATTTTGATTGTGAAATAGTTTTGTGTAGTGTTTGTGGTGGTGATTATGGTGTTGGTGGTCGCGATTATAGTGGTTATGGTAGTGTTGATGGCGGCGGAATCCTATTTTACTGGTTCTGTAATTCGTTTTCCCGATCTATATATGAGTGGTATAATTCCGTATGAGTCATACCACTCATACGTACATTTTAATAAAACTTTATAATGTGTACGAATGGTATGACTCGACATAATTCATACACAGAGTTCTTTCTCATGCAAGTTTTTTTGAGTGATTATACAAAATACACTCTTATATTGAATATCGATTTTTTAACTTTGTTTTTCAGATGAATCAGAAGGGATTAGTAATTGTGCATGGAGGGATATGGAACAATAATGTATATGAAGGTGGACAACGTGATCTACTTCTTGTACCACCCGCCGGAATGAATTATGAGAATTTATTGGCTAAGATTGATTTGTGTATAATGAAGAATAAAGATGACATGTCTTTTGAGATTCATGCATTTCTTCCTTCACCTGTAGAATAATTTATAAGAATGAAAGTAACTGATGATTTTGAATTAAAATATTTGATGGATTCGTTGGACGTTACTATTTTGCAAATATTTTTGATGATGATCGTATTAGCTACTAATTGTAGTGTTATTAACTGATTTACCCTTTATTACTATTGAGTTTGAAGTGACTATATAATGCATTTTCCTATTTATATTGTATTCTGAATTATAGGTAAATGTTAATTGTGTATGAGTGGTATGAATGTTTCATATTCATATCACTCATACTTAACGTGTACAACTTAGTTTAATACATGAACTGTGTATGAGTGATATGAATATTTCACATTCATACCACTCATACCTAGCATGTATACATAGGTTTGACCAAGTATGATTAGTATGAAATTATTGATTCATACTCGTGCAATTGTTAAACTTTAATCTACAATTTGTTATATTTTTCATTGAGATTACTACTGTGAATTATATATTATTATAATAAAATTACACCTACATGTTAGTCGAGTGTGTGTAGTTATTACACCTAATTTTTTACATACGACTGTGTGTAGTTATTGATAACTTTGCAATATAAAATATTTTAACTGTTTAATAAAAGCATATTGTGAATCATCGAGAACCCCTTTGACTACATGTTAGTCGAGTGTGCCTAGCAACACCACACATCTTACAATGTTTGGGCCTACAAGACTTACTAACAAGCGTGTTACTACTACCTACATCCAAACCTTCAATGACCACTTCATTCGTCGGTAAAATTATAGTTCACGTATTATGATAATGACCTCATTCACCACAACGTTTACACACTCTTCTACGAAATGATTCAGAACCAGGTCCAAATCTACTAAGACACGGTCGGCCAGCCTGTGTAGGAACACACCAATCATCGAAGTATGGTGTCGACATAACTTCGGCAGCATAAGTTTGCAACAAATTTGCAGTTGTTTGTTAACTCGACACATAAGGCATGTGAGAATGATTTGCTTTACTGCATCAAAAGTCATATAATCATAAATATGAAGCAAATAATTCAAATATAAATAAATTACTAAGCATTCGTATAATCACGTTGTCCACCTTCGTATATATTATTGTTCCATATCCCTCCATGCACAATTATTAAGCTCTTCTGATTCATCTGAAAAACAAAGTTACAAACTCGATATTCAATATAAGAGTGTATTTTGTATAATCACTCAAGAAAACTTGCATGGGAAAGAACTCTGCGTATGAATGGTATGAATTATGTCGAATCATACCATTCGTACACATTATAAAGTTTTATTGAAATGTATGTATGAGTGGTATGACTCATACGGAATCATACCACTCATACACCGATCGCGAAAACAAATTACAGAACCAGTAAAATAGGATTTCACCGCTGCCAACACCACCATAACCACTATAATCACAACCACCAACACCATAATCACCACCACAAACACTACACAAAACTATTTCACAATCAAAATTACGTTCACAACAACAACTATTCCAATCAAAATCAAAAACACACCAACATATAAACAATTTCAAAGATAACAAAAAAATAAAATACCAAAAGAGAGATAACCGGAATTTGATGGGGATGTAGGAATTTCCGGTCAATTTCTCTCAATTCTGGTGAGATGTTGGACGGCTTCCCCAAGTTTTGATAGAAACCTTCTCTCACCTTTCAATTCATTACCAATTTCATACCCAAATCCAAATAACTAGGGTTTAGCCAAAATACCTCTCCTCCTCGTGCTCTGTTGCCGGCGGCCAAAATGGAAACAACGTTCTCGTCGTCTGCGATGTCGTACAATCTCTGACTTCCCTCGAAGTCGACATTGTGTTTCGCCGCTACTTTTCAACGGTGGAACGCGGCTGAATGTTGGTTCACGGCGGCTGTGGGAGGGTGCAGACGGTTAGTTTTGTGGAATCAGTGGAAGGGGACAGACGGTGGGTTCACGGCGGTGGGAAGCGGCGTTTCCGTAGGATGCAATCGGCGGTTGTTTTGAATTGGTTGTTTCTCTACATAAATTAGATTTAATATGCTTAATTTGACTAACTAAATATTAATTTATTATATTTTTAATAAATCAATGAAAATGGTATTTTGGTACAGAAAAAATTAAAATGGCTAGAATTTAAATAATGTTAAGTTTGTGGCTATTATTTGTCTTATATTATCTTTTTGGGTACTTTGTATAATTAACTCTATAAATATCTAGATCATAACACATTGTGTCGGAAGAATAAAGTTTTTTTCACATAAATGATTTATATTTGTTTCCCCAATTTTTCGTCATCAAATTTTAATACTTCAGTTCAGTGTGTATATATTTGTTTCTTTATTTCCTTTAGTTGTGTAGTGCAGAGCATATAGATAGATGTGTTCCATCTGACTGTCGAACTAGTTTTGACTAACATGGCGGAGTCCTGAATTTCTTATTAATCGAATTTCGAGTTTCAAAGCTTTTCACCAGAAATTTTCAGAGGGTTTGTACTCATCTTATTAAATTTGAGATTATTTTGTTGTGATTTGGTTTCTGGAGCATCGTATGCATGGTATGCATGGCTGAGTTTCAAGCGTACGGGAAGCTTCTATTAATTAGGAGATAGCGTTAGATGTTTTGAGAAAACGTGCTAACAACTTTGTTAGTTAGTTTGTTAGCCTAGTCAGCATTTCTCTCTCCTAATTGTATATATATATATATGTTATAGATAGCTTTCTTCTTCACGCTTTGTATATTCACACTCTCTGTAAATAACAAACACTATTTCATCATGTTTTCCTTCTTTCTCCTTCGTTTCTCTTCGTCGATTACTCAAAATATTCTCAATTTTTACATGATATCAGAGCGCTAGGGTTTGCCCACGCGTTTCTGATTGCCTTTCTTATGTTGATATCTCCGGTGTGGTGGTTTATCATCGGTGGTTGTTTGTCTACATTGGTGGTTGTGTTGTCTCTTCATCATGGTGAAAGCAAACTGTAAAGATGTTGTCAATACTTCTGAGGATTCATCTAGTCCGTACTATCTACACCCAAGTGATAATCCAGGTGTGAATATAGTAGCGCATCAGTTGGTTGGATCAACCTATATTAATTGGTCGAGGTGTATGGTTATTGCGCTTATTGCTAAGAATAAGTTAAGTTTTGTTGATGGTAGTCTTCCTAAACCTGATGAGGAAGACGACAAGTATCTTATATGGTTGCGTTGCAATAGTATGGTGGTGTCATGGCTAAGTAATTTTGTCAGTGAGGAGATCGGATCCATTATCATGTACATGGACATTACTCATCAGGTCTGGGAGGAATTGAAGGAGAGGTATACACAAGCTGATTTAGCTTGTGTGTATCAATTACGTATATCCTTGATGAGCCACAAACAAGGAGCTATGGATGTAAGCAAGTACTATAGCAGTTTGCGCGCAATTTGGGATGGACTCAAAGAATCTCAGTCATCTTGTTGGTGTTCGTGTGGTTTGTGTCGTTGTGATTGTGCTAAGAAATGGAATGACTATCAGATAGAGGATTGTTCTTTATTCTTCCTACAAGGATTGAATAATAACTTTGCTCAACTTCGTTCACAACTATTATCTACACCTCTTTTACCTCATGTGTGTAAAAAATTTGCTCTAGCTTTACAGGAGGAGCGTCAAAGGAGCATAGATAATAACACGCAAACTGTGGTGGCACCAGTTGAAAGTGAACAGCCAAGTCCTTTGGTCAATGGTACTCAAGGATATGGTCGTGGAAAGTTTGTGTGTACTCATTGCGGGAGGAATAACCATACGGTTGATAGGTGCTTCAAGTTCCATGGTTTTCCTCCAGGCTTTGCTAGGGGTCGAGGCAAGCCTAATTTCCAGACGGACAAGTTTGTGAAAAAGTCTATGAAGATTGTTGAAAGTGAAGGTTCTGAAGTAGAGCAAGGGATTGGACAAGAAAAATCTCATAATCTAAGTTTGATTGTTGAGCAATGTCAACAGCTTATGTCTATTTTGCAAAGCCAAATTTCACAGAAGTCCTCGGTTGCAACAGTAACATCTCCTTCAGCTCCACAAAATAGCTCAAACCATCATACTTCATCCAGTTTTAACTTTCCAGCCTTCTCTGGTAACTTTACCCTCACTTCATACACTAAACCTCTCAATTAATAGTAATGTGTGGATCTTAGACACTGGAGCCACACACCACATATGTTGTGATTTAAATCTCTTACATTCTCATGTTAAACCTTCTAGCATTACTGTCACTCTTCCTAATGGAAATAACATCAAAGTTACTGGGATAAGAACCATACAAATCTCTCATACCATCACACTAAACTGTCTTGCTTATTCCTTCTTTTAGATATAACTTGATGATTGTAAGTGCTTTGTCTATTGACTCTAAATGTGTTGTCAAGTTTACTGACTCCATTTGTGAAATCCAGGCAGCTTCTCAGGGGACTGTGATTGGGAAGGGTATGAGAGAAGGAAATCTATACATGAAGGCAGTGACAAACTTATCACATGTTCACCTCTTTCTTTGTTTTCTGTTGATGGATGGCATGCTAGGCTGGCCACTTATCTGATAAAAAGCTTAGTCTATTGTCTTCTTATATTCAAATAAAGAGTGGAAATACTCATGTATGTGACATTTGTCTCTTAGCTAAACAAAAGAAGTTACCATTTCCTATATCTTCTTTTGTTGGAGTTGAAATTTTCGATTTGATACATTGTGATGTATGGGGGCCGTATAAAATTCCAACCACTCAAGGATACACTTACTTCTTAACCGTTGTAGATGATCATTCGAGATTTGTATGGAATTTCTTAATGAAATATAAATTTGATGTCAAAAATGTCTTGTCTACCTTCTTTTCCACCATTCATACTCAGTTTCAAAAGAAAATCAGCCATAAGGTGTGACAATGCTCCTAATTTCTCTATACCTACTTTATATTCATCTTATGGAACTATAGTCTAGCACTCATCCGTTGAAACACCTCAGCAAAATGCTAGAGTTGAAAGGAAGCACCAACACTTGTTGAATGTTGCTCGTAGTCTCCTTTTTCAGTCTCATCTTCCCATTGTTTACTGGGGAGAGTGTGTTTTAACTGCCTCTTATATCATAAACAGATTCCCTTCATTTGTTTTACCAAATCATGTCACACTATTTCAGTTGCTCTTCAATAAATCACATTCATATGATCATCTACGTGTGTTTGGATGTTTGTGTTATGTTTCTAGTCTGGGAAGGGATAGGGACAAGTTCTTCCCGAGAGCTTCTAAATGCATTTTCATTGGATATCCTTCTGCATATAAAGCTTATAAGATCCTCAACCTTGAAAATAATGTTACTTATATAAGTAGGAATGTCATATTCCATGAGGAGATATTTCCCTTATCTCATCTTCCATCTACACATTTTCCTACTTCTCCCACTGATATTGTCTCACATCAACCACCAAACCCTAATCCTACTTCTACTCATCTTTTCCATGATGATGATATTCCTCTTCCACCAGTAATAGTTCTACTTCCTTGCCAAGAAACATTCTTTCCACACCTTCTCCTCAACCAATTAATTCTTCTTCTCCTGCGCATGTTGACCCTTGCAACTCACCTCCTTCTTTCACCTTTACTAGAACTGGGAGACTGGTTCATAAACCCTCTTATTTAACTGATTATCATTATAACTCTTACATGACATCATCTTGTAAATATCCTTTGCACTCTTACCTTTCTTATCACAGGCCCACACCTTCCTATGTTTCATTTATTGCTTCTGTTACTGTTGTTCCCGAGCTTTCTTGTTATGCTCAAGCCTCTAAGTTTCCAGAATGGCGTCAAGCCATGCATGAGGAACTTGCAGCTCTCACACAAAATAATACTTGGCAGCTTACATCCTTACCACCTCAGAAGACTACCATTAGATGTAAGTGGGTTTACAAAGTAAAGTTTAGGGCGGATGGTACTGTGGGGCGCTATAAGGCACGGCTTGTTGCAAAGGGGCATACACAACAAGATGGGATCGACTATCTTGATACTTTCTCACCAGTTGCAAAGTTGATCACAATGAAGCTTATGTTAGCCGTATCAACTGTAAAAGGATGGATTCTTTCTCACTTGGATGTGAACAATGCATTCCTCCATGGATCTTTAAAGGAGGATATATACATGGATGTTCCACCAGATTTGATCAACCAGGGGGAGTACTTACCTACTGGCACGGTTTGCAAGTTGTCTAAGTTTTTGTATGGACTGAAACAAGCCTCGCGCCAATGGCATTTGAAACTTTATGAAACTCTATCTATTTTTCGGATTAGTTCAATCTTCTGCTGACCATTATTTTTGTGTCGAGAAGAGTAATGGAATATTCTTGGGCTTGGCCGTTTATATTGATGATATGTTGTTGGCAAGCAATTCACAGCATGAGATTGATACTTTCAAGGTTTTTTCTAGGGCAGTACTTTAAATATAAGGATCTTGGAAAGCCAAAGTACTTTCTAAGAATCGAAGTGGCAAGGAACAACTCGAGTTTCTATATATCTCAAAGGAAGTACGGCGTGGATTTGGTCACGGATGTTGGCTTGATTGGTTGCAAATCAATCACTACACCTATGGAGTCAAATAAACAATTGTAGTAAGATGAAGGCACACCTCTTGCAGACCCTACTTCCTATAGAAAACTCATTGGAAGGCTCTTGTATCTTTGCATTACACGTCCAGATTTGACTTATGTTGTTAACAAGCTAAGTCAATACTTGGCTAAACCATGCGATGGTCATATGGTAGCAGCTGAGCGAGTTCTCAAATATGTCAAAGGAACAATCGGCCATGGTTTGCATTATTCGAGTACTTCTAGCCTTGACATGAGTATTTTTTCAGACGTTGATTAGGCAGCATGCCCCGACACTAGAATGTCTGCATCTGGTTATTACTTATTCATGGGGTCATCGTTGATATCGTGGAGGTCGAAGAAGCAACACGTTGTATCACGGTCTTCTGCGAAGGCAGAGTATAGATCGATGGCTTTAGCAACTTATGAAATAATGTGGATTAGAGAACTCCTTAAGGATTTTGGTCAAGAGCAGACAAATGCTACATCTTTGTATTGTGATAATCAAGTTGCGGTGTATATTAATTCCAATCCGGTTTTTCACGAAAGAACGAAACATATTGAGATAGATTGTCACACAGTACAATAGAAGTTTGTTGGTGGGTTGATCAAACCATTACACATCCGAAATCACATGCAACTTGCGGACATATTCACTAAGCCTTTGAGCGAGTCGCCTTTTGAATCTATTCTAAGCAAGATGGAGCTTGGGACTTTATTTGGAGATTATTTTGTTGTGATTTGGCTTCTGGAGCATCGCATGCATGGTATACATGACTGGGTTTCAAGCATATGCGAAGCTTCTATTAATTAGGAGATAGAGCTAGATATTTCGAGAAAACGTGCTAACAACTTTGTTAGTTAGTTTGTTAGCCTAATTAGCATTTCTCTCTCCTACTTGTATATATATTTGTTATAGATAGCTTTCTTCTTCACGTTTTGTATATTCATTCTCTCAGTAAATAACAAACACTCTTTCATCATGTTTTCCTTCTTTCTCCTTGGGTTCTATTCGTCGATTACTCAAAGTATTCTCAGTTTTTACCCATCTGATTCTTTTGTACGAATGTTGTTGTGTGTGAAATGATATACACAATTTATAATGCTCAAGTGCACGCAATCAACAAGTAATAATATGAAGTATTCCAAGATCGTCTCCACAGGGAATGCAAATTAGTACTTGTACACGTTCAACTAAAAAGAAAATAAAACGATGGAAATTTAAATCAATATTTTTGGAGTTTTCTAAACTAGAAATTAAAATTAACTAACAGCTGAACAATAACGAATGGAACAAAAATAAACAAAGTAAACAAAAATCGAGACTCCAAATTCAGACACCAAAAACTTAGATTAAACGAACAAGGACAGATTTAAAATAGAGACTCAAGTTTAAACTCTCTTATGCTTCATTCACGAACAGACCAATATTGCTACAGCATTTCCTCAGCAAACTACTACAGTGGCGTGAATCATCAATTGCATACGATTTTTTCAAATCCCTATGACAATATCTGATTACTAAACTAATATATTCATATATCTAGTTCGGTATATCAAATATTCAGTATTTTAGCACCATTCACACAAGCGACATAAGGTAAACACATATTCCTATGTTATTTAACACGTGTCATTCAAGTATTTCCACTATAATTAACATTTCCAGAATTAACTAAGGCTAACTCATATTATTAGGTGATCAAGCTAATAACAAGAGATTAAAGAGATAAAGCACTTGAATGAACAATAGTAGAGAGAAAGATAAATACAAGCTAAAAACGAAAATATATTAAAACATAAGTTCATCCAACTCAAGTCCTACAAGCATAGTTCATGAAGGAAATGAAAATTGAAAATGGAATATTGATGTTCATCATCTTAAAATCCAGGTTACAGATGATAAAGAGGGAAATAAAAGAGTAAGAATCTTTGGAAGATGATTTCTGAATCTTCTTCTTTTAACTCTTCATCTCTTCCTTTCCCTAGAGGTGAACTTCTTCCTCCTCCAATGGAGTTTTCCTCCAAAACCCAGCTGTTCTCTTCTCTCTCTGCCCCTCTCTGTTGTATATTACGGCTAGTGTGTTTCCTAGTTGCTTGGTTACTCCAAATAGAAGGCTGAAATTATTAAGTTGCCATCCAGCATTGCACTCTTGTCTTTTCTTTTAACTATGGGTTTCATATTCTTTTTCTTTTGCTGCAGCCATCCAGTCAGCATAACTTTTCCGGAATTTGTCTCATCTTCTACCTAAAGCACACACAAAAGTGATATTGTCTCTTCTCATCAAATGTGTTGATTGAACTATGCTGTTTAACGCCTTGAATTAACTATGTAAATGATCTGATTGTAATTGAGGTTCTTGGGTTTTCACTCCGGTGATACCTGTTTCGTGGAGCTTATTATTATTATTATTTATTTGGGGGATGAAGTAGAAATCTGTTTAGAAGTTTTATAGGGCTAACTCAAAGGAGACTCAGGCAAAATCCTGTTACAATCTGTATATATAGTCGTAATTTGTCCCAATTCTCATCACCGCTTTGCCGACATGCCACTTATTAGTAGAGTAGGTTCCTGGTGCATCTCCTATCCTCTTTTTCTTGGTCGAATGTATGTGTGAAGAACTGGAAAAATATAGGAACTTGCTTGAGGTAATGAACCACCAAGGAGAAGTGCGGTACTTTCCGAAGAATCCAGAGTCAGTTTACAAGCTATAAAATGGATCCCCATGGAACTAGTGATTTTGAATCATTTAAGGACCATGGGGAGAATATTACAGGTAGCAGACGACTCATTGCCCAACCTCTTTGTGATTCAGGTGCATTCATTGGGTGGTCTTTGGAAGGAAGTGCTGTGTGGTGACAAGTCGTAGTCGAGAGAATTCGAGATTTTATGGTAGGCAGTCACTCAGTGTGCATCAGAAATCCTCAGCCACCTGCAGCAGCCGCTCTTTACCGAGCACTGCAACACTTGTATGCGCAGATGGATATATGAATGTATATTTTGGTGACTTGCATTTCACTCTTCGTTCTACAGAATTACTTGTAAATTCCTTAGATTCAACGATGTTATATAACTCATACTAACTGATATTTGATTCTTTGCTTTATAAATTTGTACTAATTTGTAAATATTGTTTGAAGCAATTATTGTTAAATACTCGTTATTTAACTAATGAGATTCGTGTATCAATTAGTGGGTGTAAAAGGGAACACGAACATGGATGTAGTTTTGCTCTATGGAGGAAGACATGATAACATTAATATAACTTCAACAAATAATCTAATGGAGTATACAGCAGGGAGAGAGAAGAGTGAGAGGAACATGAAACATCAGACATGATAGATCTACAAAAGAGTTTTATGCTCTTTTCACATCCAAAGTACATTACGCTTACAAAAGTCACAGACCACACATGTACGGTAACTGTTCAAAGAAAAAGAATCAAAAGAATATGCAGGCTAAATAGTGGGGACGAGAAACATCTGCCAAAAAAATGCAGAGCCAACTACAAGAGCTATCATAATTCAATTTTTTGTGTCCTCAAAGGGAAACAATAATAAAAATAAAAATAAAAGAAAATGAAAAAATATCCAATCCCCCTGTGTATGTCGGTTTCCATGGTTCACCAAAGACGTATCCCCCATACTCGGATATCAGAATAATCAGCTCTCATTAGTAGTACAAATAATGTGCAGCAGCAGGAGCACCACCATCACCTCAAGGAAATGTCGAAGAGCTTTCTTCTACTAAATCTTTACCTGAAACAATTGATATCGAATTATTACTTCGATCCACCAAAATCAAAGCCATACGCCATTAAACTGCATCATATAGTTATACCTGGTGCGAGGATTCCCAAGAGTGAGTTCAAGGTCATCAGGAACACACTCATCATGTATTCTCTCACCTTCCCACGGTTTCACTAATCCCATGTGATTACTACCAAATGCAAACTCAGCTGATATTGCATCAGACATCGTAATATCAGCCGTTTGGTCAACTCTGGCTCTAATGGCTGGAGAGCAAGTTCCACATTGCCCAGGGGTCCACATTCGAGAGCCTCCATTTGAAAACGGTTCCTTGAAACCAAATGGATTTGCCGAGACAAGGCTGAATGTCGGAGAAGAAGGCCCATCTTGAGGAGTCTGAACCCCAGAAAGCCATCCTGAATCAGGTGGGGTTTGCATGCCAGGACTCTGAGGAGTAGAGGAGGGTAAAAATGGGAAGTTCTGCCCACACCATGCGGAACCAGCTGTTGGGTCATCCCAGTTACCGTTCATTCTTGGAGTGCGTGCAGTTGGTGAGCTCAGAGGAGGTGTGACTGGAGCACTTATAGAACCTCCTGGGATGTAAAGATGATGGGGAAGCTTAGAAGCTTGCAAAGAGCCAGATGATGATAGATTTTTCAGCCAAGGGATAAGGGAATTGGGATCAGAAGAATTATTAGCATTAGCAGCATAACGGGACGGGCTAGCAAAAGTAGATGATGTGGGGCTCGGGTTGAAAGAGGTTCCTGGGCTTGGTTGATATGATGTGCAAGGACTTACTGCAGCTGAACCCATGATATCCATACGTTCAACGGGCTTGCATCCCTGCAAAGATAGAAGATATTAGAGGAATCGGATAACCAAGACCAGACATGAAATGATTTCGCGCTTTATCATTGAAAGGCCAAGGTATGCTACAAATGATACACATAAGCAGGATGTAATCTCAAGGTCCGACTTCCTAAATATTAGCTATATTCAAATGTATATTAGGTCTATGACGAACAAAGAATAAGCATAACCGGGAATTGAAGCCGACCTACTGCAAGGACAAGGTATGCCATTGCCACTTCCTACTAAGGATTAAACCTAGAATACCATTTTATTTCTTCATCTTTCATTTAAAGGCTAGTTTCATGCAAATAAATAAATCTTCAACAAATTTTAGTTTTTCCATAGTTTTTCAATGTTTATCATAAATATATAGATTCTCACACTTTCATGAACTTCCCACAAAATCAAATTTGACAAAACTAAAGATGACACGACTTTCATGTTGATTTTAGTTCCACAAATATGTATCTTTTATCTCCATATTAAAAAAAAAATCAAATATATATATAATTTACAAATGTTGCTTACACTTTGCAACCCTGCATTCAAACAAAATATCGGAGTTCCACTTTCATTACTTGATTGGGCTATTCTTGTTCACAATACTCAATTCTAAATTATCTATTCAAATTTCAAAGGTTTCAAAAAATATATGAAATGTCAATATGTTAATTTCATATCAACACTTTGATTTTTTCAAAATACTGAACTTTATGGCAAAATTAAGGAAAGTGTGATAGTGTGTGTATTTAGTACAAACTTTGATAAATTATGGAAAACCCAGAATTTGTTGAAAATTTATATATTTAAACTAAATTAACCCTTACTTAAAACTGCGCACCTATCAACCAATATGTTGATTCCATCAGTACAAATAATAAAGTTGGCATCAGTTACATACTCACATGTACTCTCTTCGTCCACAAAGAGTATATTGTGAGAGAGTTAACACAAGTCTTAACAAAAAACAGTAAAGTGCATTATGTCTGACATAAATATTAAGTAAACAATACACCCTAGTACTGGAGTGCCCATGATGAACGGAAGGAGTAAAATGAAATGCACTCAAACAGTTGCACATAAACTATAATGGGGTTGCCACTTAATACCTAAATCCAATGCTGAACCAAGACCGAGATCATTTTAGCTTGGCTTTGCAGAAAGAAATTAATCGAGTACTATAATTAAACGAGCATTACTCCTAGCAGAAATTCCAGAATGCTAAAAACTAGCTAGTACTCCATTCAATTACTGTTACTTGTGCTCCTAGGTGGAGAGGGACCTGCCACCTTAATGAATATGCACGAGACTGGACACTTGGACAGTGGCAGTTGGTGACACTATTTACTGCCTGGCATATCTTAAATAAATGCCCATTCCTATGATTCTTTCTTTCAAAATTGAATTTTGTGTGAGACTCTGTGAGCGTGCATGTATGAATGTAATTAAATCGGAAAATTCACCCATGGTACATCTCAACATGTGCTGACATCAAAAAATAAATGAAAGAAAAAAGGTAACCAAAGGCCCCAGTATATATAGGTTCAGTCCCTTGTCACGCGAGTATATAAGTTTACAACTCTATTAATTGCAAGCACCAGTCACATATACAATGAAACAAGTAAGAAGCAATCATCGATGGTTAAACCTCAACTAACAAAAAATAATTTGACAGAAGAATGGAGCAAGTGCATGAAATAAAATTTTCACAATTAAGGGAATTCAAAAGGGCCTACTACTATTTACAAAAAATAAATAAAGTTATATATAAGAAACATATAAATAATTGATCATGCTCTGTGCATTTATTACAAGTTATACTTTTGTGTGTGTATATATATATGAATGTATATTATGTGGTAATAAATGGTCCAAATATTACCAAACAGGAATTACCATAAATAGTTTTGAAAAGACCCAATTTTGGATTTCATGGATTCAAAATTCCAAAGTGAACAGTTTGAGGAATATAATTTGAGGAAAACGCAGAAACCCAATTTTCTTTAAAGATAAACAAATAGGCTGGCTAACAAATATTGAAAAAAGGATAGGAATCTGTTCAAGGTACGTGAGCTTGAAAAAGTAAAATCACAGCCTCAAAACGATCTAATCGTGCTTCGCACGTGGTGAGGTGCAGTAAAGTATCAAAATTAGAGACCGTGAATTTGTAAGACCGTCACATGCTCCCGCCCCTCGACAGCGCAGAAGTTGACAACTAATCACTCCCTCACCTAATTATCAAAAAAACCCCAAATCACAACGCACTCTACACACACTATTATCTAATCCAACAGCTTAGATTCGATTCCCTCACCACTATCGTGCGCCACCTGACCCGATCAACGCCCCTTAAGGTCCCCAGTACGCATCACGCGCATTTTAGCAGGCACCAGCACCCGAGAAACCAAAACCCCACAGACTCCCAAATCGGCAGTAAAAAGGATCAATACCGCTAACCTTAGCGAAGATACGGCAAGATATAGTTCAGTGGGGAACGGAATCGATCTTACCTTTCTGTAAGTGGTGCCATCTTCCTGGACGACCCATCCAGCCTCATTGCAGAGAGCTTTGAGCACCTCGTTGTTGTCGCAGTGCTTGGGGAGCTTGTAGTTTCCGTACATCCTGAGCCCGGAGAAGATCTTGGCAGCGATCGCGCGGCGACGGCGCTCGCGGCGCTTGTTGTTCTCGCGCTCCTTCCATGTCGGAAGCCTTGTGCCCGACGTCATCGGAGCGACGACATCCAGCTCTGATAAATTTCTTGGCGAGGGAGTAGAGAGGAAGAGGAAAGGTGGATTTGTGAACCGGGTTTTGTTATGCAAGAGGAGATGTATAAATGAGGAGAGAGAGAGAGGGGCTGGGGGGTTGAAACTTTGAGTGCGACTAGAGAAGAAGGAAGGAAAAGGATAGATAAATACGGGGAGGGAGAATAATGAGGCTGGAAAAGGGAGTTAATTACAAGAAAGCCACTGAGGTGCATAATATAATATGTCCTGGAAATGCGGGTCTTGCACGTGTTTAGTCTTTTGGAGGTCAGACGGGACCACCATACTTGGGATTTATTTTACTACAACGAACCTATACTCTCCTTTTCTTTCTTAAAATGCACAAAACTAACATCAACGATATACTACTCTATTTGCAATGGTAGTAGGATATAGGAATAACCCTCACGATGTGACCAAGTCTTACAGGACAGGACCCATATGTGCCAACATTACATGTGACATTTTCTGTTTTTATTTTATTTATTTTGTTCCTCAAATAATTGCATAATTTTTTAGGGTTAGATGTGAGAAGTTTAAAATTAAAATTACCTACTTTAAAAATTTTATATTAATAATATTTTTTTAAAAAACCTAAAATACTTCAATATAACTTTTATTGATTATTGAATTTTGTATGATAAATGTATGAATTTATCGTGTTAGATATATGTCATGTTATTTAATTGATATTAATTGCGCAAAAAATTATTTTTCCTTAAAATCTCTTTTCCGTAACCAAATTTTATTAAAAGTTTCTGGGTGAATTACGTATATATTGAATTTAGAACATGTGTTTATTATTGTTAACAAAATTTGGTCATGCATAGTAAAAATCTGATCGTGATAATTTCTTACGTAATATTCAAAAAATTTAGGAGATCGGATATTTATGAATTCATGAACATATTTTTCTTAAATAATACTCCTATAATTTGTTTTTCAAAATAAAAAGCTATTGTAATGTTAATTAATTTATTTTTTCTTAAATATATTTTAAGAAGTTTACACTAAAATTGAGTGTATTTTATATGTTTCTTAAAGAATGGTTCTTTTAAATTTTGAATTACAATATAAATATATTTTTTAATATATCACATTTTTATAATATTTTCCAATCTTATTTATGGATGTCTTAAATGCAAATTGGAGTCTTAATTTGCTCACATAAATAATATATAGTACTCTTATGAATTGACCAATTGTATTTGTTTCCAATCTCATTCGTGGAGTAGTTAGCAACTCTAATTTTTATAGTCTTGTAGCATTGTTGTACTTCATTTAATTACTAGGTTTAAACAGTTCAATCTATCATTAAAAATTATTATTTTATTCGAAATCAATATTTCACTATACATTCATCTCTCAACTTATAATATTTGTTATTCATGATTTCTATATTTTTGTTATTTTAACCAAATTATCTTTATATTAGTTTTAATAATTGACAAATTTTATTTTCAACAAAACTAATAACTTTTAATTTTTTATTTTCTCTAATTTTTTTCTCTCTATTTATTTACTTTTTCTCCTATTTACTTTGTTAATCATATTTTCTATATGTAAATAAAAAATCTTATGTAATCTCACCTACTATTCTACTGTGAACACACACACTGTAATACATAAATATGCACACATATAAAAATGTGTAAAAAATAGTTTAGTGTGTGTTGGTGGCGCTAAGTTGGTGGTGATGAGTGAACGACGAAAATGTGTATATATTATACGTGAGTGTGAAATCGTGTTATATATGTTTGTGTACGAGAAGTTTATGTATGTCTTATGTTTGTATATATGCAACTAATTGTACGATAATTAGAAAACTTCCTTCCGCAATTCAATTATTGGTAGCCTCAGTCTATCTCTAGCTAACTTGTGTTTTTTGGTATTTTCGTAGTCTCTTTTAATTTTTATATTCAAAATTAAATCGATAGAATAAAAATTTCTATAAATAATATATTAATAAAAATATGACTATTTTATTATATATCTCGTATTTCTTATAAATACCAAGTATTAATAATTAATCATGTTATTCTATAACATTTCATTCCCTATTACCATTTCATTCCTATCGAATTTTATTCAAGCTAATCAATTACCTCCTTAGAAGCTAATAGTCTTTAGGGAATAATAGATGTGTTGTAATGGTTTAGGAATGGAATGAGTATTTTTATTTTTATTATTTATTCTATGGCTGATATAAAATAATAATCAGGAATGAACATTCGTGCATGAATGACTAAACCCTTGAACATAAGATTAATCATTTCTTCAACTACCCTTGGTATTAGTTATTCCCATTTACCATGAATGAAGTTTATTTTGATTTTTGAAAAAATAAATGTTATTTATTTTCTATAAATTATTTATTAATTTATTTTTTTTGAAAATTTCATGCGGACTAGGTCGAGTCGGGCTAACCGGATCTTGGGCTATTGGACCAAATGAAAATAACCGACTAATATAATTATTAAGTAGTTTTTTTACACAACCAACGAATATTAATGGTAGTAACAAAAATTATTTTTCATGACTAATGATATTCAGTTTGAAAAGTTTATGAATATGTTTGAATATAATTTTAAGCTGCCGAGCTTCGAATAGTTCGCACTCATATATGAACTTGTTTGCTAACTTGTCAAAATAATATAAATATATATATCATAACAAATAATTTTAATGAACATGCAAGTTTTTTAACGATCATAAACTTGAATTAATATTTAACAAACTCAAGTCGAATTCGAATTCGAATTCATTATTAAATCGAATAATAAACCAAGTGAACTTGAGTTCGATTTTTATTTATTGAACCAAATTTAAACTTAATTTTTAGAATTTGGACAAATTCAATCATTATTATAATAATGCAATTACTAAAAAAAATATTTTTTTCATTCATTTCCTTGAGAATATCAACCATATAAATGGAATGAATTAGTTCATTTCTTTCACATTTTCATTCAATTACAAAGTTCATTTCATTCCTATCGAATATCATTTCTATATATCAGTTATACGCTTAATGTTAATGTTATGCACGATAAATATATATAATTAACAAGTAGCTAGGTTGTGAGTGTAGTAAGATCTTAATTATATATCAATAAAATTTATGCATAACATAAAAAATGTTTCATCCTAATGCAAAATTGTAGGTCCAACATAATTCGTATCATTGTATCATAATCGTAATTAATGCATGGATGTTAGGCTTCATTCTCAATTATGGTAGCGTCAATATTTCTTTAATTATGTTGCTTCGAAATTACATCACGGTTTTCATTCGTGGGCATCGTTATTTCATTAATCTTATATATATATAATGTTTGTTTGCTATTGATTGATAAAATAAAATATTCACCTACTTAATTGCTATTTTTTAAATAATAAATCTATTTGATCAAGCATACAAATTGATTCGACATTATAAAAAAAAAGATTTTATAATAACGGAATAGTGACGGAAAAAATTTTCGTTTCTAAATTTTAACGGATTAACAACGGAATTGTTATGAAATTATTGATCAATTTTTAGTAACAAAATTAGTGACAAAATAATCCGTTATTAAAATTTAGTAACAAAATTTTTCGTTACAATTTTATTTCTAAAATTGAAGAAACTATTTTAGAAACGGAAATTTATAATTCCGTTGTTAATATTTTTTTTAGTAATCATCAATATTATTACGGATAAATCCGTAACAAATCTGTTACTAACATTTTTAGTAACGGAATTTCTTGTTTTAGTAACGGAAAAATTTTCGTTGCTAAATATTTTTTTTTTGTAGTGCTACATGTAATTTAATTGCAATGATTTGTCGAGAGGTATTTTGGTAAATCAATTAGATGATCGTTTATGTAATACTAATTTAAAGGAATTTGAACCGACTCGATAATCATTTTGTAATACTTATTCGTAATGATCTTTTGAGAATTATTTACCGCAACACAAGATAATTCACCACTATTTGTAATGATTGATTTAAAAATTATTTTAAATTGTAATTATCAAAATATTTTTAAATTTATACTTACAATTGTAATATAAGATGATTTTCCTATGATTTTCGAGAGGTTACGCGCTAGTAAAAATAATAAAGAAAAAGGACTCGTCTTGCCTTCTCAGTTTATAATGAAGGCATCGTATTTACATTGCATGATAGACAATTATTAAGTTCTGACCACAACCTTTCTGAGTGTGATTTGGTCTTTTTATATAGTTTTCGAATCTTGAATCTTCTCTTGTAGTTCATAAATAATATATATATATATATATATATATATATTATATATTTTGTTGAAAATAGAATTCGAGTTTCACAAGATAATTATCTTGTTTATAGACATCCTAACTTTACGTAGATTTGATAGTTCATATCTCATATTCTTCTACACCAAGGATCACAAATTGACAATTAAGACCTTTTTAAGTCCAATAAGAATCTTATTTTATCTAACAACATAATTAACGGCAATTAATTAATAGTAAATTAGTAATAGGAATTTTGGATTAACAAATATGAAGTGATTGTAAACTACCAATACGTTGCTCTACAAATTATAAATATCGCATTAATACTTAAACGTGTTTTTTTTAGTTATTGGGTTTTCAAATTATTTATTTTTATTAGGTGCAATTTGTTCTCTCCTGCCAATAATGTGTCGTATCTTATAAATAAATATTACATTTTTAATAGAAGAAAATTATTAATTCTCAATTAAAATTTATTAATTAAGATATATTTACATATTATCCAATATAAAATTGTAAAAAAAAATAAAAATAATAAAAAATTATAAATTATAATAACTCATATGCTAATATTATCAAGAACACATTAAATTTTTTCCGCGGCATACGGTGGAGCGGTTCTATATAACTATAGTATAATTCAGTAGAAATTTATAACTCGACATGAATAAGAATAGGATTAGTAAGAGCATCCCAATGGGGCTCTCAAAAATGGGGCTCGGTGGGCGGTTTCGTAATTAAATGAAACTTTATGTGTAGGGTCCACAGTTTTTAGAGAGGTTGTGTTGGTTGGTAGCAGTAAGAGACTCTCAACATATATGGAGCTCTCTACTCTAATTTAGAATGATTGAATTTGGGAAAAATGTTATTAATTTAAATTTGTAATATAAAATAAATAAATACGAAAATAAATAAAATATTTAATTTTTGATTAATATTTTAATTTATTTAATTAAATAACATTAAAATTAAAATAATAAATTTTAGAAATTAAAATTTCATTAAATTTAATTTCAAATACAAAATACAAGAAATTGAAATATGATAATTGAAATACAAGAAATTGAAATACGAGAATTGAAAACACACTATATTAAAATACAAGAAAAGAAACGAAAAAACACACTTAATCTAAAGAACCGAATCCAGCGTAAATTTCTTCGATTAAATCATACTCGAGCATCTCGTGTGCACGCTTATCTCGGAGGTTGGTCGAACTCTCCATATAGTCCTTAAATTTATCGTTGACACCGCAAGTTGCTTCTTCGGGTGGAGTGGAGGAAGAGCTTGCTTCAGACCTCGATGCCCAACTAGTCGCATATGGACCTTCGTCTTCAATAATCATGTTATGCAAAATAATGCAAGTATACATGATGTCGGATAAATACTCACGAAATCAAAGGCGTGCCGAACCTTTAATGATTGTCCATTGAGATTGGAGTACTCCAAATGCTCGTTCGACGTCCTTGCGTCCCGCTTCTTGTATAACCTTGAAACAAGACCGTTTCTCGTCGGTCGACATCGACATTGATTTGACGAAAGTCGGCCAACATGGGTAAGCGTCGTCGGCTAAATAATAGCCCATGTTGTACTGTTTGTTGTTGGCCTTGAACGTCACACGAGGTGCTTTTCCGTTGAGCACGTCATCAAACACGCAAATGTCGTTTGCCGATCCGGCGACGCCGAAGAAAGCGTGTCATATCCATAGATCTTGGGACGCGACCGCTTCGAGCATGATAGTTAGGTGGCCTTTGTCCTGACGTGTATAGGCATCATGCCACGCCACGCCATCGGACAATTTTTCCACGCCCAATGCATGCAATCGACGCTACCGAGCATGCCGGGTAGATATCTTGTTGGTTGGGCCGTCTTAAATATTGAGACCCAAAAGCCTCAATAACAGAATGACAAAAAATTTTGAGGCATTCGATGTCCATTGACTCGGCGACTCGGAGATACTCGTCGTATTGATCGGCGGTACCTTCATTTGCAAGTTGTCGGATTGCAACCGTGCATTTTTGTAGTGGCATGAACCCTTGATGGCCCGTAGCATCCATACGTTGTCGGAAGTATTCTTCACGATTCTCCAATGTCGTGACGATGCGGATAAATAATTCTCTCCGCATACGAAATCGACGTCGGAAAAAATTATCGGGGAATGTTGGATTTTGAAAGAAGTAATCGTTGTATAGATGTACGGAGGCCTCCTCTTAATCCCTCTTGATAAAGGCTTTCTTCTTTTTTTTGACGTTGGGAGTCGAATGTGCCGAGTGATGCTACATATTGATGACCCGCCTCCATAAAATTATTTGCTAGTTGCAAAAATTGAACATTAATTTCATCGTCGGAATCGGCAGAAGAAGAAATTTTAGAAAGAAATATGAGAGATAATATAGATAGAAGAGTGGATAAAGGTGTTTGAAGAATGAAATGAAGTGTGATATTTATAGATTAGATAATTTAAATAATTAAAAATTAAAAAATATAATTTAAATAAAAAAACGAAAAAAATAAAATAAAAAAAAGGTGGGGACTCGGGAGTCCCCCAACCGCAGCGCCGTTTCTCCCCAGCCTCCGGCGCCCAGCACCCGACCTCTCACTCCACAGCCTGGCCACCCGAGTCTCCACGCCGCAGCGGCGGCCTCGGGCCCCGCTGCCCGTCCTTGTCCGGAGCCTCCCGCGCCTCATGCGATGCGGATGCTCTAAAAAACTCGAACAACTGGAGGTGGGCCCAAGTATGATTAACCTATATTCAACTACTTGCACGTGCGCGGCGGATTAGGACTTTGATATGACTAAGGATGATAAAATAACTCGTGGATTCGGGTACTCGTGGGTACCCCCGACCCTAATGAGCCGGGTATGAGGGAAGAAAATTGAGAACAGATGCGGGTATGGGTTTATACATTTCTACCTGTATCGGGTACGAACAGGTGCGGGGATATATATACCCGTCCCGATAAATTTATATAATATATATTTTTTTAAATGTAATTTTTTATATATAATTTTTTAAATTTTTATATGAATAAAATAATGTATAAGGAAAGAGTTTTCAAGTTTTGATTTTTTATATATCATTATTTTATTATTATAACTAGTAATTATTTTTTCATAAAAAATATTTCTTTTATCTAAAAAATATTGGCTAACGAGTACTCAATGGGTACTTTTCCTTCCTGAGTCACGCACGTCTCGTACCCACCCCGATTTAAACGGGTATGGAAGTGGGTATGGGGGTTAGTTTTTGAAATGGGTACGGGGATGCAGGGGCGGAGCTAGACCCCCAAAGGTACGAGGGGCAAATCATTGCACCTATTTTTCTTAATTTTTGATGGGACAAAATATTGATAATTTTTGTAAATTTATACATAATTTTCATAATATTTTTTCAAATTAATAATAACTATTTTTTTTAGGTGGGGCAATAGCCCACCACTCATTACTGTGGCCACTGTGGGGACGGGAAAACAATACCGTCCCAAACCTGCCCCATTGACATCCTCTAAATATGACTTTGATATAATTAACTAGATTGAATTATTAAGATTATGTCCGAACTCTGCCTTTAATTGTGGTGTCCAGTTAGTTTTCGGCGCTTTATAATTTCTCTTCACCTTATTTTAAATGAAGACGCTTAACTCACAAGTTACAAATAGGGAATGAGATGGACAGTAATCCCAATGGTGGGTTGAGCCCAGCTTCTTTACTTTCAGGCTTGGTACATAATTTTTGACAATAAGTTTAGGTTCGGTTATTGACTCGTTCGGGCCAGACCTACATGGGTCGGCCTAAGGTCAAATTTTTATTTTTTATATAATATATTTTTTAATTTATTAGAAATAGGATTTTAATACTACCCCAATAATTCACAAAGAGAAAGCATATTATCGGGCATACCTGAAATAGATAGGAGATTAGAGATTGTTGTAATATATTTAGGCCTTGTTTGGTAGATAAGATATGATAGGATTAGATTAAATTATTTTACCAAATTATGTGTTTGGTAGCAAATGTGAATAATACGTTGGTCCGCTATTAAACACTAGATCCGTGCCAAAATCACCATTTCTCCCTATATTTTAATTATAAGGAAGGAGTGAAATTAAAATAATCCTTATACATCATACAAATTTAATCTTATCATGTTATATCTTATCTTGGCTACCAAACATGCCCTTAAGATTCATTGATAATATAAATACGTGTTGTTTGGTTTGTATTATAGAATTGATAAGATAGATAAAATTATCATATTTAAATTTATACCTTCCTATCTATAATCCTCCCTCTCATTCTTCTATCTCTTTATAAATTTAGTCATTTTTTATGCTCCTTAATCACTTAAATGCTTGATTATATAATCAAGTTAATTTGGCCTGATTATATAATCAAGTTAATTTGGCTTGATTATATAATCAAACATTTGAGTGATTAAGAGACATAAAAATAAATTAAAATTCATAAGCAAATGAAAGATTATAGATAAAAATGTAAAGATTTAAAAGTGATAATTATATCAATCAAACTAAACCACTCGTAGTGTACATTTTCTGTTGTGATAAGATAATTTTCATCCCTGCATTTTGTGCAGCTAAAATCTTGATAAATCTACATTCACTCAATGGTAAAACCACACATAGGAAAAATTCTAGGAGATAAACTTTTGAGATGAATTGAAATAACAAAAGAATTTAATCTTATCTAAAAACTCCAACTTATCGATGTATGTGAAATCAATTTATTTATTTGTTATTTCGTTAATTTTACGTTGGATGTCAATCCAATTTCAAGTCGTCTTAAAAATATGTATATTTAAATGAATTTAAAAATTAAAATATAATATTAAAAATTATAAATAATAATTTTATAAATTATAAAAAATGATTATAAAACACCTTAAAAATAAAAATTAAATTAGGGCAAAAAACATTTATTAAAAAATATCGAGAAATTGCCGATTTACAATTCGAATCAGACATGAACAATTCCATACACGATTACAATTCGAAATTGAACTATCGAGGACAAATACAGTTCGTGAAATCGTCAGTTACGATTTGATTTTAACGACTTTCGGTTCTTTTAAACACATCTGGTTTGATGCAGTTGTATAACGGTTATTAATATCATTATTAGTTAATACCCCCTCACACGCACACACATATATATATATATATATATATGTAGAGTGAAATGTAGAATAAAATGGTATGTGTGTGTATATATACACACACACATACCGTTTTATTCTACAATTCACTCTACAGTCAAAAAATTTGAGATTGAAGTAAGTTATGTATATGATTATATTAATTATATGATAATTATCCTTAAGACGAATAATTGATTATATTTCTTGTAAAGGTCAAGAATGTTAAAACTTAGAGGGTGTTTGACTAAACTTATTTTAAAGAGCTTATAAGTGTTTGGAGCTTATAAGCTATTAAAAGAGCTTATAAGTTGTCAATGTGTTTGTATAAACGAGCTAATAAACTCTTTTAAAGTGACATAAAAGGTTATTTATGTAATTTTGTTGCAGCTTATAAGTTTATGGAGAAATAAATTGGAGTGAAACTACTTATTTTTTGAACAACTTAGAAGCTTCAAGAACTTATTTTTACAACTTATAAACTCTCAAAGAGTTTAATTTGTCAAACACGTTGAAGAGCTTATAAACTCAACCAAGCACTCCCTTAATGTATTGATCAATAAAATATTTTAATTAATAAACAAGGATGAGTTATACTAGAAGAATAGCATTAATGGGTAAATAAGCGGGAGAGTGGTAGGGCAGTGGAGGAGTTATGATGGAGATATAAATAGATCGATGGGCCACCTTGGGCTTGTAGTTAATATGCTTCCCATCCACACAACATTAAACTCTCTTTTACTGTAAGCCAACCATTTTCCAAAACTGCCCAATCACGCTAACTTTTCATCATAAAACTCACACAAAACAAATCTTTTGAAAATTTAGTGCTAGAAATGCAACCTTCTGTTTTAGCTTTAACTATGTTATCCTGTTTACTGCTAATTAGAAAGGACATTTAAATTTGTTAGTAATAGGGATTAGCCTCTAAATATTCTAACTTATTCTAACTTTATTCAAATTTTCGTTTTGCAACAGAACTCTAAAATATTTCTTTAATTACGTAAAGTTTTCGGTTGTCTTTCGATTTGCACTCAATATTAATTTTGGGAACTAACTCAAGATTTAGGGATGACAATCGGACACGGTAGGTACAGATAGTAGCTATCAATATTTATACCTACGAACACGATGAATTCTAAATTATATCCACGAAAATATCATTTTATATTAAAATCACTCAAATCCACCATCTGCGGATATCTATCACCCGTCGGGTACTTGCGAACCCGCCACCCATCGAGTACCCGCAACACACCACCTGTTGGATACCAATCTTGTGAGTATCCATCACCCGTAAAATATATCATTTCAATATTTAAGATAAATTAAATATAATTTTTTGTGAGAATTATTTATAATTTTGTATAAAAAACTAGATAAATATGATTAATATTAGGTGAATATGTGGGGTTTTATGATATTTTATAGATATTCCGTGGATATAATTTCGCGGGTATATGAGTTTCTCGGGTATAAATAGTTAATATTCATATCATACTCAAGAACTAAATGGATACTAAATTCTACACACGAACTTACCCCGTGGATATCAAATATCTTTCAAGCCAACACCTATTAGGGTCGAGTATTCGTGGGTATCGAATACCTACAGGTAAATTTTCATTCCTATTAGGAATCATAGGAAAACTTAGAATAGTTGGCTCATCTTGCACTACAAGAAAAAAGACTTTTAAAAAAATGACATATACTCTCACTAATTGGAGAAAAATTGTTTTTAGTGAGAATAAAAAATGTAGCTAAAAGTTAAAATTTTATCACTAATGACTTTTAATGACAAAAATTTTACAACCGTCACCACCTCTCATTATTGATTCTCTAGTTAAAAAATCAATGATGACAAAATAGTATATTTTTTACTCTCATTAAAAGTATTTTTTCTTGTAGTGTTGGACGCTCGACTCCTCAATTCCTTGTCATGTTGTAATGTAGTGCCAACCACTATTGGAGAGTTGGGTAAGTGACTCATTTTGCCGAAATAGACCCACTAACCCCACCCTCGATTGACGACGTCTCCTATAAGAATAATTTGACTGCTAGAAATTTAGGATTACCATTCCCATTTTACGAGTTATAATCTTCAAATCCGTCTTGTATTGCACGCTCACTTGTTCATTGATCATGATATTATTATTGACTATATTTGTTGTTGGTTTATTTCTCTTTTTTCATCTAGATCAGTCATAGTTATGAACAATTCACTGTCCAGCTTTCATGACAAGTTCCATCATGATTATGTTTCATGTCCTCTTTCTTCCCCAGTCGCGTTCGCGTGCGCCATTTCTTGGGATCAGGACGTGACTTATTTGTTCTCTGATATGTTAAGAACAAAAGTTATCAATAATATCAAGTATTCATTCTCAATTCTAATAAGAATTATTTATATTAACAAGTCCTACTAACCCAAGAATTATAATCCAGAAATAATAAAATAAATAGTAAGACTTTCCGACAACTTCTTCTCTACTGGGTGATCCCTCACCACATGTCGAAGTTGTGCAACATAAAAAATCAGATGAATTCGGCTTGACTCCGACAACTGCGATCTATACACAATAGGGCCCACATGTCCCTCCACCTCTAATGGCCCATAATGTCACTAATGATCCTGCTCTCTAAGCCACTAATGTTTGGCGAAACGGCCGCACCTTCAGAAATAACCCATCTCCCACTTCAAACTCCAATTGTCGCCGACACCGGTTAGCATACTTAACCATTTGTTGTTGCGCTCATCCCAAACTACCCTTCAATTCTATCAGTATGGCATCACGGTTCCCCAGCACCTCTGCCACTGCGGTCACCTGACACTCCCCCAGTAAGAAACGATGTATAGTGGGAGGTGCTCGACCATACACCACATCAAGGGGGAATTTCATATTCATGTTTGATAAGCCATATTATACTAGTATTCCACCCACGAAAACCAACGTGTCCACTGCTTTGGCTGCTCATATGTAAAGCATCATAAATACGTCTCCACTACTCGATTCTAAACTTTCGAGAGCCAAATTTTGTGTCACATACTTTCCTCCGCTTTACTTCCGTCTTGCAGTAAACTGCTATCAACGTTTATTCACACCTAAATTGAATACTCACTTATTGAAAATGAAAAGATTAAGAGTTAATATTCAGTTTTACGATAAATGAGTTTTTGCAATTACCACATTCGCACAGTAGTATAGACAATAGTTCAACACTAAAATACTTAATGTAGATTATATGATTCATATGTATTGAAAGTCTCATTGAACCTTCACTTAAGTTGAAAACTTATGTATAGACTATATGATTCATATGTATTGAAAGTCTCATTGAACCTTCACTTAAGTTGAAAACTTATGTATAG
>JAPKLX010000169.1:615839-658556 GCA_026898415.1 Leonotis leonurus
TTGAAAGTCTCATTGAACCTTCACTTAAGTTGAAAACTTATGTATAGTAAAATTGTTTCAAAGCAAAACTTTGAAACCAATATATTTGTTTCGACATCTTAACTATATAACTTATTTGACTAAATAAACTTATTCAGTGACCAACAAAAGAATAACATTAAATAATTTTACAATAATGTATTAATTGTACAAATTAGTCAAACAAAATTATAAAAGATAAATAATACGTTTTCAACATAATAATTTTAAAATTTTAGTACATGTATGAATCACACATGAGATATGAAAATATAAATTATATGATTATTTGACAATCATACTATTCAAACGTGCGTACATTTAATATATATTATTAAATATACTTTTTATATTAATAAAAATGATACTTAAATATGAAATAATATATAATCTAGCTAATACATGATATACATAAAAATAAGAATATAACATAAATATCATATGCATATATAGAAATAAGAATATATAATATTACATATAATTAATATGATTTTTTTGTTTCAAAAATATGATAAATTAAATAAATATAAATGAAGTGATATAAAAGTCCCACATAAAATGATGATGATAATAATGGTATTAGTAATAAATAGATAGATAAATAAAAATTTCACACTATATATATAACATTTTACATTTTGTTTGACAGGGACGTTAGTTGATTTATTTCTTTATAACATTCAAAAGAATTTAGTCATTGCATCTGATCCAATGTAAACAACGTACGTCTTTAATAGGAACGACGTTAATTTGGGCATAATTAATCTTCTGGAAATAGAAACCCCCAAAGCGCGTCGAAAGTTCCACCCCACACGCTTTCTCCTTCCCCTTCTTCAAGCAAAATCCCAACAATAAAGAGACACATAGTAGTATATTATAGAAAATATAGCGTCACTAATTTGGAAAATAACCCCCTAATTCAGATTAATTAAGAATATATATAAATAGAGACAGAATAATGAGGAGGATTTATCAACTGATTGTGGAACATCACCATCCAGCGACGCCGTTGGGGTCAACGCATCCAATTAGATTAATTAATATCAGCTCAGCAGCTTTAATTATTTCATTATTAATTTAATTAATCACACATCTGCATCCTAATTGGTGCCTTACAAATCAATCATCTTTCGCCATCTACGGTTAGTTGTATTATCCAAAGCAACATTATTGTATTTATATAGCCTGTCCATATACATATTTATTGTTTGAAATTTGCACTTTGAACCTTGAAAGGTAAAATATTTTTTTTAAAAACTAATTATTATTATATTTTGATATAGTAAATATGTTATAAATAATGGTACCTCCCTGCAGCACTTTCTTTATTTATAACCATTAACTAAATTTTATATAATTTTTTTATAATATGTACTATCTCTGTTTCATTATTTATGACATATTTTATTATTATAATACATTTAATTCAATATAAAATGTGTAATGATTAGTGAGACGGCTGGAGTACTTGTTTATTTTTATTGTTGAGTAATTAAATATCCTATTCACATTTTTACTAAAACTTCAACAAAACTATAAGAAATGTAAAATAGGTTGATTTGATATAAATGTACTCAGTTTATTTGGGGACTAACATACGTCATATGCATACCTTTTTGCAATAAAGAAAAGTGATGGGGGGATACAGAATATAACAATAGTTGAGGGGCGTACATGAGTAAATATAGTTATGATTGTCACCTACCTCGAAACTACATGTGATAAGGATGATTGTATATCATGTAAAGAGAATTTAAAATCTGCAGGTGTACTCCCAAATTCCGTCCAATGTGTAAACCCTAGAAAAATTCTCCACCTCGATTTTGGAAAAGAATCCCAAACTTCCCACTTTATAAACCGACACAAACAAACAACGCGGCCGTTGAGAGTTTTGAAGGTCCTCGATGAAACCAATATAGTTTTCTCTCTCAGGTGATCGAACATATGCATATATTACTCTTTGCATACAGTCATTTTTTGTTTCTTTTATTTTTGGTGGAGTTTGTATACGCGTCAGTGTCACAAGTTGATGCTTTCGCTTGAAGATTTGGGCAACACTTATTGTTCGAACGACTTTGATGCGTGTGTAATTTATTTGAAACTCTGAATTTTTTCCTATTCGTCCAGCTCCTAACTCATGATCTTTTGGGTAATGCAGTGTGCTGTTGCGGATAGCTTGGACATAGAAGAATTTGGGAGCTATTGATTTCGATTGAGGGGATTGGACGTAGAGAAAATTGAGAGCAGAGTTTGCTTCGATTTGAAAGGAGTGGATGTGGAGAGAGGGATAGTGTGCTAAATTTGAGAGAAAATTTGGGGTCAATGATGATGGGATCTTCCCTCAGCCTTAATATGGATAGAAAGATAGACCATTTGATGTTATAGGAAAGTTTAAGGAGATACTGATCGTTGAAGAGGCTGTTGATTTGTTTGTGTAGTTGATTTGTTATTGTGGGATAAAGTTATGATGATGGATGAGGCTACTTGTAGCTCTAACTCGTTCCCGCCTTTCCTTGCAAAGACTTATGAGATGGTGGATGATCCATCTACGAATTCGATTGTATCTTGGAGTCAGAGCAATTCAAGTTTCATTGTGTGGAACCCTCCAGAGTTTTCAAGGCAGCTCCTGCCCAGATATTTCAAGCACAACAATTTCTCCAGCTTTATTAGGCAGCTAAATACATATGTGAGTAGTCTCCTCTCATCAGCTTTGATTATGCAACTAGGATAAGTGCTTAAACCTCTGTTTTGATTAAAGTTTCTTATCATGGTCTATCTGTGTTTGATGCATCCCTTTTTGGGTTATTAGGGTTTCAGAAAAGTTGATCCTGAACAATGGGAATTTGCTAATGAAGAATTTGTTAGAGGTCAGCCCCACCTTATGAAGAATATACATAGACGCAAGCCTGTTCACAGTCACTCCACACCAAATCTGGCTTCATTGCCTCCTCTCACAGAGTTGGAAAGGAAAGGATATAAGGAAGATATTGAGAAGCTGAAGTGCGATAAAGAATCACTTAATGTGGAACTGCAGAGACACAAAGAGGAGAAAGACGATCTTACGTTGCTAATGAGGGCTTTGGCTGAGCGTGCTCAAAATGTGGATCAACATCATGCAAGTATGTTATCCTCCTTAGCTGAGACATTGCAGCAACCCGATTTTTCGCTGGATCTCATGCCACAAATGGAAGTCCATGATAGAAAGAGAAGGTTTCCTGGGAATACTTACTTGTTTGAAGAAAACAGTAAGGAAAATAACCGGAGGCCATCTTCCCAAAACTTGTCAATTGAAAATTTAGATGCTGATGCACTCTTGACTTTCAACAAGGAATTTTTTGATCAGATAGATTCTTCTCTGATGTTCTGGGAGAAAATAATAATTGATGTTGGTGAAGGCTTAGGAAAATGCACTTCATCCGTGGAGTTGGTTGAATCAACAAGCTGCGCACTCAGCCCGTGTATATCTTACACCCAACTCAATCTCGATGTTGGGAGCAAGACATCTGAAATCGACATGAATTCTACACCTAGAGCTGTTGGCGCTCTGGAGGCACAACCTCCAGCTGAAGAACAGGCAGTTAGGACCAATGGAAGAACAGGGGTTAATGATGTATTTTGGGAACAGTTTCTTACGGAAATTCCTGGTTTGAACAGTTCATCTGAATTTCAGTCGGAGAAGGATGCTGATGGCAAGAAAATTGAAAATAAGCAAGATGATCATGCGATGCGCTGGTGGAATATGAGGAGTGTAAATAACCTTGCGGAGCAGTTGGGACATCTTACTCAAGCGGAAAAGACATGAGTTATAGTAGGTTTCTTGTTTTTCTTTTTTCTTTTTTTGGAGTAATTACTTTTGAAGATGAGTTTGATTTAGTAGTAGCTATAGACGTTTGATACATGTTCCACTTCTGCACATATTATCATTTAACATGAGGTACTCTTAGCTTTGTACACATTATTGTTGTGAAATAAAAGGAATGCTTCTTTTTTGTTTTTGTGTTACTTGCAAGAAGATGCCATCGCCTGAGGTTTAATGTCAATCCTTGCTTAGTCCTAGTTTTACTAGTAAGTGTATAAGTTACATGCATTTTATATATGAACTCTAAACATTATCTTGATTATGCATGTTAATATGTCACCAAAAGAACTCTGTGATATGCTGTCAATTGAAATGGAAAGATAAATGAGTAATGAAGATATACTCTAGCTACTCCTTTTTCATCAAATACTAGCTTCATTCACTAAATATTCCACCACATTACAAATTATTGTGATATTCATTCTTAAAAGTATTGCTCTATTTATGAGATTCAATAGACAGCCTACTTAGCTCAAACCATACCTGCTGGAAGACATTGATGATGAGGTGATGGTGTCCATCACAATTCAGTGTTAGATAGCAAGCCAAGAGTTCTTCAAGCTCTTCGTGACGCCTAACTCCATTTTCCTTGATCATCTCCACCATTGAATCTCGAAAGTCCTGTTGTGGGTTGAAGGAACTCTTCACCACTGCAGAACTGTTGTAGATGGTTGAGCTGTTTGTCGCCTCATCTTTTCTTTTCTTCTTTGACTTTATTCTTTCTTTATTCTTGTCTGTGAGCGCTTGAATTCTGCATTCTGATCTTAAGCCTTGACCTTTCTTCCGATTCTGCCTTGCTTTTCTGCTATGAGATCTTTTGCTTATGTGTGGAGACTCCTCAAATTCAGATTTGACCTTAATTTCCTCAGGTTTCATGCTTTTCCGATTTTGGCACTTCATAGTTAATCGTCTTTCAGAAGTTGCGATACTCTTTCTGCCAGCTTGGTCTGCGAATACACAGTCTTCCAAGTGATCTTCTTCCTCATCAGAACTCATACATTTGTTTTTGAAAGATATATTTTGATGATCTCTTGAAATATGAACTGCTGAATCCAGAGAATCCTCTTCCTCCAGATTTGATGAGTCAGCTTCTTCATCATCAAGTCCTGTTCCATATTCTGCTTTCTGCTTCCTCTCAGTTCTAGCTCTCAGTTTTCTTGAACGTTGAGTTTGCTTCTTCTTTTCAGATGCACCATTCTCTTGCACAATGTTGTCACTGCATCGTTCTTGCTTCAACGTGTCTGTCTCCAATTCACTGATGCCCTGTAATTGTGTTCTGGGCAACCGAGTTTCCCTCAAACCAGAACCAGGGTACTTAAAACCCGAGACTGCAACTAGAAACTCGTCATCAGATTCATACCAGAGAGGGTTGACTTTGCCTGACTTGTTCCTCCTCGCGCCTTCGCCTCTGTCTTTGCGGAACGAGAGCGTCCAGTATGGATCATTATCCAAGCTATAGAATCTTGCTTCTCTGCAACGAGCAGGCAATGATGACTTCCCAGTTGAGAAATCTAGTTTCCCTCTTTGTGGCTTCTTCCATGTAGCCTGAAGACTGCTGCTGCCTGGCTGTTTGAACTTAGAAAACCAAGAACCTGGGAAGACTCGAGTAATTACTGAAGTACCAAATGAAGGTGGTGAAGGTGTCTTTCTCCCCCACTTCATTTTGGAGGTTGGAGGAATGTAATGAATGTTGTTAGATTTTGAGGTATGTGGAAAGTGGGGAACAATGGAGACTCTGTGTAGACAGTTAAACTGGCGGTTAAAGGTGTTAAGTAAATAGGGAAATGCATGAAATGAGAGAGCGAGTCAGAGAAATTATTGATTTCAAAAGAAAGACCCGCCTTAGATCTTCTGCACTACTTTTCCTTCTTTATACTGGTTTTCTTCTTGTTTGCTTTTTTCGTACTATAAATTTAAATCAAGTTTGCAGATTGTTTGCACTTAAAAGAGAAAGGGTAGAAGGAGAGAAAGAGAGGGAGTGAAGGAGGTGAATATGAAAGGAAGAAACACAAAAGGAAAAGAAACTTACTTTACCACTTTGGACGATTCTTCCTCTTTATTTTGCAGTGTCTTTTTTCTATTCAAACTTACTAAGTTATTAACCAAACAAGTTAAAGGGCCGTTGAAAATAGAAATTCATTTGGGCTTATTTTTAATAGCCAATTCTCTTCGATTAACTATTTATTTTCTTTCAAAATCACCTACTTTAAAAAGCATTTTCTGCTCGACATTCGCAATTTTCCATAAATCAGATGCAGTTTGTTAATAATCTTGAAAAATACTCTTCACAATTTATATTCTACTTATGATAAAAAATTTCTAACAATTTAAGTCAAAATACTATACCACTCTTATATTAAAGATGACCCCCTTCTTTCTACACGCAGACTAAGATAATCTCTTTTTTTTTTTTACCTCAATACACTTAATGCACAAAAAATACTATAAAATAAAATGAGCCAACTTTAATGGGACGAATGAAAATAAAAAAAGGGGTCATCTTTAATGGGACGGAGGGAGTACTATTTATGTTATACTTCGATCAAAAAACTCTCAGAGTTAGTCAAAATACCACTATTTATATTCTACTTTGATCAAAAAACTCACAGTTTTAGTTAAAATACCACTATTTATATTTTATTTTAATTTAAAAAAAATTCATTCATAAACCGCTCTACCATAGTTTTTAGTAGATAATCTCAATTTAGATTTAATAGTACATCCCAGCAGAGGACGACCATACTTGTCCAATTTATCTCTCTCAACTTGGATCTCATGAGGCAGGCCTTGGAAAGTTTTAATACAAGCAGGAGGAATTCGCAGATCTTCCAGACGTAGAGCACGTAGGGCTTTGAATCCAAATATATCTCCTACAATGGAAGTAAACATGTTAGTAACAGAACCTTCTTCAAAAAGATCTAAAGGGTAAGCTACATAACAAATATATTGATCTTTTTCTCCAGGAACGGGCTCAATACGGTAGCATTGCCCTTTGTAACGATTAAGGCTGAAAGTCCATCGGTCCACACAATTGTCCATGTACCAGTAGAAGATTCCGCAGCTACTGCGGCCCCTGCTTCTTCAGGCGGAACTCCAGGTTGAGGAGTTACTCGAAATGCTGCCAAGATATTAGTATCTTTGGTTTCATATTCAGGAGTATAATAAGTCAATTTGTATTCTTTAACACCCACTTTGAATCCAACACTTGCTTTAATTTCTATTTGTGGTGACATAAATCCCTCCCTATCTCGTATCTGAAAATTAGCAGTTCGCCCTGCTAGTCCTCCAGGACCTAAATAACTCAATTTTCTCTCATGAACTATTTGTGTCAATGGATTAGTTCGATCTAAAACTTGAGATAAGAGGTGTAAACTAAAAAAGGATTCATAAGTGGTTGTTAATGGAGTTGAAGTTACCAAATTCTGAAGAGTCTGTATCAATTTATGCCGAATTGCTCCACATATAGTTCCTCGAACTACATTTTCTAAACGAACCAGCGACAATTCGAATTGATCTTGAGTAAAAATAGAATATAAATAGTGGGATGTACTACTTTTGATGATTTTAAGAAATAGATGCAAATCAAACATGACTTTACAATTCTTTCTTCATACCAGCATCACTCTTTTTATTACTACTAATCCACACACGTATGTACCTAATACATTGCTTCCCACCACAAAATTTACACAAAAATGTGTGTGTATATATATATATATATATATATATATATATATATAGGATATAGATCATATAGAAAGTGATATTAAAGTAGGAAATAGGAAAGAATCTCAACCATTAATCTATCTAATCTAACGGATTACAATAAATCAATTTTTTAATTATATAAATTGTTAATAATCGGTTATTTGAGTAAGTATAAGGATAATTAAGTAATTTTATTGTAGGAGAGAGATTGAACGTGTTCTATTTGTTGCAACTTGTGAGAGATTTAAGGGAATAATATGTAACTGACGTGAATTAAGTAGGTGTGTATTTTACTTTCCATAATTATTAGATTAGAGATTTAATTCTATGAAATTAAATGCATTATTGTTCTTGTTTTATGAATTACGAGTATATACATTTGTGAACTGTTATATTTGATATTATGCATTATCAGTAGTAGCTTAAATGCATTGTATTTTGAATGGTTAAATCAAAACAGTTTTATGTATTTAAATGCATTGTATTTAAATGTTAAATGCATTATATTTAACTGTTAAATGCATTGTGAAAATGTAATTGAGTTACAATTATATTTACAAATGCATTGCATTTAACTGTTAAATGCATTGTATTTAACTATTAAATGCATTGTATTTTGAATGCGTATGGACGGAGTTAGAAAGTCATCATCGTCGTTGGCCGTATCATTTCGTCGGCCTGTTCTTGCCGCCCTTTGTTCTTCCATCCTTTCTTGAGTGGGTCTGGGTGGACTTTCAAAGTCTTCATCATCCTCGTCAACTAAAGCAGTTCGACGAGCTCTCCTCATAATTTCGACGAGATGGAGAGATTCCGGTGAGTGTTCTGGAGAGGGAGGTCATCATCATCGTCGGCCGTATCATTTCGTCGGCCTGTTCTTGTCCCCCTTTGTTCTTCCATCCTTTCTTGAGTGGAGTTTGATCAATCTTCTTCTCGCCCCATGTTCTTGAATCGTTTCTTGCGTGTGTCTTGATGGAGTTTGGAAATCTTCTTCGTCGTCGTTCACAGGCATTCGTCGTCCATTCTTCTTACTTCCGCCGCGCTGCATTGATGGGAGTTGGAGGTTGTAGTGTTTTTTCGAAAAAATGAAGAGATTGTGTTGCTTGCGTGTGGAAGAAAACTACCTTTTGCAGTTGCTAGATTATAGGTGGAGATAGAACATTTCCTTAATTATTTGAAACCGCCATTTTTAAAATTACTAAAATATCCTTCGTGCATCGTTTAAAGCGATGGAATGCACCGCCTTTTTAAGTAGATCAGATTTAATCATATCCGTCCGATCATCCAAATCAATGGCTGAGATCATTTCCTATTTTCTACTTTAATTTCACTTTATACCTGAACCACTCCCTATATATATATATATATCACTACGAAGGCAGTTGGCCTTGCATATAACTAACACACCACAAAATTTAACCAAAAAGTAAAAACATGTTTTGTACTAGTGATAGCTACACTAGTTCACACTCCTTTTCTTTTCAAGATTTAAGCAAAACTGAGACACAATTATTATGTGTATAACCCAACCTCTTTTGTTATATAATATGTGACTGAATCATTTGCAACTATTACATATATAAAAAATGTGAGACCAAAGAATGAGGCAAAAACAAAATAGCAGAAAATGACTATAATACAGACACAGAAATGGAGACAGGCATCGAGACATCAAGACCAAAACTTGTATCCCTTGAAGCAACCGTGTCTCCTCTGGCAAATGCATATCCCAATCCTAATCCCCCTAAACGCAACGACGTATTATCACATCTCTGAAACACTCTCGCAAGCGACGCCGCTTTCCTCCTCGCTCGTTTAGTTCCTGTAAACAACAAACTCTGCAGCAAACTCGCCATTGCAGGAGCCTTGAGCACCTTCTCCGTCACAGCTGCACCCCCACTTTTGCATAGTTCGAGCAGCGTCGCCACTGCATTTTCTTTAGCCCTTGGACTTCCGCTCCTCATCATTCTGGTTAACCCCACCACCGTCGATTCCTCTTTCCCTACTGCCTCCACCCCTAGAGGCTGCCTTACAATGAGTGCCAATGCACCGGCAGCTTCTTCACTGATGATTTCGCATTCTAGTGCCCCTACTAGTGCTTGCACAGCCTCTGACTCAATCATTCTCGAGCAGTTCTCAGGATGTGTAGATAAATTGAATAGAGCTGTAACTGCATCTTTTTTTCCTCTTGCAGTTCCATCTGCTAACATTCTGGCTAGAGCTTCGACTGCACCATCTTCCTTTGCAATTTGCTTTTTGTAGTCATGCACAGCAGAAAGGCTGAACAATGTTGCTGCTGAGTTCTCCCTTGCCTCTGTGGTGTGGCCGTATCTCAACACTCCAACAATAGCACCTAAACACCCTTCTACATCCATAATCCTGCTCTTGTTCTTATCATAAATTGACAAGTTCAACAATGCAGTCACGGAATTCTCTTGTGCAAAGGCGTACGAAGATGGCAGCAGCGCCTTCAGAAGGGGTATGGCTCCAGCCTCAGCTATATAAGCCCGATTTTCCCTTCCTGTCTTTGCTAACAATCTAATCTCCCAAGCAGCCACAGTTTTGGCTTGTGGTGTCCCGTTTGCTAGCTGTCCGACTAGCAGAGCTGCGGTTGCTTTAGTAGCTTTGACTGCAGCCTTGCTTGGAGGAGCAGTAAGAGACGATGAATATTCAGTATTCTCTGGTGGATCATATGGAATCTCATTAGCCATACACCACTGCAGAATCAAATTCCTCAAAGCAAAATTTGGCAACAACCTAGTATGAACAAGCATCTGCCCTGTCTTAGGACAAGTGTTGTGCCCTTCCTCAAGCCATCTTGCAATCGATGTACAATCATATGTTTGCCCCGTCGATACGATTACCGGGTTATGCATCAATTCTAATGATATAGGGCAACAGAAATCTTTAGGGATTGTAACAAATGTGTGAGCGATCTCTCTCGTGATCAAGCCTCTCTTTGTTGTCATCCTTTTCCACTTCCCTAATTCACCATCCTCATCCTCAAATGGAAACAGCAAGAACCTAGAGTAACGCATTAAAGCAACAAAACCATTGAGGATTGAGGTAGAAGGCTCGAGGTCGCCATCATGGTTCACAATCTGCTCCTCCAAGAACTCAATCTCAGTTCTGCAACTTTTCACATTGCAAATCCCTAATCTTTCCACAATGAATATGTAAAGCTCATTCATTTCAGGGATCCTACCGTTCTCGAATTCATTCAAGAAATGGAAAAGCTTCAATCGCATCAAATCATCATGCCTATCGATTGATAACTTCGATGTCCTAGCCTGTTTCCTCAACAAATCAATTAGTTCTTTAACATCTTCAGACAAATTAATCTCAGTCAAAGGAAAAACATCGAAAAGGGTGGAGATTTCCTGATTGATATCATGGAAATGACCAGAAATCGAGTGGTTCTGCAGCAAGAGCCACACCTTGCTCGAGCCAGATACATGATCGATCAATATTTTCGACCGGTAAAGCAGGAGGTACAACTCCTTCAAGCACACAAACACAGTCGGAGCAATTCTCGAGAGCCCCACATCGCACAACGCATCCACAAGAACAGAGATAATCTGGATTTTCCTAATTAAAGATCTCGAATTCTTCCCCTGAAAAAAGGGGACCTTTTTATTCTTACCAGAAAAGGACGACGCCAGCTCCGTCGAAACCGCGCGAAGAACCTCCAAAACAGCGTCGTTGGGTAGATCCACCGGCGCTAGAAACGCCTCCAGTGACGGCGAACTCCGCCGCCTCAACGACGAGAATATCGCAGCAGATGCCATCAATCAAAAAATTTTCCCGTCAATGTACGGATGTGAATCGTGAATTCGAATTATAGGCTATGGTCGGTGTACCGCGATGGCGATTGACTGATTTATATCGTTGAATTAGAAAAGGAGAAAAACTGTGGATTGTGAAGCCGCGTGCAGAGATAATAGAAAAAGGGAGAAAATAAAAAAAGAAGCTTTCTTCTTCTTCTTCTTTTTTGTTCGGTTTATTTAGTAAGAATTTGATGAATGGAGAATCGACTGACTGTTATTGCATCATACACAATAATCTTTGAATTTTCTCCGAGAATTTCTATGCAGGCTGCTCGAAAGCGACATCTGCCTATAATACATGTCAGATTACTTACTGCTATGATCTCAATTTCTGTCCATTCATTTTTACCACTATTATTATCTACTTTTCCTTTAATCAAATTCTTACAAGAGGCTTATGTTTTTATTACTTAACCTTATTTAATAAGTAAATGAAGACTTTAATACTACTGTTGCTATAAAACATTGCAAGCGCGTGTACAGAAACCATGCACATATATTAAGTTTGGAGTATTATACTAAATTACAATTGTTGTTCTTTTCTCAGTTTAACTATTTGTTTATTGAAAGAATATTTCTTATGATTGAAGTGCTTCACTTGCTAATCTAATCTCTTTTTCTAAATATTATTTTTCTCATTATTTTTAATAGCAAGACAAATTATTATATTTTTCTATATTCACTAATAAGCATATTGCTACATTCTTTCTTTTGAGCATTCTAGAAGGAAGCTTTCTTCTCAATCTTCTCCAGTTCGCCGAAGCTCGAAGGTTCGCGGAACTGCCACCTCTGAGACGTCAAGTTGTTTTATCTTTGGGGACACTACGCTTTACCGAGAGCACTACCGGGGCGTAATTTATCTTGCGAAAAGAGGGTTATTTTCTCGACTCGACTTCCACCAATATATTATTATATTTTATTCTTTTGTAATAGAATAATTAGAAAGTTGCAGCCACTATAATCTTCAATTTGTTTATCTTCTTTGTTTTTCTTTTAGATTCTGCAATCTTTGTCTTCTCAAATATTTTAAAATATTTTACTCCAACATGAAAATTGTTTTACTTGAAATGATATTGAAATTAGTACTACGTTTGTCCCGATATTTATGTTTTGTTTTGATTAAATTTATGAGAATTTTTTTGATAAAAGCATGATATAAATAGCGAGAATAAAATAAAAGAAAGTCTTCTCTTTTAAATGTAGTGCTACTATTACTATTGATCTGGCTTTCTGCTTAGGGCTTGATGAAGGTTGACTAACTTTAATTCCTCTCTATTAAAGAGAAGTGCCAGAAGGGAGTGGCTTTGCAATTAACTACATAGTTGATCATACACAAAAGCGAACCATAACGTGAACACTTTATATTTTAAATAATAAATAATGTTCATTTCGTCTCATTAGTAACAACACATTTACTTTTTATATAAATATCAAAAAACACTCATTATTTGTTTATTATATAAAATCTAAAAAATATCTCGCAAATGTTTACCAAATAAGTTTAATCTAATTCTTCCTTTTCCTTTTCCTTTTCTTTAAATAAAGTCATCCTTTTTACTATGGGAGTGTAGAGATTTTTCCTTCTTGTTATCAGGTTTTCCTTCACAACTTAGCATACTATATATTCTATTGAATTTATTAAAATAATAAATGTGTGAGAGTTAAGTGGGACCAAGGTAATATAAAACAAATTCGTTGCTCTATTTTTAAAGGTTGATACATAATATATTAATACAATAACATGAGAAATTGTTACTCTTATATATATATATATATATTTTTTAAAAAAAGGGAGAGGGCAAAGAAAGAAAGATGGAGTGGACGGTGGCGTAGGCTTGTGTTTGAATAAAACAGCAAGTCTTAAATAGCCATAAAAGTTGGCAACAACCGAGGTGGGAATCACTTAATTCAACTCAGGGACGGCTTCATCATTAATTCTTTCATTTGTGAGCAAGTACTTACTGTTTATTTCTTGGAGAATTTAGAGTAGCTATAATTTCTTAAGATTATTGTTTTCAATCTGGAATTCAGTACAGGGGAATAAGATGAAGATAATTTTTTTTTTTGTAAATTGAGAAATGTACATGATTTTATGAGAAGATAAAATAGTAGTAGAATATATTATGTTTTTGCATAATTTTTTATAAGTGGATCCGACATATGTTTGTGTGACTCAAATAATATTCAACGTCGAATTTGTACTATTCATCGACATATGTTTATGTGAAGGTTGTTAAATTTGCCTTTGTTCTACTTCCCCTTTCTATTCTCGTTTCCTTAATCCCTTCATTAGTCACGGTTTCCCGGAATTTACTACCCTTATAAAGTGCGGGCGTGATAAAGTGGTATTAGAGCATTTGTGCTTTGAAGAGTCTTTCTTCAAGTATAAGTCTAGTATTGCTTCACTAGACTAATTGAGCGAGTCGACAAAAACCTAGCACTCCGGCGTATCATGCTCCTTAGATGAAGCAAATGTCTTATAAGAAAATCTTTCAAAGTTGAGAGATACAAAATGAATCTCTCACCCTATCGGATTTTCAAGAACTTAGAATCCTTTCTTACGACTAAGGAATTAACAACATGCACGACTCCTTAAACGAGAGCATAGATCACAAATTACAGTGAACACTCTCGAATATCTCAATGAATAGAACCAACGAGAAAAATCGTAACGATATCTTCTTATACTTAACGAATATCTGCAAGATTCGATAACCATCGATCCACCGTCAAATTCGAACTTAAGAACAAACCATAATTCGGTTAACAAGAATTTAAGTATCCAAGAATGATAAGTCTTAAAAGAAGAAAATTCTAACTCTAAAAGCGGACTGTGCCATAATTTAGTAATTATAATAAATCAATATCTGGTTCGGTATCAATAATCCGAATATCGTTAATTTTTAAAGAGTTAGGGTCGATTATCAACTTATTTATCGAAAAAATTGATACTAGATAATCGATTCTCAGTCTGATACTGATTCAATATCCATTCTTCCTGAAATCGATTACTGATTCAATATCCATTCTTTGTGAAACCGATTATTAATTGACACCCCTACCTATATCTATACAAGAAAACATATTTACAAGCAATACAAGGTACCATTGGCATTCATATTAATCTCAATTGTCACCCACTAATGTACACAAACTACTTTGTGCATAAATTTTAATTTCTTCAATTTTCTCTAAAATCTAATTTTTATTTTTTATAATGATAAATTAAAAACCAAAAACGACGGCCTTATGTTATGTTAAAATTTAACTAGAATGATGATATAAAATGAACATGAATATAATTTTATTGTTTGATAGATAATTGACAAAATTCATGTGTTGGATAGGTTAGGATGCGAAATTATATTTTTGTCCCTATAAATAATAAAAATATAAAAATTATTATCTACAAAAATCATGAATTCATTAATCCACACACACACATATATAAAGATCCACAAATGAAATTACAAAAAGAAAGGAAAAAATCACAAACACAAAGAAATTTCTAACAAAAATCATAAACTTAAAGAGGAGGTTATGAAGTTGCGGAGATTTGGGGCGAGATGGTGGAGTTGCAAAGATTAGCGGAGGTGTCATCGAAATTTTGGAGATTCGAGGAGGTGGCAACGAAGCTACGGAGATTTGCAGCGAGGCGGCGGTCAACAAGAGGCAGTGACGTAGTTGCAGAGATTTGGAGCGAGGAGTTGTAGAGATTCACGAAGTTAGGGATGACAATGGGGCGGGTTTTGATTTGCCGTCCCCATACCCGTTTCGTGATTTTATCTCTATACCCGTCCTATCACCCATTTAAATCGGGGCGACATCGGGGTGGGTATTACCCGGAAGGGGAGGGGTCCTCGTCGGATACCCCTTAAACAATAAAATTTTCATATACACAAGCATATTGAAAATGATTATATCAAAAATAAAACTTTTAGAAACCTTAAAATATACTCCCACCATCCCAATATTATTGTTCCCGTTTGACCAAATTTGTGAGTGCTTTATTGACTTTTAGGGCCAATAATAGTGGGACAGAGAGAGTATAATATTAAGCTACAAGTTTTCAAATGTAACTAATACAAAATTTATGTTACCTTAGTTAAACATTTAAATGTGATTATAAAAAAATATAAATGAATATTATTATCCGGGCGGGTACCTATACACCCGTGCCCAACCCGAACCCGAGACAAGTATAAGCTTTAAACTCATACTTGCCTTCGAACCTAAAATTGTGTACTTATACTTGCCCCATTAGGGCGGATACCCGCGAGTAACCGGGTCTGCAGGTAATTTTGTCATCCTTACACGAAGTAGTTAGTGGATTTTGGACATTCGTGGAGGAGGCGGCGACAGACTTCGGAGTTTCGCGGATTGGTCCATTTTTTAAACATACTACCAAACGCATAAATTGTCTAAATTACATTTGCTATCAACCCATAACAAGGCTAGAAAAAAGTATATGCTCCCATGCTTGGTGATGGTGGGTTACTACACAAAACACGACCAAAACGACGACGTAGTTGTGGATTCAATCACGCCACGTTGTTTGAATTATTCCGGTCAAATACTGAAGTAATTCGTGCTCAACTAAGTCAACAAAAATAAAATGCTGCGACGACACCTTAGTTCCCTATACTTTTCATTACTATCCGACGTGGCGCCATATGTCATTCACCAGTGTTTTAAAAATCGGACCGAACCAGCGGGTTCGACCAGTTTAACTGTGAACCGGCCAATTAACTGGTCCGGGTTATGCTAAGTCCGAGTCAATTCATTGATCCCATGCAAACCGGCAAGAACCGGTGACCTGAAAATCGGGTTCATTGAACTTTTTAAAAATTTCATGTAAAAAATGTAACTATTAGAGATTGAACCACTGACCTAAAATAAGATAGCCTAATATTATAATCATATGTAAAAACCAAGATATTTATCTAAAAAACTTCAATTAATAAACTTAATATAATATTCAAATTGTTGTTATATTGAAGTAACTAAAAGTCTAAAACTATAAATACTAGTAGTACTTTTATTTTATTTAGAAAATATTAAATTATTATTCATAAACTTATAAAAATGATGATAAGAAATATTAATTTTTTTATATAAAAATTTAAAATATTATCTTGTTATACATATTTATATATTTTTTTAACAATACTAGTATAGTATAACTTATATTTCATGAAATGTATAAAGTTGTGAAATTTGATTTGACTTTTATATATTAATTTATTTATATATTTATATTCATATATTTTAAAATATATATATACATATATATATATATATATATGGATCATTCGATTTTTTGAAACGATTCAACCGGTTGAACCAATGACCACGAAACTGGTTTGATGACCGATCGAGTTTTTAAAACATTGTCATTCACGCCGGTAATTTTGCTTTGGATGCCTTTTTGCGTTGGCATTAAATAAATGAATGTCTAATAATTTATCCAACTTGGAAGCTCATTAATGTGCATGATCTCAATCTGTCTAACTCCCATAGTAATAGTAAGACGTCGTACTATTTAATAAATGGTTGGCGCTACCACAATATCTTACCATGTGGAGGCTGAATCTTGTGTGTGGAGTCTATAAATTAATTAAACCAATTAATTTCATCACGCGGTTTTCTTTAGTATATTTATTGTGAAGTTGAACTATTAATCGATTACCATCCCGTGGCATGTGCAGATAGATAATTTATGAATATTAATTGTACTTATCTTATTAGTTATACTATGGATAAGATGCAATTTTCTAATTAAGATGATCGTTGTCAAAACATAATTCCCTCTAGAACTTCTAACGTGTTTTAATATGTTCAATTTGTGTCTGCTCGTCATGTAAACAATATTCTTAGACATTGTGAATAGCATGATATATAATCCATACAAAAATTCCATTTTTTTCTTCTTCTGAAAGGTATGCATGCATGTCGCGTAAACAAAATGCTAGTTTTGTTGATAAAATAGATTATCATTTTTTTTCTTCTTTCTTTTGTGTTTAGAGGTGTCACGGTACAGTATACCTTATTAAAATCGTCATACCTTATACCTTACCTTTATCTTCGGTGTGAAAAATCTCATACCATTAACTTACCATAGTTTTCGGTATACCTTACTTTTGGTATGATATTTTTACATACTTATACCTTACCTTATTTTCGGTATACCTTACCTTACTTCGGTATACATTTCTTTCACGGTATAAAAATTTATTTATTTAAAATATGCGCATGGATAAACATAATGAACGACACCTTAAATAACATCCAATATTTTTTAAAATATATTAAGTATTATTTTTATAATAACATAATTTTTGAGATTAACCGCTCATATCAGATAATTAATTACTAAGAGATTAACTCATTATACTATTATGTTGTTATACAAGTACTAAATTTAAATATATAAATCATAAACTTACTAATTTCGTCATATATACATGATATATTATAGTAGTAACAAATTAAATATATTTTCATTAATTATATATTACAACTTATATTATATTTAAAATTAAGTAGACGTAATTATATGATCATACAAAACACTTATATTTTTAAAGCACATTTTTATATTATAATTATCTTTATTTTATTGCAATTAGATATATAATTATTTAGATTGATAAGCTAGTATTAAAAAAATAATTTAGTATATTAAATTATGACTATTTAGTTATGTAACAAAAAATATATTTTGTTCAATCTTCTCAATTATCAATAAACTTACATATTTTGTAATATGTCACTAATATTTATTAACTATAATTCATTAGTTAAAAATAAACTATTTTATTATAATTAAAATTGAATATATATATATATATTGATATATATAAAAACAATCGTATATACCAATTTTTTCATTATATACTACGGTACGGTATATGACGGTATACCTCGGTATTTGGAAAACTTATATCTTTACCTTACCGAAAAGTTCGGTACGGTATCATACCTTAGCAAAAATTCCGGCACACCTTATATTCGGTATTTTACGATATTTTTCGGTACGGTATGTACGGTATATCGTTATTTCGGTAAATTTTGACAGCCCTATTTGTGCTACATAGCTAGTCTACATTTTTGAATTCTATATTCTGGTAAGCAATCCATATATATTTTGATTTTATGCAAACGGTAATGTTGGGTGATCCTTCCTTATCATCCTTCAATTTGTTTTGAAAATTAGAGATTAAGGGCTCGTACGTGCGTATATCCCATGCATCGGGTTTACGACTTTACGAACTAGTTCTAATACGTATTTGATAATTTGATAATTTTGACAGTTATTATACTTTAATTTTGGTTGCAGGTTTTGACCAAAATTATCTAAATTTTATATTGGATGTAATAATCCAAGTACCCACGTTGAAAAAATTGGAACTACAAACACTAACGCCTTGTTTGGTAGGCAATATATGATAGGATTAGATTAAATTATCTTATCTAATCATGTGTTTGGTAGCAAATGTAATTAATATGTCGACCCGTTATTAAGCGCTAGGCCCGTGCCAAAATCACCATTTTCTCCTATATTTTAATCATAAGGAATGAGTGAGATTAAAATAATCCTTATATACTATATAAATTTAATCTTATCATATTATATCCTAACATGGCTACCAAACATGTCCTAAATAAATTTCAGAAAAAGAATATAAAAGTTTACTTTAGTCCAACTCAAAATCAAGTTGATGTCAATGCGAGAATTGAATAACAATTCACTAATTTCAAATAAAAAGATTATAGAGATCACAAATTGAAAACACTAAAGTGTCATTTATTTTTAGTGATTAACTAGATTGATAAAATATATAGGGGATGTTTGGTTTGCTTGATTAGCATTGATTAGGTGTAATTGATAAAATAATCAAACATTATCAAGTGCTTGGTTTGCTTGATTTGGCTCGGGATAGATTATTCGGCCCGCATATAATCAAGGAATTCCTTGATTATTAATCAACCTAAACTTGATTTGATTAGGCTTGATTATTAATCAAGCATCATTTCAAAATGCAAATTTACAAAATTATCCTCATCAATTTTGTTATTTACAAAAATACAAGTACACATACACCCAACATATCTCTATAAAGGGCAATTTATGTATTTTTCTATATTTTAATTATAATCACATAATCTATCAAATATTATAATCAATCAAACAAAACACATGATTATATAATCCAAATAATCTCATAATCCCTTATCCTATCAATCTAATCTATCTCATCCACCAAACCAAACACTCCCATAATTGATTATTTGAAGGATATGATAGTTAAATTAGTTCAAAATTAAATAATCCATCATTTATACTTCAAAGTAAACACTGAATTAATTTAGATTATTTTTATTAATCAATCATATCATGCAAAGTAAACATCACCTAATTAAAATAAATAAAAAATTACTCTCTTTCTTTTCCCTCTCTATCAAAAATTTACAAGTGAATAAATTGTGTAAGATATAATACAATCACAACAACTATGTTTTTAGATAGAAGTATACATAATATAGTGGCTCTTAACAATATCTAACAAAATATTATAGTTGTAAAAAGTTTGTTTCCATCATAATAAACGCTTCAAACAACTTGGATGAAATTAACTAACTTCGTTTACCAAATCGATAGGTCTAGATCGATGCATTGATCGGAATGTACCAACTTATTTTGCAACATCCACGACATCCTTCGAAATGTCAAACTTCATTGGTAAGGACTCCTTGAGCGGGTGGGGAAGCTTTTGGAAAACGCCACTTGAAAAGATTTACCCGAACTATTATCATCTTTCTCGACACTCTCAATCTTGAGGACAAATTTTCCTCAAATTTAAATGGAAAGGGAAGCAAATGATACAACCTTAATGGATTGCATAGGGGATAGTGAAAATGCAACTTTTGGACCTCAACAACTTGTAAGAAAAAGGGTTATCTAGGCAAAGGCCCAAAAGATAGACAAACTTCCATAGGTTCCAAGACTAGCTATCAAATGCAGTAGAGCCCAAGTAAAGAAGAGAAGCATTAGTTTGTGACACAACACATGTCCTCTATCTTTTATATTTTAGTTATTAACATAATACTACAAGTTTAGGGATGACAATGGGCCAAGCTTTTCTATTTCAAACCCGGCCCATAATTTTATGGAGGGACTCAAGCCCGGTCCATGGTCTGACCGGCCTATAAGTCAAGCTCAATCCTAGGCTAATGTGGATCGGGCGGGTTTGAGTTGGACCTCCATATTTTATTTTATTTTTACTTTAAAATTTTTAATATATTAATTTTTTTTATATATAATTATTTTTTTAAAATATTAAAATATTAATTAATATGTCTATTAATTTATATTTATTATACATTAATAATAATAGATTTGTAGTATTTTAGATTTATAATTTAAATGTTAAATATTTTAATATTCGGATCGGTTTAGACAGACTTGAGTATGTCGAGCTTATATATTAACCCAAGCCCACCTATCGGGCATAAGATTTAGGCCCAAGCCTGATCCATGACGTCATCGAGTTGAGCGGTCCATTGTAGTCGAGTTGGACAAAGTTGTCATCCCTATACAAGTCGTTAGGATTCCATTATCCTTTCTATAGGAGGTGATTTGCACCTTATATGACATATAATTGTAATCATTTTAAAATTCTTCTAAGAGTTTATGTTTTTTATGTCGGTAATAGAAGTCAGAATTTATGAAATTGTTGATCTTATAGCAGTTGAATGAAAGAATAAAAATGAATTTTGTACAAATTTGTGATTTGACATCAATCTACGTATGGCAACATAGACGAAGCAGAGAAGGATGAGTCTCTAGCCCTTTTCAAGGAAAAGAATTCGTCATTCGCTTATGTGAACAATCAGGCTGGCTCAAATGAATCTCATAGTAGTTGTCTTCGTCGACTAGAGAGTTTTTGACAAACAAATTACTCTTTCGATACAAGAAAGGGAGTTTATAAAATTCATTTTCTTGTGTCGAAGATTAGAAAGAACAAACAAATAATGCCACCTAAAATTTTTTGTCCCACACTTAGTTGCACTTTAAAGGCTTTTCTTTAACATAGCTTAACAATATATTTTAGAATCAGAAGTTAATTACTTTTTGAGTGTAAGAAACACCAATCTATTAGGTTTGACTTACTACATTAATATTAATTTGCTAACTAGCATTTAGTGGTTCTCTTAGGGAGATTCTGGAATGCAATAAGCATGGATATCTTGTCTTCAAAGGTACATAAACTTTGTCTATTTTATGAAAGAATTAAGGTCCACGTTGATAAGCTATTGGATTTTTGATTTTTGTTTATGATCTTTATAATACTATATCTCAATTTGGCATAATATTGATATTAAATATATCACCGACATATAGCACAATATATAATGTTGTAGAAATGAGCTCTAGGAAGACCAATTTCGAATAAATTGGATAATATTAAATTCACTATTATTTTTAATATTTTTATTAATATAATGTCAGTAGTATATAAGTCTCTATAATTTTTATTATTTTTAAAATTATTTTATACTGAATAATATTAAATTTATTATTATTTTAAAATAAAGTTAAAAAAAGGAAGATTCAATTTCTATTAAAAAAATTCAAAACAGTAAATTGGACAATTATAACCAAGCCTATCCTCTCAATATTATTTTTGGTTTTCCTACATCTAATTAAATATTATTTGTTATATTATATATATTATTGTTATAATTTACTGAATTGTATTAAAAAATTTAGGCAATTCCAACAAAAAGCAACAGTTAAAAACTTGTAAGTTCTCGTAAAATATAGAATTTAAACTTATAAATCCTTGTAAAATATATAGCATTTAAACGAAATAGATATCTTTAGTTTCTCTTATTACCAATTTACCATGAGTTTATTGCGTAATAATTTGAGTATATAATTTTCTGCTATTACTTTCACTTTTATCAAATAATATTAATTGACAAAATTGATAAATTCATAATTAGATAACTATATATTTTAATTTATTTTCAAAATATATTAATCATAATTTATAATATTATATTGATAGACTGATATTACAATAATTATTAATAATATATTAAATTTAGTATTGGGACAACGAATTCATCTCTCACCAACATAAATAATTTAATATTTGAATATAATATAATATTTTTAGGGGTGTGAGATATGTCGAGATAAACTAGAACAGATATAAATAACATAGGGTAATTTAATATTTATTAATTAAGATTTAATTTATGAGATATTCTAAAATATATAATTAATAATAATAAATTATCTGCTTGATAAATAACTCATCTAAGAAAAGAAGATGAGATTGAAGTGATTCTAAAGTGTAGATAATTCAAATTATTATATCACGCTTAGGAGACATTTCTTTAGAAAATATTATACTGTAATTGATACTGCATCAAATTTATTACTCATTTTACAATTTTAATCGGTACATAAATGTCTTAACAATTTATTTGTTCTTTTTTGATAAACAAACCCTTTTATTTTATACCTATTAAATATAATATATTGAATAAAATAAAATTTAAATTTATTTAATATATAATATGTTTTAAATTAAATTATTATTTTAAAATAAATACATATTAAACTGAGTAATAAATATATACTACTATTTGGCCGTGAAAAGAAAATAAAAAAAAAGCGCTAGTTTATACTTTAGTCAGAACAGAAGTTAGCAGATTTTGGTTTCGTGGAGGCTCATAGGAGTTTCCAATTGCCATATCAGCACGCGTATGTCTTTGCCAAATTTTATTTGACATATTATTAAATTAATATTAATTAATAATTAATAATAATAAATAAATCTCCACCCCAATTCCCAAACCCATTAGTCATTACCCTGCCTCAACACCACTTCTCTCTCTCTCACTTCTCAATTCTCGTTTCCAAACTTTTCAATTACTAACATTTTCTTCGCGTTAAAGTTTATACTCCAAAACCTCCTTCACCTCCTCATTTCTCACCCTTTCCTTTTTCTGGTTAAAAAAGAAAAACAAAACAGCAAAAGCAATACATAAAACCAAAAACAAAAACAAAATTTCTCCAACATTCGAAAGACTTCGCAACGATGAATATTTTCAGATTTATCGGTGATATGACGCATTTGGTCAGCATTTTAGTGCTTCTCCTCAAAATCTATGCGACCAAATCATGTTCAGGTTACACAAATTTCTCTCGATTTTGCCTTTTCCTTGTGTGATTAATTGTTCTACGTCTTAATTTCTTGATGCTTTAGACTGAGCTGCAATTTTCTAATTATTCAAGTTATGTCAACTTCAATTTCGCAATCTGTTCATTTCTGAACTTCTGTTGGTATAGAATTTGTAGAATCTCGCAATCTGTGTCAACTTCAATCTCGCAATCTGTTCATTTCTGAACTTCTTTTGGTATAGAATTTGTAGAATCTGAAATTTCTAGGTCAGGTGTCATTTTGGCGGTGTACTACATCCGTAGTATTACAAGCGGCTCTGTAACTGGTAAATTGAACAATAAGCTTGGAGATTGCAAAGAGGGTTACTGTGATCACATTTGTACATACTTGTTGATTTATCGGAATTTGTTCTCATTTTATGAAATCAATGACACCTTAGATTTGATAGCCCAGTGTTTATGGTGCTGAAGATTTGATTTGATTTATTGGAATTTGTTTTATTTTTATCATATAAATAACATCTAAGATTTGATAGCTCAGTGTTTAGGGTGCTGAGGATGCTCTGTGCCCTTTGCTCATATTGTTGTCCGAGCTACAACTCTTATAGTTTTATATGAAAAATTTAATTTACGTTCAGGTTTTGTGTGTAGTGTGCGATTGTATGAGACAGTGCAACTGACATGGTTACATTCTATTCAGGAATTTCCTTAAAGACTCAGGAACTGTATGCCATTGTCTTCTTGACTCGATACCTCGATTTGTTTACCGAGTTCATATCAGTTTATAACTCCGTAATGAAAGTGGTATTCATTGCAAGCTCTTTGGCAATTGTTTGGTATATGAGGTTTCACCCGGCCATAAGGCGATCATATGACCGTGACCTGGACACCTTTAGACATTATTTTCTGGTGGCAGCGTGTTTCCTCCTGGCCCTTCTTGTTCATGAGAAGTTTTCACTTCAGGAGGTCAGTCAAATCTCCATTCCATTGATAACTCTTATTAACTTAGTTGAAGGGAATGATTGTTTTTGTTGTGACTTGTGAGAGAGCTGCTCATTGTCATATGTCTGAAAAACTGGTTTTTGTTTGAAGATTGCATTCAATTGTTGGATTATATTTTGATTGTCCTGTTCATTTACTGCCTGCAGTTTGCAGTTTTCATGTTGTATCTTATTCTTTATATAGTGCATATGTTATTGCATCGTGTGTAATATATACTGCTTAACACTTTTAGTACATCTTTTAGGTATTCTGGGCATTTTCAATATACTTGGAGGCTGTAGCAATTCTGCCACAGTTGGTTATGTTGCAAAGAAGTGGAAACGTGGACAATCTGGCTGGACAATATGTTTTCTTTCTTGGGTAATTTGATTTTGCTTTCATCTTTTCTCAGCAAGGATGTCAGGTTATATTTCATTTTGCATAATTCCTCATGTGATAAATTAATAGTAAGACTGCTTCTGTATCAAATAATGTTATACCATACTAAGACACATGCTTGCCTGAGAAAGAAAAGGTGCATAATGGCCTAAAAAGTAAAAACTAAATTTTCAGTTAAACAGTATGGATCATTATTTTGGTGTGTATACGTATCTAATCTTCACATGCGATTGGTGCCAATCAGCAGCATTTTGAATATATATATATGCAGAAGTTTGTTTATTCTAAAGTCTAAACTCGTAAGTAATGAGAAACTATCATATATATTAAGCTGTAACCTGTGAGTATTACAGATATCCAGATAGTGAGAACTTAGATATTGCTATTTTTACAGTGCTTATCGAGCTTTCTACATCCTGAACTGGATCTACCGCTATTTCACTGAGGATCATTTCAGTAGATGGATTGGTAAGTCCCTAGGCATTTGGTTTCATGACTGTTTTGTCGGCATTGCTGTTTAATCTTGAGTCCTTTTTGTCCTCAGCTTGCGTCTCCGGACTTGTCCAAACAGCTCTATATGCAGACTTCTTCTACTATTACTTTATCAGGTTAGTTGCTTACGGAATTCCTAAGTGATCCTTTTTGTTATGTGGTGACTCATATCTAATATTTACTACTCTCTTCTTGCAGCTGGAAAAATAATGCTAAGCTGAAGTTGCCAGCCTAAGATAAACAAGAACGGTATACGAATATAGTCTGCATTTATCTGCTAATGCACATTTATACATGTAGAGCACCATCCATCAGGACCATCACTTAGTAGTTGATTCAAGTTTTTCCCTTTGGTGGGGCTCAGTTGGCAATCTGATTTTAGGATGACAAATTTGTATTCCAATATTCAAAATGACTTTTGACAAACGTTGTGAAAAAAAGAATTGAGAAAATGAAAACTATGTTCATGTATATTAAGCAGCAGTGTAAAGCCGTGAAGGAACTGTTGTCTATTAGTTTACATGCTTCCAAATTCATATGCATCCTTCTAAATTAGACCATGAGTTTCTTTTTATGTAGATTTGCAGCCGTCTGTGCCACTTTAGCTTTTGAAACACTAGATATATTAATATGCATTTGATATTTTCATTTATTTTGATGATGCGCATTGCAACATATAGGGCCGGCTGTGTTATTCACCTTGAAATTGTAACAATCCAAAGAAATGAACGAAAAATAATTTTCTAATTTGGGTCACTGTCTTGTCTCCACCATCTCTGTAAGTACCTTTCAGAAAAAAACTAAGATCCAACACTGACTCAGGAAGTTAATGAAATTAATATTGAATTTGATACCTTTCAGAAAACAAATATATGCTTGCTGAATTGGGAACAACGGATCATCGTTGATATCCATATTCAGAAAACAAATATATGCTTGCTGAAGACAAATATTCATTCGGTTCACTTTACTTGACACGTTTTATATTCATATGAGTGTATTATAATAATAAAAAGTATCAAGTAAAATAGGCTAGAGAGACTAATTAACTTTATTTAAAGATGCAAGATTAACGTTTTCCGAGATAATTAAAGATTTCAAAAATCTATCACCATCTTGATATATATTACTCTTAAAATTTCTAAACATAATTTCTTTCCAGAAAATAAACTTTTTAACAACAATTTTATAGTTTATGAATGGTAGGATCGATCTAGCAAATCATCTAAAGCTAGAATAATAACTCCTCAAATAAAAACTTGTTGGAAATTGAAAGAAAGAGATGCCCATCTTCCCCCTTCTTTCAGCTATATTAAGGACTAGTGTGTTCAAAATAACTGAAACAATCGGTTTGAAGCTGAACATGCAGTTCCAAAATTATAATTGTGTGGATCACTCTTGCAAAAAAAATGTCTTCGTTGACTTGATTTTTCAAGTTTTGTAATGTATATTTTGATATTACCTTTTATTGTAAATATTATTTTTACTTTATTGTCCCGTTTAATTGTAATCTTTAAAGCATCTTATTACATGTATCTCGATTTTTCTAACAACATATTAGATTCTTGTTAGGGATAGAATACAAAATAAATTTGTCAAAAATTAAGTACTATGTTAATCCTGTTTGAACTAATAACTAGTAGTATCAGAAGAAAGGATTAAATTTATTTTCATTTCCTATTTTAAACAAAAATAATTGTTGTCGTCCTTGCTGTTCGAACTTGAAGAGTAGTAGGAGGAGAGGAGAATATTCATTACCTCTAAATTGACTCGTCAACTCAAACCAAAGCCATTGAAAACTTCAAACAGACTTAAATATCCTAACTTCCTAAGTCTTAACGCCTCTGCTCCATTACGCGCTCGGCTTTCATCATCAAGTCTACGCACATTCAATCCAAATCTCTTCTCTTTCTCCACGGTGAGCTCCGCTACGTCTATTAATCTGTAGTTGGTGTTAGATTAGTATATGCTGCTCACATACTTTAGGTTTCTCGATACATGCTGTTGATAGGGTTTGAGTATTGTGATTAATTGATTGTTCTGCAATTGGGGATTTTTGGGTTTGGAATTTGATTGTTTTAGTTAGATCTAATGCCTTCGTGTCTGATTTACATAATTTTAAAATTACCTCAAAGATTTCGTGATGTAACCGTATCTAGTTCGACACTTTGTTAAATCGTAATCGAGCAGAATTTCGTAAGCATTATGTTTAACATATGTTATGGTGTTTTGCAGGCTTGTGAAAAATGGGTGGAGGATTTAGGGTATTGCATCTTGTGAAACCGTTCCTTTCTTTTCTGCCTGAAGTTCAAAGTGCGGACAGGAAGATTCCGTTTAGAGAGAAAGTTATCTATACTGTGATTTCTCTGTTCATATTCTTGGTCTGCAGTCAACTTCCTTTGTATGGAATACACTCCACCACTGGAGGTGATCCTTTCTACTGGATGCGTGCTATCCTTGCATCGAGCCGTGGAACTGTGATGGAGTTGGGTATCACACCTATTGTCACATCTGGGCTGGTGATGCAGCTCCTGGCTGGGTCCAAAATCATTGAAGTTGACAACAATGTCCGTGAAGATCGTGCACTATTGTAAGCTATTCATTCTATCTTTTTTTCTCAATATGTTGATCGTAACCAATTGATTGATTCATCTATATAAAATCATTTGCTTGACTCAATTGAATTGTCTTTTTAATTAGAAATGGTGCTCAGAAGCTTCTTGGTATTTTGATTGCTGTTGGTGAGGCTGTTGCATATGTTCTCTCGGGAATGTATGGAAGTGTTGGTCAGCTTGGAGTTGGGAACGCTATTCTGATTATTCTGCAACTCTGCTTTGCTGGTATAATTGTTATTTGCTTAGATGAGCTGCTTCAAAAGGGTTATGGTCTTGGTTCTGGGATTTCCTTGTTCATTGCTACCAATATCTGGTAACTGCTGGAATTCTTTCCAGTTAATTAATTTGTTGAATTTGTATGATTTATTCTGTAGCTATTTAGCTGTTGCCAATGCAATTAACTTTTTCACTTCCAATTGCAGTGAAAGTATTATCTGGAAAGCATTCAGCCCTACAACAATCAATAGTGGCAGAGGTGCTGAGTTTGAGGGGGCTGTCATTGCATTGTTCCATTTGCTTATAACCAGAACAGACAAAGTTCGTGCCCTTCGAGAGGCATTTTACCGTCAGAATCTTCCAAATGTAACCAATCTTCTTGCTACCGTCCTGATCTTCCTCATTGTTATATATTTCCAAGGCTTTAGAGTGGTGCTGCCTGTGAGATCTAAGAATGCCCGTGGCCAACAAGGCTCCTACCCAATCAAGCTTTTCTATACCTCCAACATGCCCATTATTCTTCAGTCTGCCCTGGTGTCCAATCTATACTTCATTTCTCAGGTAAATCAACTTCCTGCTACTGATTTCTAGTTCCTCTTGCACGCGTTGGAGCTCATTTCATGACTTTTACTGCTTTCATGTACAGTTGTTATACAAGAAATTTGGTGGGAATTTCTTGGTCAACTTGTTGGGAGCATGGAAAGAATCTGAATACTCAGGGCAATCGATTCCAGTTGGAGGCCTTGCTTACTACGTTACTGCTCCATCAAGGTAACTTTTTTAAATTTTCAGGTCTCTTGATTATGATGTGTCAAGAGTAGAGTACCATTTCCAGATTTCATAATGTGATAATATAATAAGGTTCATACTTGCTTAATGATCTTTTTGTTCTCCATCTTTTCCCAGCTTGGCAGATGTTGCAGCAAACCCTTTCCATGCACTATTCTATATAGTCTTCATGCTGTCTGCCTGTGCCCTGTTCTCAAAGACCTGGATTGAAGTTTCCGGATCATCTGCCAAGGATGTCGCCAAGCAGCTCAAGGCAAGATTTTTTTCAAATTATGAAATCGTAAAACTACGTAAAGCATACCAGGAGTCCTATATGAAATTCCTCCTTGTGAAGTTCAATTTTGTTTAATACGATCCCATGTTTCAGTGTTTGCATAGTATTTTGCTTGGGAATTCAATATATTTGCTTAGCTGCTAAGCCTTGCTTATATTATCATGTTGCTGATATTGTGCAGGAGCAACAAATGGTTATGCCTGGCCACAGGGATTCCAATTTGCAGAAGGAACTGAACCGCTACATTCCAACTGCTGCAGCTTTTGGAGGAATTTGCATAGGTGCATTGACTGTGTTGGCAGATTTCATGGGTGCCATCGGTTCAGGAACTGGTATTCTGCTTGCAGTGACGATCATCTATCAATATTTCGAGACGTTTGAGAAGGAGAAAGCAAGCGAGCTTGGTTTCTTTGGCTTTTGAGGATCTATACTCTTAACCGCTCAGGAGAGTTTTACTGCTGCACAAGTTGAAGGTTGCAAAACCACGAACAAACTTAAAAAAACTGTACTCCTAACTTAAGTACTAGTGTTTTTTGTGGAAGATGTACCCTTTATTTGGCTTTTCCCCACTTAGTCTAGTCTTTAGCTTGAAACCTATGTAGAATTTTCTGTTTCTTTTATAATTTATTTAAGTTTCCATTTTCTTACTATTATGTCCTTCGATTATTGGCTCCTTTCCTATTTTGGTAAGTCTTATAATTGATGGTAATGATATGATATTTTATGGTAAGATAGTACTTTTAAAGTCCCTATATTTTTATACTTTTTTGTTATGCTATTTTAACCCACTAATTTATTAGTAATTCAAATCTTGTTTATAAAAGAAGGGGGTTATTCCATTTAATGTACAAGATTTAATTAAAAATAATAAATTAAACGTGTCATTGAGTATATAATATACATAGAGGTCGGATTAAATATAAATCAAACTTGGGTATTAATTAGGATTTTGATTTGAATTTAATATTAAATTATTTACAAATATTTTTGAATAAGATGTAGAAGAAAAAATGAGTAAATTTGAATTATTTTATATCTTTTTTAAAATTGCGTATGCAATCGAGTCATTAGTTTTGTTAAATTGGAATATTTCATGTAACTTCTTACTCGCATATATGAGGTGTAAAATTAACAAATCATGAGATAATTCACGTCGAAAAGATAAGAGTACATTTCACAGAAACGGATATATCTTAATTTAGATACTTTCTCCGTCCACCAAAATGGTTTACATTTTGTCATTTTGGGACGTCCAACAAAATAATTTACATTTGAAACTTTCTAATTATAGCAAGTAGAACTCACTACACACAACTCAATTTAAAACAATATTTGAAGTGAGTCAAACTTCACTAACTACACATCATTACTAAAGTTAAAACAACTTATTAAAACTCGTGTCAAGTCAAATTGTTGGGAACCCCACAAGTTTATATTGTTTTGATAATGTTATTCGAAACAACACTTAGTTAAAAACATGATTTCTTAAGACTTGTAATTAATGTCATCTGTTAAGGAATAAGCTAACATATAAAAGAAGCAGATCGTATAGTTCTTACTATCTGTATTATTCTTGATAAGCTTTCCTGGACACATTTAATTATATAAGTATTCTAGTGTTACACTGCTAGATTCTTTTTTAGAATTGGTTTCTGTACTTAGTTATAGGACAGGCAGCTGTCATATTTTATTCGTGATCTACCTGTTAAGATCTTAGTTTTAATTAACATTTGTAAAAAATGAACAGATAGACTATGAAAGCACTATCTGTTCATATTGTCTTAGCTGTATTTAGAAAGGAAGAAACAATCATGATAAAAGAAGGCAGATAGCATTTTCGACAGCGAGCTGCTTAATTGGTAACAGCTTGACTCAGAACTATTAAAACAGCTAGAGACTTCTACAGCAAGTGAATCTACAGCAAGCTGTGTGAAGTGTGAAAGAAAGGAAAACAGCAAGTGCTCAAGCAGTCTTCAACAGCAAGTGAATAGCAGCGAGCTGTTTATCATCACATGGGATCAAACAGTGAGTGGAATCAACAGCAAGCACTCAGACAGCGAGACCACGCCAAACAGCGAGATGTGCTCTTAGGATCAAAGGAACAGCGAGCTGTCTAAAACAGAAGAAGAAATCACAGTGAGTGCTCCATAACTCCAGTGTATGGTTAAAGGGTTCAACAGAGAGTACTCAAACAAAGGTTGAAACAACTAGTGATCAAACAGCTAGTAGTGTTTCTCAAAATAGCTAAGGATCAAAAAGAACATATGCTCAAACAACAGCGAGATGTTTTTTTGTTATGGTGGGCTGCAGACATACCTACATTTGTCATAAGTCATCCACTCAGTGTGTTGTCACATCAACGGTATGTTTTAAGAAATGATGTACAAGATTTTCAAATATCTCTGTATGGTGAATCATTACCAGTATGACAATACATTGAGAAATCGCGTGAAAGGTGGTAACAACTCTCATTTGACCGCGCGTGCATCAACAACTCTGACATGCATTTAATGCCGCCATTAATGCGTTGAAAATAGAGGTCATCGTCTCCAACGGTTAGTTTCTTCATTGAGGCTATAAATACCACCTTCACTTCCAGAAACGAGTACGAGAATTCAAGCAATCAAAGCCTAAACTCTGCTCAAATATCTTCAAAGCTCTCATCGTTCTAAACACTCCACCTACGAATTCTCTGAGTGTTCATTAGTTGAAGATTACTTTCTGGAAATTTGTTCTTACATTATTCTAAGTTCAGGATCTAGTTTTGATCCAAAGGTTGTAATATTTTAGATTGTAGTTTTCAATCTAGAAGAAGTGTAATCACAAGTATTTATCTAGTTTTGATAAAGTTTGTGGCTCGTACTCAACGAGTAAAAAGAAAGGAGACATTAGTTGATTTCGATCCAGTTTTGATCGAGCCGTGGACGTAGGGAGGTTTATCCCGAACCACGTTAACTCTTGCGTTCTTTACTTTCTGTTTTACTTCATACTCATCTTCTTCATAATTGCATTAAACTTGTTTATCTCTAATCTATTGGTTAAGAAAACGTTTTCAACAAAAGAGCATTAACCACCGAATTCCGCACACAACATTAATCAAGATTAACTTGTTCAAGTTTCTCTTATTAACTGTTACTTTACACTTAAGGTATACTTGAGCTAAGTTGACTCTTCTTGACACGAAGAACCTTCTTGCTAATCCAAGCCTTCTTATATTCTAAGATTGCTTAAACCTTATTGATTAAAAACAAAAACAAGAAAACCTAAAAAGTTGGAATTGGTGTATTCCCCCTAGGGATGGGCATGGGCCGGGCTGGGCCGGGTTTCTACCTGCCCAGGCCCGGCCCAAGGTTGCTGTAATCTGGCCCGGCCCAGGCCCGTGGCCCGGGCGGGCCAAAATATCAAGCCCAAGCCTAGCCCGACATGGGCCGGGCGTGCCTGGGCCGGCCCACTACGGTTTTTTTTTTCTAAAAAATATAAATTTTTAAATGTAATTACATATACAAAATTATAAATATAGTTACATATACAAAATTATAAATATAATAGTATATTATAAATATAAATGTAATTACATATACAAAATTATAAATATAATATAGTAATACACAAAGAGTATTGGGCCGGGCTTGGGCCGGGCCGGGTAGCTCGGGCTCAGAAATCGACCCAAGCCCGGCCCATGGGCCAAAAAATTTATCCCAAGCCCGCCCATTTGATCTTTGGGCCGGGCTTGGGCCGGCCCATTGACGTCGGGCTTGGGCCGGGCTGGGCTGGGCCGGGCAAAATGCCCATCCCTAATTCCCCCCCATACACCAAACTAGCTCTTTCGGGACCAACAAGTGGTATCAGAGCAGTGGTTCATTTTGACCATTGTTTCTGTTTCACAAGAGTTAAAACTCTGTGTGGTCATCTTGGATAGATCTTAGGAAACGTTTTCACTGCATAAAGCACTTGCATTATACTAATCATCTATCTTAGTCATGGAAGGACAGATGGCTCGTGCATGCGAAGATTTTTCTATTGCAGGATATGAAGATTGGAGCTTTAGACTCGAGATGTGTCTTAGGGCGCATCATATCAAGATGTGGTCAGTCATCACAGATGGACCAATCAAGATAATGCACAAATATTCAGCTGAGATCAAAGATGGTACAGGACCAACTCCAACTGTCGATATAGTTGAAAAGGAGAAGGATATTAATGATTACACAACCGAAGAAAAGAAAGAAGCTGGCTTAGATGACTATGCCAAAGGCTTAATCTCAAGCACAGTTAGAGGCATCTATCTGGCCAAAATTCGATGTCTCAAATCTGCAAAAGAGGTGTGGGATGTGCTTAGAGACATTAGCTTGGGATCGGACGTGATTCAAGAAAACAAGCTGTCCATTGCTTGTAATAAATATGAAGAGTTCAAGATGAAGCCAGGAGAGACGGTAGCCCATATGAAGAACAGATTCACTGAGATTATAATTGAGATAACTGCTATCGACAAGAACAAGTATACTCAACGTGAGATGAATCTCAAAATCATTCGTGCTCTACCCGCCAACTGGGAGATATACTCGGCAATGCATCCCATGATGCCAGAGTTCAATTCTCTAACAATCGACGCTTTATTTGATTTGCTAACTGGAAATGAATATGAAATCAATCGTATTCATGGTTCATCTAACTCTCCCTCTAGCAAACCATCTGTTGCAGGTAACAAAGAAAAAGAAACAGCTTTTAAGGCAAAGCTAAAAGAAAAGGAGATTGTGAAGAAATCTCAACCTGTTGTCACAATAAAAGACTCATCAACATCAGAAGATGAGGACTATCCCTCAAAGAACTATTTTGAGGAATACTCTCTTATGGCTCAAAGATTTCAACGAATGGAGATGAGAGCAAACAAGTACAAACGTCTATACAAGGACAATAATCGAAGCTTCAAAGGAAGAGATCAATCTGGTGATCGACCTGATAGGAAGAATGAGGTAAAATCAACTTTCTATGTTAAAGCTGACCTGTCCGAATACTCTTGTTTTAAGTGTGGCAGGAAAGGCCATTTCAAGACGGACTGTCCAGACATTACTCAGGCTGAGAGAGAAGAGTTAAGAAGCAAACGCGATCAAAAGCTCAAAGAGCAACGCAAGGCAATGATCGCTGAAGAACAATCTGCTTCCAAACACTTCTCCGACAGCTCAACCGAAAATGACGAAGCATTTGTGGCAAACGAACTTGACCTTGAATGGGATGAATGCCTCATGGGCCATGACAATGGACTAGACAATCTTGAGGTAAATTGTCAAGATTCTATTTCTTCTAATCATCCTATTTATGATTCTGGTAATGAAGAAGAAGAGGTAGAAGAAGAGGTAGATGAAGAGGATGACCTATCCATGGAAGATTTCACTAAGTTAATGGAAGATTATGCTAGATTGAACAAGATGTTCAAACATGCAATAAAGGAAAATGGAAGAATGGCAAACACGATTCAGGAAATGAAGAAAATTAGCAGCTTATTTAATGATAGAGAAAATGCTCTACTTCAGCAACTCAAGAGCAAGAGTGAAGAAAATTACACCTTGAATGCTAAAATCTCTGATCTTATTAATCGGGAAGCCTTTGCTCAAAGAAGAGTCGATGACTTGAGTGCAATGGTCAACCACTCGATACACAAAAAGGATGATCGAAATCAACTCATCATCGACATGCAAAGACGAGCTGCAGATCGATCTGGACTTGGATTCGATGGAGTAAACAAAGGACCTCCATCAGGAAAGTTTGTCAAAGAAAAGGGAAAGGACAAGGTGGTAAGTCTAAAGAATCAAAATCCAAGACAGCCACAAGCCATCTTGGTAAAACTACAACTCAAGACTCAATCTCAACCTCACGTTCAAAAGAGGTATTCTACACATGGAGTTGGATATCAACAGAAGAAACCACCTGTCTACCATCATCAAAGACAGGAAGCTTATCAACAGCGACCTGTCCCCCTACACCATAGGAGACAACAACCAACTGCTAATACCAAATCTCAATCATTCATACCACCTGCTCCAAGGAAACATACTGCAACAACACAACCATTTGCCAAACAGAAACAAATAGTATACATCGACTTCAGTGGCAGACAGATCAGACCATCTCTGAATGTGACTATAGTTAGACAAATTTGGGTTCCAAAAGGAACTTTGTCTACTAACAAAGCACCCTCTATCAGTAGGGTAGCTAAGTAAATTTTTATTGCAGGATAAGAGATCGATGAGAAGGAAGCACACGGCTCGGGGAGCAGTATGGATACTTGATAGCGGATGCTCTAAACATATGACGTACTGTAAAGACTTATTAATCAACTACAAGGAGTGCATCGGACCAACTGTTACCTTTGGAGGAGATTCAAAGGGTCATACAAAAGGTTATGGTGATCTTCAAGTTGGTAACACTACTATTCTTAATGTTTCATATGTTGAGGGACTAAATCATAATCTATTTTCTATTAGTCAGTTTTGTGCTAATAATAAGAAAGTAGAATTTACTGCTAACAAGTGTCTAGTCAAGAATTTGGAAGGAGAAGAGATTCTTCTTACCGGGGTTTTGCAGGACAGGTTATATATTGTGCAATGGGACGAACAGATTGAAACATGCCTTGTAACAAAGTCAAATGCAGAAAACAGCTGGTTATGGCATAAACGACTAAGTCACTTAAACTTCAAGTCCATCAACAAGCTGGTGAAAAACAACCTGGTTGAAGGTCTACCTGCTCAAGTCTATGATAAAGATCATGTGTGTGAAGCTTGCCAAGCAGGAAAACAAACAAGAGCTTCATTTCCAACTAAGGCAGCCCACTCCACCTCAAGAAATCTAGAACTTCTTCACCTTGACCTTTTTGGACCTGTATCTCCATTAAGTGTAAACGGTAGAAAATATACTCTCGTAGTTATAGATGATTTCTCTAGATTTACATGGGTTATTTTCATGTACAAGAAAAAGGAGACTTTGGAAAAGCTGCCTGACCTGCTGAACAGATTATCAAATCAGAAGGCAACATCCATCGTCACAATTCGATCTGATCGAGGAACTGAATTTATCAATCATATGATTGAAGCATACTGCTCAAAGATGGGAATTCAACATCAAACATCAGCAGCTAGGACACCTCAACAAAATGGAATCGTGGAAAGGCGAAACAGATCACTTAAGGAAGCAGCTCGAACAATGCTCAACGAAATCAATCTTCCTAAGAAGTTCTGGGCTGAAGCAATAAACACTGCCTGCTACACGCAAAATCGATCTGTCATCACTCTTCGCCACGGAAAAACTCCATACGAAATATGGAATAACAGGAAGCCTCGAATAACTTACTTTCGATCTTTTGGATGCAAGTGTTACATTCACAACAATGGGAAAACACAATTAAAAACATTTGATAGCAAATCTGATCAAGGAATTTTCTTAGGATATTCTGACATTAGTAAAGCCTATCGTGTTTTTAATAAAAGAACCCTTGTTGTGGAAGTAACCCCACATGTTGTTTTTGATGAATCTACCTTTGAGGTTTCAGGAACAGATTGTGCTCCCTCAAAGGATGGATATTCACCTACAACTTTAAGGAACTCCACAGATCGACTGATTGAGGATATACTTCTTTGGAGTCCACGTAAAGAAGGAGAAGAGGAAGAGAGCAATGATCAACCTGCTGTAGAATTACTACATGAAGGGGGAACAGATCAAGGAGGAAACACACATGACGAATGCTCACAACCACCTGTTGTTGAGCTACCTGTTCCAATTCCAGAACAACCTCCTCCGGTTCTCAACCCTATAAATAACTTTGAAAATCTTGATATTAATACTGATACATTATTTGATGTTCCTATCGCAGATCATCCAGAATTCGACAATCCACCTGATGAACTAGAAATTGAAGTAACTGAAGAAGAAATGAAAAGGCGAAGAAGATTGGTAGATAGCCATTCATCTGATCTCATTGTTGGGAACCCAACAGATAGAGTCAAGACAAGAAGAATGCATGGTGAAAGTGCATTACTAAGCTGCTATCTGTCTCATACAGAACCCAAAGATGTGGACGAAGCCTTACAAGATGCTGATTGGACTAATGCCATGCAATAAGAGTTAAATGAGTTTAAAAGAAATGATGTATGGTATTTAGTGGATCGACCTAGTCATCAAGGTGTGATTGGAGTTAAATGGATTTACAAGAACAAGAGAGATGAAACAGGTGAAGTGGTGAGAAACAAAGCTAGGCTAGTCGCTAAAGGATATTGCCAACAGGAAGGGATTGACTTTGATGAAACATTTGCACCTGTTGCACGACTAGAAGCTATCAGATTGTTTCTGGCCTATGCTGCATATCAACGCTTCAAAATATTCCAGATGGATGTAAAAAGTGCATTCCTCAACGGAATCCTAGAAGAAGAAGCTTATTTGGAGCAGCCACCTGGTTTTGAAGAAGGAAATGAAGACAAGGTGTACAGATTAGTCAAAGCTGTATATGGTCTAAAACAAGCTCCTAGAGCTTGGTATGAGACTCTGTTAACCTTCTTGTTACAATCTGGATTCAAACGAGGATCAGTGGATAAAACACTATTCACAATCAAAGTCCAAAATCATATCCTTCTAGTTCAAATATATGTTGATGATATTATTTTTGAATCAAAATGTGAATTCCTTTATAACAAATTTAGCAAGCTCATGCAGGAAAAGTACAAGATGTCCATGATGGGAGAAATGAATTTCTTCCTAGGACTACAAGTCAAACAATCTACAGATGGGATCTTAATCAATCAATCCAAATACATCAATGATCTCATCACTAAATATGGAGTAAAAGACAGCAAACCAGCAAAGACACCAATGCAAACAAATGGACAGATCGGTCCAGATGTGTTTGGAAAAGCAGTTGATTCAAAACTGTATCGTGGTATTATCGGGTCTTTATTATATCTAACTGCTAGTCGACCTGATATTACTTTTGCTGTTGGGGTTTGTGCTAGGTACCAAACAAATTCAAAAGAGTCTCACATGGAAGCAGCTAAAAGGATACTTAGATATCTTAAAGGCACAACAGAAATAGGATTATGGTATCCATGTGATGACAATTTTGAACTAACTGGCTACTCAGATTCTGATTATGCAGGTTGCAAGCTAGATAGGAAATCAACATCTGGCACTTGCCAATTTCTTGGAAACAAACTCATCTCATGGTTTTCCAAGAAACAAACATCTGTTGCAACCTCAACAACAGAAGCCGAGTACATGGCAGCAGGTAGCTGTACAGCACAAATCCTATGGCTAAAGCAACAACTCAAAGACTATGAAGTCAACATGGAAGTTGTCTCCATATTTTGTGATAGCTCGAGTGCTATAGCCATTACCCAAAATCCAGTACTCCACACTCGCTGCAAACATGTTGATGTTCGACATCACTTCATACGAGACCACGTAGAGAGGAAGAACATCAAAATAGAGAAAATTCATACAGAAGTGCAGCGAGCTGATATTCTCACAAAAGTATTGGCAGAAGATCGTTTTAGAATGCTTTGCGGAAAATTAGGACTCATAAACCTAATCAAAGAAGGTACAAGTGTAAACAACAGATTGTAAATGGTACAAAACAATCAGTTGTTACACTCTTAAATTGCTACTCATCTAGAACAACAGTTAGACAAATTTTGTCAAAACAGATAGCAATGTATCATCAACAGCGAGCTGTTGTAAAACTCATCAATCTGTTACGAGAACATTTCATCTTTTTCTCGCTAACTGCTTATGCCTTAGACGCTGGTTATCTAGCTGCTCCTTTATTTCACTTATCACTATCTGTTCACTATCTGTTCATAATAACAGCTAGCTGTTATGATCAATCAAGGGGGAACAGCTAGAAGTTTCCTTCCAAATCACTAATAGAAAGAAATCATCAACAACGAGCTGTTGATTAAGAACAAGCTGTTGATGTCACAAATCTTAGTCTGTTGGAAACAGCAAGCTGTTGAACAAAGGCAAATGGGTTCACAAAGTAACCAACAGCGAACTGTCTAACAAGTGATTCAAAGAAAAAGTGACCAACAGCGAACTGTTTCGCTATCTGTTGGCTTCAACCAAGGGGGAATTAAATTCATCTCATTTATTATTACCTTTACATATTTATGACTAATGAGTGATAGTTATTTAAATAATATCAATCGACGATTGTGTCAGATAAAATGAGGGAAAAAGGGATGCGCATTTAATGCAATAGACCTCGGTTCAAGCATCGAGGCAGTGATGTGACCTCTTGGATGACCAAAACGATGGCGTACAACACCTAATCGAATTTGAGCGGCAAAATAATTATCTCAGGGAGTAATCTCAACCGTAGAATAAAACATTTTTAAATGAGATTAAATCCGTGCGTTGATTATTCTCCCATATATATATATGTGTAGAATTAACTGCCATCATCTTTACTCAATCTCTTTTCGCAAATCTCCATTGTTGAACTCCAAGCTTTCTGCAACTCAAAACTACTTTCATTAAATCTCTTTCAAAACCCAAAATGTCGAACTCCGAAGCCTCATCATCTTCATCCAAAGCTGATTCTCCCATTCCCGCATCCCAAATGCTTCACACAATCGAAAATCGTCTTTCACCCGAACCTAGAGCCGTATTAGATCATCATGGATTTACACTCCTTGATGAATTGTTTGAGAAGATTCAAGCATGCTTAGGTTGCACATCGTATTTAGAAATACATGAACTAAGCTTTAGTTTTTAATTCTGATTCGCTCATATAGTGAAGCTTGTTTAATTATTTTTCTCTAGATTTTTCAAAATCTCAAAATTCAAGCATGTTTTGGATTAAAAATGCCTAATTCTTTGTTAATGCTGCTTCACAGTGCATGATTATGTCTCTCTGTCCATTACATGATTATCACCAATCAGCTAGCCATATGTGTTCACTAAAATGCCTAAATGAGTATAATTACTATCTGTCTAATTGTCTTAATATTACTATCTGTCTAAAACAGCTAGCTGTTGAAGTACATAGTATATATTAGATAGCACGCTGTTAATTTCTTATTCTCATAACCCCAAAAATTTTGTGAATTTGTTTAGGATTTCACAAAATTATCACCAAAGAACCAAGATTTTACCTTCCTCGTCAAGTGGCATATTTCTTCTGCACCTGGATGGAGGAAGAAAATGAGGAATACACAGTTGAGATTCGAACAGGCAAAGGAGAGATAACACGCTCATCTGTGCTTGATATGATTCTACACACATACAACTTGGTGGATGAAGGGGAATTGCTTGAAAGCATTCCTCACGAGCAGATAGTAGAAACAGTCTCTATGATCGTGGCAAAACCAATGAAATGGGACGGGAAAGCATTCAACAGGGGAATAATGCTATCTGTCTATCGGTTGCTGTTGGATTTTGTACAGAGAGTGTTCCTAGGACATCAAGGAACATTTGATGCAGTGACTCCGGTGAAATTGAGAGTCATGACAGCTGTGCTGCTCAACCTGGACATCAACTGGAGCAGGGCACTGTTAAGATTGATAGTTGATGAAGAAAAGCAAGTTGAAATGAAGCAGAATAAGAATGGAGAGTGTGTACACTTACATGTCAAACGACCTCTTCGTTTGTCTACCAAATTAAGCACGATCATTGATGGTTTCTTCAATAAAGATACATGGAACAGATCAGTTGATTTTAGCCAAGATGCTATTTTACCCAAGTCAAGACATCAAGTTGAGATGTCTCTCGGTATAGCTGCTCAGATTTTTGGTAAAGTAACAGATGAGTCACTTAGAGAGGCAATGATTCTTGTTGGCAAGTCCAACAGTGAATGGGAGATGCCAACAAAGAAACCCAAAACAGTGGGTGAAGCAGCGGCAGCACAGGCCGCTGTTGAGAAGCAAGGAAAGAGGAAGGCAGCTGGTGAAGCAAGACCAGCTGCTGAGAAAAGGAAGAAGATGGCCAAGGCATCACCTGTGGCAGTGAAGGAGAAGGAAGAGAAGAAGAAACAAGGGAGACCAACAGCTCATAAACTGATCGATGAGCTTGATGATACAGTCCATGATATTGAACCAATCACAACAATCATTCCTACACCTCAACCACCACCTGTTCCAGGCACTAGCATGCCCGCTGTTGCCATTCACATTGAATCCAAACAGCCCGCTGTCGACAAGGAGGACACTCTGCGAGGTGCACACATGCTATATGAGCAGATGAAGGAGACAGCGGAGGCAAATATTGCACAGAAAATGCCTGGAATTTCACTCACACCCTCTACATTGGAAATGGCTAAAAGACTTGAAGTCTATCTCAACATTCGCGATAGCCCATTCTACATTTTGGAAGCCATTTTCCACCTGTTTACTATCAGCGACCTGAAGATCGAAGAAAATAAGCTCACTGCTTATTTTGGTTTCATTGACATTCCAGATGCACGAAAATTCTTCCGATCATATGTGCTTACTAAGATGAAGGAAGAGGCAGCTGTACTCAATATCGATCTTGCTCCATTCTACACAAATGAGCAAGATCTGTATAATCTGGCAATTGACCTTCGCTCCCTTGATTTTTCTTCAGCCTTGACACTTGAGAAACCATCTGCTAATATAGAGGAAGAAGCAAAGGCACAGGAGGAAACAATGCTGATGGATCAGGGGGTTGGGATGGAGACAGCAGAGAAAGCAAAGGAAGTTGCAGACCAAGGACAGTTACAGGCAGCTGTGGAGAAAGAAATTGAAGAAGCAAAGGCCAAGTTTGATGAAGCTCACAAATCACTCTCTGGTGATTTAAATGCAAAGATTGATGCTCATCAGAAGGAATTTAGAGAATACAAGGACAAAAATGACAACGAGCTGTCTAAACTCAAGAAAGTAACAGTTGAAGAATGCGAAAAGAAGTTACTATTAGCTGGTACAGAAATGTGTAAGCAGGTAAGGGAGGGTGTAGAAAAACAATTTGAAGATATGGAAAAGACCACAATTTCGTCTGTGGTAAAGCAGGAAGTCTCCACTCTGCTAAAAGAACAGCTACCTGCACAGATCAAAGGGATTCTACCTGCTCAAATTACTGCTCTCAAACTTGCTTCCAAGGATGATGCATTGAAGATCCAAAACTCCATCAAAGAAATGAAGAAACTGAACAGCGACCTGTCTGTGAAGCAAGTGTTGGGAACCCCACAAATATTCTAAAGTTTTGATGATGTTATCACAAAAACACACTTGGTATTATTCATGTTCTGTATCATTTCTTTTGGTTCTTATAAACCAGATAGTCGAAGCCAGTTCAACCAGAAAGATGAAAGATGTCTCAGACAGAAAGCTAAAGCAAGTAAACTTTAC
>JAPKLX010000924.1:250-34183 GCA_026898415.1 Leonotis leonurus
GTCTTTAACAGAAAGCTGAACCAGCAAGACTTTAACAGAAAGTTGAATCAGAGAAGCTTCAGCCAGAAAGATGGAAGATGCCTCGAACAGAAAGCGGTTAACAAATGCTCTACCAGAAAGTACCTCAACCAGAAAGTGTCTAAATCAATATTCAACCAGAAAGACACTAGACCAGAGAGGACACAACCAGAAGGTTAGAAGCAAACCAGAAAGAGCAGAACCAAACCTGTCGATGAAGCATTAAAGACTTTCCATTTGAGATTTGGAAATTGAATCACTGATTGACATGGAGAAGGAAAGCAATCACAGATGATCTGCTTACCAATCATAGAAGATTCAATCAACAACTCTACAAGGAAAGAAGAGATATAATTGATTGACAATCCACAAATCAAATCACGTCAATCAACAAACGGCTAGAATTTCAAATTCAGAGCCTATATATGTTTGAAGTTTAAAAGTCTGTACAACTACACGCAAGCGCTATACTGCAGAAATATTCTCAAGCATTCTATCTCCAAATCAGACATAAGCTTCAAACCGTTCGTGATCGCAATCACACCTCGATTCAAGTCTGTCTTATCGAGAGAAGAAGGAGATCTTTACTAGCTAGTAGTTTTCTAGTGGATTAACGTGAAGATATCTTGTTTACAGTAGTTTTCTGTAAGTTGTAAAGGGACACGACCCTTATTCGTGCATAAGTTTCAATAAGGTTTGTAATTGGAACTTGTGGCTCGTTCTCAGCGAGTATAAATAAGAAGAGTATCCTAGTAGTGGATATCTAATCCAGTTTGGATTAGACCGTGGATGTAGGGGGTTTCCCGAACCACGTAAAAATAACTGTGCCATTTAAATTCTGCATTTTATATTCAGTTGTTTTTATTCTGCATCTATCATATTCATTCAAACCTGCATTCTTAATCTATCTTCTAAATACTCGATTAAGCTTTCAAAAGATTTTCTTAACAAGAGCACCGACTAAGTCCACCATTATTCCGCACACAATACATTGCTGGAATTTGAGCTCACGCTTACTTTCTGCTTTGTATTTCTCACTTGAGAGACTTTATCTGGATAGAATCTAATCGATTAGAAAATCAATTTATTCTATCACCTTGAGCAATCTGTAATTCAGAAAGCTTACATCTCTCTGATTGAAATAAGTCAAGTAAACTGAAAAGTTTGCATTTGGTGTATTCCCCCGCCATACACCAAACCTTGCTCTTTCGGGACCAACAAGTGGTATCAGAGCAGTGGTTCAAACTGACCATTGTTTTGTTTCACAAGGTTAATACCTGCGTGGTCTACTTGAATAGATCTAGAAAATCTTTTTCATCATCTGCATCCTATCTGTCATTATGGAATCATCTGTTATCAGGGCATGCGAAGAATTCTCCATCCAAGGTTACAGAGAGTGGAGTTTCAGAATCAAGATGTGTCTCAAAGCTCATCACTGTTTGATGTGGAAAGTAATTGAGGAAGGACCTCTAGCCATTACTGAAGAAACTACTCGCATTACAGAGACAGGAGCAGTTAAAGAAACTGTACTAAAAGATCCCAGAAAGTATACCTCAGAAGAAAGAAGAGAAGCAAATCTAGATGATTTTGCTAAAGGAGTTATTTCCAGTACTGTAAAAGGAGTCCATCTGGCTAAGATCCAAGATCTTGATACAGCCAAAGAAATGTGGGAAGCCTTGAGAGATCTCAGTCTAGGATCCGAAGCAATGATCGAGAACAAGCTATCCTTAGCATGTAACAAGTTCGATGAATTCAAGATGAAACCTGGAGAAACCATTGAACAAATGAAGAATAGGTTCACTGAAGTGCTACTGGAAGTATCTGCCTTCAAGAAGGATAAGTACACACAGAGAGAGAAGAATCTCAAGATTCTTAGAGCTCTACCACCAAGCTGGGAAATTTATTCAGCCATGCAACCTCTACGTGCTGATTTCAATGATCTGTCTGTAGAAGCACTCTTTGATCACCTGGCTGTCCATGAATGTGATATCAGGAGGATACATGGACCAGATCACTCCTCCAGCAAGAAGAATGAAACTAGCACTAAGAAGGAGAAAGAGACTGCCTTCAAAGCGAAGTGCAAAACAGATGAATCAACATCATCCACTGCATCAGAAGAAGGAGGATATGATAAGCTACTGAAAGAATTCTCACTGATTGCTAAGAGAATGGACAAGATGGAAGTCAGATCAAGAAAATATCGAAGGTTCTACAAAGACAACAAAAGTAGATACCAGAAGAACAAAGAAGCAGAACGATCTGATGACAAAACAGAAAGTAGAGGTAATGGTAAAATCACTAATCCAACTGACTATACTTGCTATGGTTGTGGAAGAACAGGTCACTTCAAAACCGATTGCCCAGACTTATCTAAAAGTCAAAGAGAAGAACTACGAGCAAAAAGAGACAGAAAACTAAAAGCTCAACGTAAAGCCATGGTAGCAGAAGAAGAAGAAGGTTCCAGCTCAAGTCATCTATCTGATAGTTCAACAGAAGATGATGAAGCATTCTTTGCTAAAGAAGAAGAAGACTGGGATGAATGCTATGCAGGACTAGACAACGGTCTAGATGATATAGAGGTACAATCCTGCAACTCTAACTCTTCAAATAATACTATTCTGGAATAGGAAATAGTAGATCAAGATGAATACTCTTGGGATGAAGTCAATGACATGTTCAAAAGCTACTCGAGCATCAAGAGATTATTCAAAGAAGTAGTTGAAGAGAATGAAAGGATGAAGAAAACAGAACAGATACTAAGTACTGCTAACACACAGTTCGTTGTTAAAATTGCTGATCTGGAAGAACAGATTAAAGGAAAAGACAATGAAATTCATTCGCTGAACTCTAAGGTTAAAGATCTCATTACAAGAAACAATGTTGCTGAAGAGAAGATCAAGAAAGGAAAAGAAATGATCTACAAGAGTGATGAACGCGCTAAACTGCTAATTAACATGCAGCAGAAGGGTACATCTGGAATAGGATATCCAGGTCATTCAGAGAAATCCTCTAGAACCATGAAATTCGTGCCAGAAAGGAAACAGATTCCAGATCAGGTGATAAACCTCAGAAACAAGAAAGATCAACCACAGAAGATGATGGTAAAACAGACAAGCAATAGACAGTTCCATCAAGTAAAGGAACAACCAGCAGGTTACACAGAAGGAGTTCACAAAAAGGATGTCAACAGGACACTACCTAACCAGAATGTCAACAGGATGCCATCTACTAACAAAGGATTAAAGAAGGATGGAATAAAAAGATATCATCCATCTATATATCACTCTGTGTCAAAAGTAGATAATAATGGAAATATTATTACTTGTTATATTGCTGTCCCCAACCCAAAAATGTTCTGGATTCGAAAGGGAACATTTGCTAATAACCAAGCACCCAGATATTGAAGGGTAGCTAAGTGTACTAAATTGCAGGATCAGAAGACTGCAAGAAGGTACAAGATAGCAAAAGGAGCAGTCTGGATCATAGATAGTGGCTGTTCAAAACACATGACATGTGACAAGAACCTACTATCAGACTACATAGAGAAACCGGGACCTCATGTCACTTTTGGATGTAATTCAAAAGGATATACCAGAGGATATGGAAACATAAAAGTTGGCAAGACCACTATCTCAAATGTTTCATATGTTGAAGGTCTCAGCCACAATCTATTCTCTGTAAGTCAGTTCTGTACCAATGGTAATCAGATTGTTTTCAATGCTAACAATTGTTTGGTGAAGAACAAGGAAGGAGATGAGGTACTCCTTACCGGCATACTGCAGGATAGATTATATATTGTGCAATGGAACAACCAGATAGAGACCTGTCTGGTCACTAAGACAGTATCAGAAACTAGTTGGCTGTGGCATAAAAGATTAAGCCATCTCAACTTCAAATCTATCAATAAGATTGCACGAGAGAAACTAGTTGAAGGATTGCCAGAACAAGTCTATGACAAAAGCCACGTTTGTGAAGCGTGTCAAGTTGGAAAGCAGACCAGATCATCTTTTTCAAGCAAATTTGCCCAGAGCTCAACCAGAATACTAGAATTACTACATTTAGACTTATTTGGTCCAGTTAAACCATTAAGCATAAATGGTAGAAAATATACTCTGGTCATCATTGATGATTATTCAAGATTTACTTGGGTAATATTCTTGTATAAGAAGAAGGAAACTCTGGAGAAGCTGCCAAACTTTCTCAACAAGATCACCAAGAAAAGGGAAGTTTCTGTTACCACCATCAGAACAGATCGTGGAACAGAATTTCTAAACCAGAAAGTTGAGGAATACTGCAACCAGAAGGGAATCACTCACCAGACATCTGCTGCTAGAACTCCTCAACAGAATGGAGTAGTTGAGAGAAGAAACAGATCATTAAAAGAAGCAGCTCGTACTATGCTCAATGCAACCGGATTGCCAAAGAAATTTTGGGCAGAAGCCATCTATACAGCATGCTACACACAGAACAGATCAGTTGTTACAATCAAACATGGGAAGACACCCTACGAGATATTGAACAACAGAAAACCCAGGATTCATTATTTTCGCTCTTTTGGCTGTCAGTGTTACATTCACAATAATGGGAAATCTCAGTTGAAAACTTTTGATAGCAAAACTGATCCAGGAATATTCTTAGGATATTCTGATGTTAGCAAAGCTTATAGGGTTTTTAACCAGAGGACTCACATTGTGGAAGTAACACCTCATATTGTTTTTGATGAATCTGTTATTAGTGACAGAGACCTAGATGCTGATCAAACACCAGAACAAGACCAGAACAAAAACCAGAAAGTAATCCAGAACAAGAACCAGAAAGCAAAAGAAATTCTGCTAGAAGATATTCTAATCTGGAATACATCAGAAGAGAATGAGGTTGAAGTTCCAAATAATGCTGAAGCAGCAAGCTTGCAGCAAGGGGGAACAGAACAGACAACCTTAACTACACCAGAAAAGAATCAGCCAGAAGGAGGAAACAATACTAATGAGCCAGAACCAGATCAACCTGAAGAATCAAGAGATTCAAATGGTTGGAATAATGGTCAAGAGGAACCAGAAACTGAAAATCCTTTTCAAACATCTCATCCAGAATTTGAGGACCCAGCAAATGAACCAGAACCAGAGATATCAGAAGAGGAGGTATCTAGCAGAAGGAAATGGATTCAAGAAAATCACCCTTCTGAACAGATTGTTGGGAACCCAACAGATAGAGTGAGAACTAGAAGAATGCATGGAGAAAGTGCACTTCTTAGTTGTTATCTATCACGTGTTGAACCATCTGACACTTATGAAGCACTTAGAGATGCAGACTGGGTCACAGCTATGCAAGAAGAACTCAATGAGTTCCAGAGAAACCAAGTCTGGTATATGGTAGACAGACCAAAACATCAAGGAGTAATAGGTGTCAAATGGGTATTTAAAAACAAACGAGATGAGAATGGAGAAGTAGTCAGAAATAAGGCTAGAATTGTTGCAAAGGGATGCAATCAACAGGAAGGTATCGATTTTGATGAAACCTTTGCACCAGTGGCCAGATTGGAAGCAATTAGGCTATTTTTAGCATATGCTGCATACAAAAGGTTTAAAGTATACCAGATGGATGTTAAAAGTGCATTCCTAAATGGCATACTTGAAGAAGAAGTGTATGTTGAGCAACCACCTGGTTTTGAAGAAGAAAATCCTGACCAGAGAGTATATAGACTAGCCAAAGCTGTCTATGGTTTGAAACAGGCACCCAGAGCGTGGTATGAAACATTGTCAACATTCCTACTGGAATCAGGCTTCAGAAGAGGTTCTGTTGACAAGACACTGTTTGTCATCAAAGTCAAAGAACACATTCTGTTAGTCCAGATATATGTCGATGACATAATCTTTGGATCACAATCTCCCTATCTGTGTGACAAATTTGCAGAACTAATGAAGAACAAATACCAAATGTCCATGATGGGTGAAATGAATTTCTTTTTAGGACTGCAGGTAAAACAACTACCAGATGGTATCTTTGTTAATCAAGCAAAGTACATCAATGATCTGCTAGTCAAGTTTGGGATGAAAGACAGCAGAACAGTTAAAATTCCAATGCAATCAAATGGAAAGATAGATCCAGACCCAGAAGGAAAACCAGCAAACATTACACAATACAGAGGAATTATTGGCTCTCTGCTATACCTTACAGCAAGTCGTCCAGATATCACATATGCAGTTGGAGTTTGCGCCAGATATCAAGCCAATCCTAAAGAATCACACATGGAAGCTGCCAAAAAGATACTCAGATATCTTAAGGGAACAGCTAACATTGGTCTCTGGTATCCACAAGATGATAACCTTGAGCTTACAGGCTATTCTGATTCAGACTATGCAGGATGCAAACTGGACAGAAAGTCTACCTCTGGGACGTGCCAATTCCTTGGAAACAAATTGATATCTTTGTTTTCAAAGAAACAAACATCTGTTGCTACATCAACCACAGAAGCAGAATATATGGCTGCTGGAAGCTGTTGTGCACAAATACTATGGTTGAAACAGCAACTAAGAGATTATGAGATTGATGTAAAGGAGATACCTATATTCTGTGACAGCTCAAGTGCTATAGCTATAACACAGAATCCAGTACTCCACACAAGATGCAAACATGTCGATGTGAGACATCATTTTATTAGAGATCATGTAGAGAGAAAGCACATCAAGATCGAGAAGATTCATACAGACATCCAACGTGCTGATATCTTAACTAAAGCACTACCAGAAGAAAGATTTAAGATGCTGTGTGGAAAACTTGGACTACTCAGTCTGGATGAAGAACACCAGAAGGCTACCAGATAGCTGACACCAGAAAGCTACCAGATAGCTGACACCAGAAAGCTATCAGAAAGCTAACACCAGAAGGCTACCAGATAGTCACCAGAATGTTAACTACAAGAGTGACAGAAAGCTCAGCTGAAATAAAAATACACGTGGCATAATTTTCTCTATAAATTGACGAAAAAGCCATGTGAAAATTATTTCTTAAATGCTAAGTCAAGGGGGAACTTTTAAAGCGTCAAGATAAAAGACGTCACCTTCCTAGGTTACAGGACTGTAAAAGATATTTCTTCCCTAGATTTACTAAATCTTCTATTTTCGTCATGATTAGCACAACTTTGTAAACTGGGATCGAGGAAATCCCTGCAAGAAACAGAAAAAGGAAAGTTGCCAAAACTAAGAGATACGCACACGCTTGCATATAGACCCTAGGATCTAGAGCGTCCATCTCACGCAAGGAAAGGCGGCAAAACAATCTCAGAAGCGGGAAAATCTAAAAAGGGAGAAAATTTTCCAACTCTTCAAATTACTTACAGTTTTATTATCGTTTAATTATCTTTTGTTATATATATGCGATATCCTTCTCTAGACTGTTCACCTTCACTTTTATTGCACTGAGCACTTCTCAAAATTTCTAAGCTCTTAAGTTTTCTCCCAAACTTCTGCAAATCTCTTCTCAAACACCTTCGCGTTTGACTATGGCACCCCAATCATCTCTATTTATTCAACATGTGTCTGAGGTTCAGAGGTTTCTTTCACCTGAACCGTATGCTGTTCTTGAAACCCATGGTTTTCGAAAACTCGAGGAAATCTTTGCCTTGGTTTCACGCTGCAAAGGTTTTTAGTTTATACCTGCATCTTAATTGCATATTCTGTGACTCGTTGTCCTATGAATTGCTATTATTACTGTTGTTGTGCAATATTTATGATTGTTCATATGGACTGATGAATATGTATATACTTGTGCGAATGTTCTTTTGATGTAAGGTTTCTGCAACATTGTCACCTCGCATCCTAAGATGTTTTTGGCAAAACAAGTAGCTTCCTTTTATCTGACATGGCAGAACGACAAACATGGCTTTGAAGCTAATGTTTTGATGCCAATTGGGGACCGGACAAGCAAGACTCCCTACAACGTGATAGAGATGATCAACCAGGCTTATAGGTTGAAGGATGAAGGACTGAGTTTGGATGATATCACCCCTGCACAATTACAAGAAGCTGTTGAGATCATGATGGTGATTCCTATCTCCTACACTGGAAGGATGTTCCAGAGATCTCTGCTTCAACCTGGATACAAGTTGCTACTGGAATTGGTACAGAGGATTTTCCTGAATCACAGCGGGACTTATGATCAGGTGACCCCTGAGAAGTTCAGAATCCTCGCAGCTATTGTTCTCAATCTACGAGTCAATTGGAGCAGAATTCTTTTTGAACTAATGGCCAAGGAAGCAAAGTTGGTCACTTATACCAAAGACAGCCGAGGCAGAGGAACTTCGGTGGAAGTTAGGAGGAATCTGCGACACTCCACAAAGATCAGCCTGATGATTGAAAGATTTTTCAAACAGAAAGTCTGGGATGACGCTGAGGAATACAACATCAATCACTCCATTCCCAAGGACCAACACCAGCTGGAGATGTCATTGGGACTGGCGCCTCAATTTTTCAACAAGATTCCAGACGAAGTGCATAGAGTTGCAGCACTGGAAGTCGGTAGTTCAAACCCTACTTGGGTTCCACCTACTAAAGGTGTGGAGAAGAAGAAGGAGAAGGTAGTCAAAGAAAAGACAGCACGTAAGCGAGGAAGTTCTGTTGAGATAGAAACTTCTGCTTCCCTGCCAAAACAAAAGAAAAGGAGACTCCAGAAAGTGCAAGAGCCCTCTTCACCACCAGCACAGACAGCAGAACAATCAGATATGCCAGCACACACAGAACAAGAAACAGAGGTACCACAAGCAACAGCAGAACAAGCAGAGAATCCCGCTGCTGATATGGAACAAGAAACAAGTCATCCGGAGAAAGATTTTTCTCCTGCCAGAACAGCGACTCCTTCTCCAAACAGAATGGAAAGGATAAGTGAAGATGAAGAAGAAGGAGAGTCGACTGATGAAGAGGAAGTAAGAAAACGCCAGGCAGAAAGCGTTATCAACTTGCTGGAAAATGAGGCAGAACATTCTGTACTCCAAGATTTTCCTAACATTCATAGTCTTCCAGAGAGCTTGGGAGCAGCAAAACGTATTAAATTTTACTTGCTGGTCAAGGACAGCGAGTACTATATTTTTGATGCATTGCTCCAGCTCAAATCTATTGATGAGTTAAAGAAGGAAGAAGCAACGCTGCTGAGTCTTTTTCAAGTCTCCTCTGTTCAAGATATTCGAGCAGAATACAAACAACTCATCTCTGGCCTCATGCAACAAGAGGCAGAGAGTTTGAAGATTGATCTGCCACCAACACAAACTGAAGTCCAGATGGATGAACCAGCACCACCATCACAGACATCTCAACCAGCGCAGGAAGCAGCGCAGTCCAAGAAGCCTACCCAGCAAACGCCAATCATCGACCTTGACTCAGGTGATGATGAACCAGTTGGCCAGCACATTGGCGGGGAGCCCAGCAATGAAATCTACACACATGGTGCTGCCCAGAAATTAAAGAAACATGTGAACTTTTACACTCTGGAAGAACTGCTGGAAAGAGAAACTCAACCCTTCAACAACTACCAACTCGACAATCTCATCACACTTAGAGTTGAAGACTGCTTGACAACAACCTGCAACACGATTCAAGAAAAAGCCACTCAAATACTTTCTGATTTTAACCAACACCAGAAAGACTACGTCAATGACATGGATCGTGATATCCGAGGAAAGCTCAGAACTATCCGGAAAGAGCTGGATAAAAAGATAGATGATGATAGAGCAGCAACTGAAGCCAACCAGAACAAGATCAATCTCCGTCTAACTGGCATAGACGAGAAAGCTGAAAAAGCCACTTCCTTGCTAGCTGATTTGCTGGCTAAACAAGATGAATCAATCAGTGCTGCTGTTGACAAGAAAGGAACTGCACTCGCTGCTCAACTGAAGGAAGACACTGACCTGTCCATCCACTCCCATCTAGCTCTTTTTGAACAAGAGAAATTTGTGGAGCTGATGCGGAAAAACCAGGTCGCTGTCTTAAATGACCTTCTTTACCTAAACCCAGAAGAGTTTGAGCAACAGAACAATCGCCTTACTGCTGTTGAAGATCTCCAAGAGACATATGACAAGACTCTGTCAACACTAAACAGCAGGCTTGAGCAGAAACTTAATGCTACTGATCAGACAGTTAATCTACTGCTTGGGTATAAGGCTGATGCTGAGGATAAAATGGCAAAGATGACAGAAGAAATTGCCTCTCTGCGTACGCTTATAACAACCCTCTTTGATGATGTCAAAAAGGGGGAAATACCAGTAAGCAAAGGAGGTAAAGAAAGCAGCAAGAGCTTGTGGACAGAAGAGGTGGAGATGGCAACAGAAACACCAGCAACAACTCAACCTAGGCCAACCACTCCTCCAAGACCAGATCCCACTCTAATTGGAACAGAACAACCAGCTCATCCAACATCACACACTCCCATGGACAAAGGCAAAAAGCCGATAGACGAGGGTGACCAGATAGCTGAGCTTCTGCTGTTCGGAGTGAGCATGGATCAAGCATGCGATCCTGTATTCAGAGCACAATTTTATAAAGATCAGGCAGAGAGGGAGAGGAAGTTGGCTGCCCAGGAAGCTAAAGAGAAATCTTTTCAAACTCCCTTCTCTTCACCGACATCAACAGAAAAATCGTAGCAACAATCTTCTCAGTCAACCACCCAGTCCAAAAAGAAGAAGAAGAAAGCCTTCTCCTGGAACCTGTCCTTAAAGAAACAAACACCCACAGATGCTTGGGTTCCAGAAGGAGATCAGAATGACTGGGAAAAGGTTAAGCAAGGTTTCATTTTGAACCGATATTTTTTGAAGGAACCCACATACTCAGAGTCTACGCCGGATGAAGATTTTCATCGCTATCTGGAGAACTTTAGTGATCAGGAGCTAGTACAGAGGATCAGAACAGCAGCTTCTGATGCCAAAATTCAGATAAAAGCTCCAGAGAAAGAGTATATGGTCTGCCCAACGATACCAGGCAGCAATCTTCCAGACAAGACCTACATATTAAACTACATCAATCAACTGGCAAAGATTAAAGGCTACAAAATCGACAATCATGATCCAAATTATGCTAGGGTGAGAGATGGTATCTATGAGAGCATCCAGCTGGTATCCGACGCACAGAGAGAAAAGATGAAGAAAGGCGGAGCAGCTAGATGGTTCTCTTAGATAGTTAATACTTATCTTTTGCTTTTGCTCTGTCATATCTGTTAACTCCTGTACTCATCAATTCATATATCAATGAATATGGAGTTTCTGTGATTTTGTCGTTCACTGTTATTTACCTTAAATAACAAAAAGCTAATCTCTCCAGAACATGATTTATACTTGATTAAGCTGACTAAATGTGGTTTTGACATCATCAAAACTTAGAATTTATTGTGGGGTTCCCAACAAGAGTAATGATTCTATGATCTCTCTGTATTGAGTGATGTTTGCTGATTTTTCCTCTGATCAGGATCAATTTTCCCGTTGGTCTGCATTGGAATTTTAACAGGTTTACTATCTTTGATCCCAAATTTAGTCAGCAGATCATGAATATATTTTGCTTCATTTATGAAGATACCATCTGGTAACTGCTTGACGTGCAAACCTAGAAAGAAACTCATTCCGCCCATCATGTATAATTGGTACTTATTTTTCATAAGTTCAGCAAATTTATCACACAAATAAGTAGATTGGGATCCAAATATGATATCATCTACATATATTTGTACTAAGAGGATATTTGTACTAAGAGGATATCCTCTTCTGAATCCAGAGTCTAGTAGAAATGTAGACAAAGTCTCATACCAAGCTCTAGGAGCTTGTTTTAGACCATAGACTGCTTTTGTCAGTCTGTATACTTTCTGATTTGGATCTGCTTCTTCGAATCCAGGTGGCTGTTCCACATAAACTTCTTATTCAAGGATACTATTTAAGAAGGCCATTTTGACATCCATCTGGTATACCTTGAAACTTTTGTGTGCAGCATATGCTAAGAACAACCTTATAGCTTCTAGTCTGGCTACGGGTGCAAATGTTTCATCAAAATCAATGCGTTCTTGTTTATTATAGCCTTTAGCTAATAATCTGGCTTTGTTTCTGACTACTTCACCATTCTCATCTCGTTTATTTTTGAACACCCATTTTACACCATTTTACACCAATTACTCCTTAACTTCGGCCGGTGAGAGGAGGCGCTGCCGCTTTGGAGCAGACGACACCTCATCCTCACTGTCATCTTGGAGGACAACAGTAGGAGTGGGACCTTTAGACTTCTTGGCCATACTGGATACCCTAGAACCCCGGGTAGCAGGTTTGCGGGCGATTGCGACAGGTGGAGAGGACGATCTGGTCGGCGACATAGGTCTCTGCTCGACTACGGCCACTATAGTCACCGATAGAGGGGTTTCTTCCATGGGAGGCACAGGGGCAACCTCTTCTTGTACCGGTGTAGGAACAGTAAGGGCTTCGACTGGAGTGGGAGCAGTCGGAAGATCTAACGAAGCAGGTGAATCTGCTGCAGCAACCGGCGGAACGACGAAGGGGATTGGAGTTATGGCACCCGGTGGTGGAGTGGCAGTGGTGGTTTGGAGCGACTGAAGTAAGTTAGGGGATTGGCGTGTTCTTAATGCTTGATGAAGAGCAGCGACGTCCGGAGTTTGAGGAGACGCCATGGCGAGAGAATGTGGTGTGGATTTTGACTGAGAGAGGACTTGATTCTTGTGGGTTGGGGAATATGGGAGTGATGAAGGAAGATGATTTGTTTTGTCTGAATCAAGAATCGTATCAGTCTGGGGAGATGTGATAGTTGACAGCTAGCCAGAGCGATAAAGATGGAAAGAAAGATGGCGATGTTTCAGTGCAACAGACGCCGTTTCATTTCTACCTGATAACCTTAAGAACACGCCACCCGACAGTTATAATCCATTACCACGAGAGAATTACGGATGTTGAGGAGAACACGCTAGAGTATGCAGTACAGAAAACACAAGTTGCGGATGTTGAGGGAAACAATTTGGAGAACATCATTTGATAACACAGTCTAACTTGCTTTGTTGTGTTAATATCTCTGCAACATTCACCTGGTTCATATAGATAAAATAGGTGCAGAACTACAAGAATCCAAGAGTTAGTGAGCGTAGAGTGCATCGTCGCAGCGAACGCCGTGCCCCTAGCCTTTCACCCTCGAAAGCAATCGCAGTTGCAATCCTTTTGTAAGGTAGCATCGTCGCAGCGAACGCCGTGCCCCCCAAACTACTTGGATTGTTTACCACACCAGTACATAAAAAATATATATATATAAAAGAGCACCAGGCGACCGTAGACAGATCATGTTGACTAAGATGTTATGCTAGCAAGTTAGACACACAAGCTACACCCTTGATATAGATAGCCATGATATAGATATGGGTGTAGCACAACAACAATTTTAGTGATAAAAACAAAGACCAAGAGACTTTCGTAAGTATACGAATCTCTCATGATCCAAGGGTTTTGTAAAAATGTCAGCAACTTGGTTCTCCGTTTTCACATACTCAAGCTTAATCACCTCTTGTTCCACTAAATCTCTAATAAAATGGTGTCTTATGTCAATGTGCTTTGTTCTTGAGTGTTGAACATGATTTTTAGAAATATTTACGGCGCTCATATTGTCATAGTAAACGACCAGGTCATTGTTTTCTAGGCCATAGTCACTAACCATTTGTTTCAGCCACAGCAGTTGTGTGCAACAGCTGCCTGCTGCAACATATTCGGACTCAGCAGTGGATAAGGACACATAGTTTTGCTTACGGTTATGCCATGACACAATGTTGTTACCTAGGTAAAAGCAACCTCCACTCGTACTCTTCCTATCATCCACATCACCAGCCCAATCCGAATCACTAAACCCTATCAAGCTCATATTCATGTGTTTAGAGAAGAAGATTCCTAGATCTATCGTTCCAGCAACATACCTGATGATACGTTTAACAGCTCTAAGATGAGAGGCTTTGGGTTTAGCTTGATACCTGGCACATACACATACGCAAAACATCAAATATGGGCGCGTGGATGTTAGGTACAACAAACTCCCTATCATTGACCTGTAGTGTGTTGGGTCCCAGCATCATCTTTAGTCAACTTTTCTGTTGAGCCCATGGGAGTTTTCATGTGCTTTGCTCCTTCAAGATTAAAACGCTTGATCATCTCTTTGGCATACTTGCTTTGAGAGATAAAAATTTCATCTTGCCCTTGTTTAACTTGAAGTCCAAGGAAGTATATGAGCTCTCCCACCATGCTCATCTCAAATCTTGTAGACATGGCACCTGAAAAATTATTGAGCATGTTACGTGAGGTGGAACCAACAATCATGTCATCAACATAAATTTGATTAATAAGAATATGTTGATCTTCCCTTTTTATGAACAATGTTCGGTCAGCAGCACCTCTCACAAAACCGTACTGGAGAAGGAAGTTTGTGAGATGTTCATACCAAGCACGTGGTGCTTGTTTGAGGCCGTATAGTGCTTTCTTCAGTCGGAAAACATAGTCAAGCTTGTGGGGGTCCTCAAATCCTTTTGGTTGTTCCACATAGACCTCCTCCTTGAGTTCACCGTTTAGAAACGCTGCCTTCACATCCATCTGGTATAGATTGATGTTGAGATAACATGCGACAGCAAGTAACAATCGAATGGACTCAAGTCGTGCTACTAGCACAAATGTGTCATCAAAGTCGACTCCTTCGACTTGAGTATACCCTTGAGCCACCAATCGTGCTTTGTTTCGTACAATTGTTCCCTTCTCATCAGATTTGTTCTTGAAAATCCACTTTGTGCCAATAACATTTCTGTTGACAGGTCTGGGAACAAGGTACCAAACATCACTACGAACAAACTGGTTTAGTTCTTCATGCATAGCATTTATCCAAAACTCATCGGTTAGTGCTTCCTTGACATTTTCTGGTTCAAACTTGGAGACAAAGCATGTTACGCCTTCAACTGTAGAGCACATGGAGTATAAGCACGCTATTTCTCTATAGTTAATTGGCTGTTTACGTCTAGTCTGAACACCATCCTCAATATTTCCTATGACTTGAGATAGTGGATGGTTTTCTCTAATCCTTTCTGGAGGTTCTCTGCGAGGAGTCACCTCTAGATCCTCATTTTGTTCATCTTCTGATTCCTGTGGTGTACTATTGTTGTCCTCAACACTGCTGGATGTTGTGTTTGGTGGAGCAGTTTGAGCTTCAATCGTAGGTAGAACAACTCCCCCTTGATATATGTCATCTTCTGCTTCCACCTCCTTAGTTTCAACACCTGCGTCATCAAAGACAACATTAACAGATTCTTGTATCATCTTGATACGAAGATTAAATACCCTATAAGCTACGCTGTTTGTTGAGTACCCAACAAATACACCTTTGTCGCTCTTATCATCAAACTTTGTTAGATACTCTCGATCATTTAGGATAAAACATACACACCCGAAAATACGAAGATGTTTTAGGTTAGGTTTTCTTCCCTTAAGTAGCTCATATGGTGTTTTGAATGAGCCTGGTCGAATGTTGACTCGATTGTTGATGTAACATGCGGTGTTTACTGCCTCAGCCCAAAAACGTTTCGCCATTTGTTTTGAGCTCAGCATAACCCTAGCCATCTCAATCAAGGTCCTATTCTTACGTTCGACCACTCCATTCTGCTGTGGAGTTTTTGGTGCGGCAAACTCCTCACAAACTCCTTTTTCATCACAAAAACTCATGAAATGTGAATTCTCAAATTCATGGCCATGATCTGACCTTATACGAGATATTCTAGCATCAAAATCATTAGCGCGAGCAAACATATTTCTAAACATCTCAAATGTTTCAGATTTGTCTCGTAAAAAATATGTCCATGTAAAACGGGAATAATCATCTACCACAACTAGTACATATCTTTTCCCACCAAATCCATATGTAGAAGTTCAAAGCATCGTTTGGTCCCAAAATATTGTACACGATGCTGTAGAGCAGGGTGTGACGCATGCAATTGTTTTTCTTTCTGACAGTCTCCACAAACGATCTGGTCTGCGTTCCCAAGCTTGGGTAGACCTCGTACGACATCCATCTTCATTAACCTGCCAAGATTTCGAAAGTTAGTATGACCTAATCGTTTGTGCCAAAGTATAACATCATCAATTTGAGCTTTGTTGCATTTCACATGATCAGTCATGTAACAATTGTCTGAAGACCTTTGACCTGTCATGATGCACGAGTTCTTGTTGTTGTAAACTTCACATGCATTTTTAGTGAATTTTTCAAACATGTTACCATCACATAATTGACTTATACTAATCAAGTTTACCTCAAGTCCTTGCACATGATAGACATTTGTTAAAGCAGGCAAACTAGGAACATTAAGTGTACATCTCCCTATGATTTTACCTTTTGAACCTCCACCGAAGGAAACATTTCCTCCGTCATAAGTCTCAAAATTGGAAAGAAATATTTTGTTACCTGTCATGTCACGTGAACATCCACTGTCAAAGTACTAAGAACCTGAAATGTTAGTTTTCAAAGCTGTATAAACAACATTACATGTTAGATCAGCTTTCTTTACCCATATCATTTTAGGTTGCTGCGGCAGGACAGAATATGCCTTGTCATCCATTTTCTTTTGATAATAAAAAGGTTTTATGTGGCCTGATTTGAGACAATAATGACATATATATTTCCTTCTATGTATTTTACCATTTTTCTTACCTTTCTTACCTTTTCTTGCTCGAGAGATGTTTTGTTTTGTCGGTGTTGATGAGTCTGTGAGCACAACATCTGCTTTGGCATTGGATATTTGTCCTGCCGATGTGGATCCGCGACACAATACAGTTGGTGCAGCATATCCAAGACCTTGTTTGCTGGGATTTGCGCTGTCCATGATCTCTTGGAGCGAATAAGTCCCAGTATTCCATTTACGAATGGTCAGTTCTGCTTCTTCAAGTTTGGATTTTACCTTGGTGAGCTCTATATCTCGTTGTGTGATTAACACCTCCTGTTTTGCTTGAACTTCCTTGAGTCATGTTATCTCTGCTGTTGCGGTCAGCAGATCTCATGCTTGATGTTTTCATTTTCCCAGCAACTCATCATATAGTCTTTTTAAACCTTGGATTATAGACTAGGCATTGTCAATACATTCTTCACCAATTGTTGGATCTATGTCATCCTAAGCACTCCCTGCACCGTCAACAGAGGCATTCAAACAAAACAACGTAGAATAATAGTTAGAGTCATACCTTTCTGAGAATGTGTCAGTGTTGGTCCCGAAAGAGCAAGGTTTGGTGTATTACAGATTGCTCAAAGTGTCAGGCTAGATCGATTATCTAATCGATCTTATTCTGTCCAAGCAGAATCTCTCAAGTGAGTAACACAAAGTAGAAAGTAAGAGTAATCTTATTCTCCAACAGTGTATTGTGTGCGGAATAATGATGGACTTAGTCAGTGCTCTTTGTTTAGAAAACCTTTGAAAAACTTAACCGAATATTTAGGAGATTGATTAAGAATGCAGTTTGAATGAGTATGACAGATAGAGAATAAAACAACTGGGATATAAATGCAGAAAGTAAATAACGCAGTTATTTTACGTGGTTCAGGAAACCCCCTACGTCCACGGTCTAATCCAAACTGGATTAGTTATCCACTACTAGGATACTCTTCTTATTTATACTCACTGAGAACGAGCCACAAGTTTCAAACACAAACTGATTGAAACTTATGCACGAATAAGGGTCGTGTCCCTTTACAACTTACAAAAAAACTAGTGTAAACAGGATCTCTTCACGTTAATCCACTAGAGAAACTACTAGCTAGCAAAGATCTCCTTCTTTCTCTCTCGATAAGACAGACTTTAATCGAGGTGTGATTACGAGCGCTTCGGAACACGAATTGGTTGAAATCTTCTCTTAGTAAATGCTTCGATTAGTTGAGATGATTTCGGGGGAGAGTAGCTTGAAATGATAATTGATCTTAATTGCGTGTATTTACTGCCAGTCTTTGTTCCGAGCTTTTATAGGTGTAGAATTTTGAAAATTCTAACCGTTTGAGTTTGATTGGTTTGGAGTAAATGTGATTTTTACCAATCAAGGATAGTGAATCCCTAGATTATCTTCTCTTGCCTTCTAATGAGGTTGACAGAATCTTCCAAGTATGGTAAGCAGATCGTTTGACAGATAGCCTTCCTTTTTCTGGTCTTGATTGATTCTCTTCCTTTTGTGGTACGAAGGGCTTAGTTGGACTTTAGGGATTCATAGACATTTTATTTCATTTTAGCATTTGAGTGTAGATCTGGTTGAAATTTCTAGTTAAGAGTTTCTTGGTCCAACTTTGTGTCTGAGTTGATTTGTTTCAACTTTCTGGTTGAGTTGTTGTGCTTTAACTTTCTGGTTGAGTTGCTGTGCTTTCAACTTTCTGGTTGAATTGGTTTGCTTCAACTTTCTGGTTGAGTTGTTGTGCTTCAACTTTCTGGTTGAGTTGCTGTGCTTTCAACTTTCTGTCTGGGTTGAAATGCTTCAACTTTCTGTCTAAGTTGAAATGCCTCAACTTTCTGTCTGGGTTGAAATGCTTCAACTTTCTGGTTGAGTTGCTGTGCTTTCAACTTTCTGTCTGGGTTGAAATGCTTCAACTTTCTGGTTGAGTTGCTGTGCTTTCAACTTTCTGTCTGGGTTGAAATGCTTCAACTTTCTGTCTAAGTTGAAATGCTTCAACTTTCTGATCCTTCTAAATGTTAAGGTTCCTGTCACATATAAACCAGATAAAAGTAATACAGAACATGAATAATCCTAAGTGTGTTTTCGAGGGAATACCATCAAAACTTAAAATAATTTATGGGGTTCCCAACAATTTCCCCCTTTTTGATGATGTCGAAACCACACTTAACATGATGATCATATAGCATGTCCTGGTAAGGTTAGCAGATTGTTATATGAGTTTGTATAACAATTAAAAGCATAAATATAACTTTTTGGGCAAAGAGATTTTGTCTTCAGAAAAACCACATATATTAATATGAGAGAAATGGGTACAGGTGGTAATCAGAAAGACAAAGAATTAAGATTTATCAGAAATAGACAAGGCAAGAATAATTATGAAAACCATCTGGAAGCTCCGCCTTTCTTCATCTTCTCTCTTTGTGCATCAGAAACTAGCTGAATGCTCTCGTAAATTCCATCTCTCACCCTGGCGTAGTTTGGATCGTGGTTGTCGATCTTATATCCTTTGATTTTAGCCAGTTGATTGATGTAATTCAAAATGTAGGTCTTATCTGGAATGTTGCTGCCTGGAATGGTTGGGCACACCATATATTCTTTCTCCGGAGCTTTGAGCTGGATCTTGGCATCAAACGCAGCTGTTATGATCCTCTGTATTAAGTTCTGCTCACTGAAGTTTTCCAGGTATCTGATGAAGTCTTCATCTGGGGTTGACTCTGAATATGTGGGTTCCTTCAGAAAGTATCTGTTCAGAATAAATCCTTGCTTGACCTTCTCCCAATCATTTTGATCACCTTCTGGAACCCATGCATCAATATGTGTCTGTTTCTTCAAGGATAGGTTCCATCAGAAGGGCTTCTTCTTTCTTTTCTTCGGTTGAGTAGTTGATTGAGAGGACTGTTGTTGTGAGCGTTCTGCAGATGATGGCGAGGAGAAGGGTGTTTGAAAGGATTTCTCCTTGGCTTCCTGTGCAGCAATTTTCTTCTCCCTTTCTGCCTGTTCTTTGTAGAACTGCGCTCTGAACATTGGATCACATGCTTGCTCCATGTTCACCCCGAACAGCAACAATTCAGCTATCTAATCACCCTCATCGATTGGCTTCTTGCCTTTGTCTTTTGGAGTCTGTTGCACATCAGAAGCTTTAGCTTTTTCAGTTCCAAGAAGGGTAGGATCTGGTCTTGGTGGTGTGGTTGGCCTCCCCCTTGCTGATTTTCCCATTTCAGCCATAGGGGTTTCTGCCTCTTCCCTTGCCTCTTCTGTTTGCAAAGTCTTTCCTTTACTCAAGCTCTTGTTGCCTCCTTTGTCTCTTGAGATTTCCACCTTTTTGACATCATCAAAGAGGGTAGTGATGAGTGTGCGAAGAGAGGCAATCTCCTCTGTCATCTTCTCCATTGTCTCTTCAGCTTCAGCCTTGAACCCAAGTAATAGATTGACCGTCAGGTCAGATGCGCTCAGTTTCCGCTCGAGTCTGCTGTTCATGGTGGACAAGGTTTTGTCGTATGTTTCTTGAAGTTCTTCGACAGCAGATAGGCGTGTGTTCTGGAGCTCGAATTCCTCTGGATTCGAAAATAGCAGATCATTCAGAACCTCTGTTGGTCCCGAAAGAGCAAGGTTTGGTGTATGGGGGGGGGGGAATACACCAAACACAAACTTTTCAGTTTACTTGACTAATTAAGCAGAGAGACTTAAGCTTTCTGGATTACAGATTGCTCAACGTGACAGACTAGATTGACTAACTAATCAATCTTGTTCTGTCCAAGCAGAATCTCTCAAGAGAGTGATACAAAGCAGAAAGTAAGAGTGATCTTATTTTCTAACAGTGTATTGTGTGCGGAAAAATGGTGGATTTAGTCGGTGCTCTTTGATTAGAAAATCTTTCAAATCTTAGTCGAGTATATAGAGAAAAGATTAATAATGCAGTTTGAATGAGAGTGACAGAAAAATAACTGGAATATAAATGCAGAAAGTAAATAACACAGTTATTTTACGTGGTTCGGGAAACCACCTACGTCCACGGTCTAATCCAAACTGGATTAGATATCCACTACTAGGATACTCTCTTATTTATACTCACTGAGAACGAGCCACAAGTTTCAATTACAAACTAGATTTGAAACTTATGCACGAATAAGGGTCGTGTCCCTTTACAACTTACAAAAAACAACTGTAAAACAGGATTTCTTCACGTTAATCCACTAGAAAACTACTAGCTAGCAAAGATCTCCTTCCTCTCTCGATAAGACAGACTTGAATCGAGGTGTGATTGCGATCACGAACGGTTTGATGCTTTTGTCTGATGTGAGATGGGATTGCTTGAGAATTTTTCAGTAATATATCGCTCTTTTTTTTTGGACTTTAAATCTCCAAACATATATACGCTTGAATCTTGAAATTCTAGCCGTTAGTTGATTGGCATGATTTGATTTGTGGATTGCCAATCAATCATATCTCTTCTTTCCTTGTAGGTTCGTTGACTGAATCTTCTATGAATGGAAAGCAGATCAACTGAGATTACTTTCCTTCTTCGTGTTAATCAGTGATTCTCTTTCCAATTCTTGATGGATGAACTTTAATATTGACGTGGTAAGAGATAGCTTTATTGATCTGTTACCATAATTGACAGGTTTGGTTCAACTCTTTCTGTTTTGGAACCTTCTGGTTACACCCTTTCTGGTTCTAATGCCTTTCTTTTACGAAGTGAGGCAATCTCTTCAGTCATTTTCTCAAACTTCTCTTCAGCTTCTGATTTGAACCCAAGCAGAAAATTGATGGTCTGGTTGGAGGCGTCCAGTTTCTGCTCTAGTCTGTTGTTCAATGTTGATAGAGTCTTGTCATAAGTTTCTTGCAGCTCTTCGACAGCAGTGATGCGGGTACTCTGAACTTCAAATTCTTCTGGGTTGGGATACAGAAGGTTATTCAGGACGTCGACCTGATGTTTCTGCATCAGCTCCATAAATTTCTGATTTTCAAAGTTAGCAAACTGAGAATGGATGGATAAATCAGTGTTTTCCTTTAACTGAGCAGCAAGTTGACTTCCTTTCTGTTCTACAGCAGCAGCAATTGTCTCTTGTTGTTTTGCCAGAAGATCAGCGAGCAAGGTAGTGGCCTTTTCTGCTTTGTCGTCTATTCCAGTTAGACGAAGATTAATCTTGGCTTGACCCGCTTCATTTGCCAATCTATCATCGTCAATCTTTTTGTCCAGCTCCTTCCTGATGGTTCTGAGCTTGCTTCTGATGTCACGATCCATGTCGTTGACATAGTCTTTCTGATGTTGGTTGAAGTCAGAAAGAATCTGTGTTGCTTTGTCTTGAAGTGTGTTGCAAATATCTGTCATCTGATCTTCAACTCGAAGAGTGATCAGACTGTCCAGTTGATAGTTGTTGAATGTGTTGGGTTCTCTCTCCAAGATTTCTTCCATGGTGTAGAAGTTGACATGTTTCTTCAGCTTCTGTGCAACACCTTGAGTGTATATTTCATTACTTGGTTCACCACCAATATTCTGGCCTACTGGTTCATCATCACCTGAGTCAAGGTCGATGATTGGTGTTTTCTTTGCAGGCTTTTTGGACGAAGCTTCTCCCTGTTCTGGTTGTGGTGGTTGTTCTGTTGGTGCTGCTTCTTCCATCTGGGCTTCAGGATGTGTTGGTGGCAGATCAATCTTCAAACTCTCTGCCTCTTGTTTCATAAGGCCAGAGATGAGTTGCTTGTATTCTGCTCTGATTTCTTGGATGGTGGTGACTTGAAGTAGACTCAGCAGCGTTGCTTCTTCCTTCTTTAGTTCATCAATGGTTTTGAGCTGGAGCAGTGCATCAAATACATAGTACTCGCTGTCCTTGACCAGCAAGTAAAATTTGACGCGTCTTGCTGCTCCCAAACTCTCTGGAAGCAGGTTGATTCCAGGAAACTCTTGCATGATAAAATGTTCGGCCTCGTTTTCCAGCAGATTGATGACACTCTCTGCTTGTTGTTTCCTTGCTTCTGTTTCATCTGCGGATTCTCCTTCCTCGTCATCCTCGCTGATTCTCTCCATTCTGCTAGGTGAGGGTGTTGGTGTTCTGGCTGGAGAGAAATCTTTCTCTTGAAAAGGATGAGAGCTTGACTCAGGGGCTACTTTTGCTGCTGGAGTTTCTGTTGGTTCTGTTGCTGCCTGTTGTGCTTCTTCGTCTTGTTCTGTTTGTGTGTGTTCTGGCATATCCGACTGTTCTGTTGTGGCAGCTGGTGGTGGTGATGATTCTTGTACTTTCTGCAGTCTGCGTTTCTTCTATTTAGGTTGAGATGCAGATGTCTCAGTCTCAACCGAGCTTCCTCGTTTGCGGGCTGCCTTGTCTTTTACCACTTTCTCCTTGGTAACTTTTTCTTTCTTCTTTTCAACACCTTTAGTAGGTGGCATCCATGTGGGGTTAGAGCTTCCCATTTCCAGCAGTGCACCACAATGCATTTCATCTGTGACCTTGTTGAAGAATGCTGGTGATAATCCCAGAGACATCTCCAGTTGATGTTGGTCTTTGGGTATGGAAAGGCTGGTGTTGAACTCCACTGCGTCTTCCCAGACTTTCTGTGTGAAGAATCGCTCCACCATCAGACTGATTTTGGTGGAATGACGTAGATTTCTTCGAACTTCCACTGAAGTTCCTCTGCCCCTGCTATCTTTGGTGTAGGTAATCAATTTGGCTTCCTTAGCCATCAACTCAAATAAGATTCTGCTCCAGTTAACGTGGAGATTTAGGACGATTGCTGTGAGAATTCTGAATTTTTCTGGAGTCACTTGATCGTAAGATCCGCTGTGATGGAGAAAAATTCTCTGAACCAGTTCAAGCAGTAGTTTGAAGCCTGATTGAAGCAGGGATCTTTGAAACATCCTTCCTGTGTAGGAGATGGGTATCACCATCATTATTTCCACTGCCTCCTGCAGTTGCTCAGAAGTGATATCATCCAGGGTCAGTCCTTCGTCCTTCAATCGATATGCTTGATTGATCATTTCAATCACGTTGTATGGTGTCTTGCTAGTTCTGTCACCAATAGGCATCAGCACATTTGCCTCAAATCCATGCTTATCATTTTGCCATGTCAGATAAAATGTGGCAACTTATTTTGCCAAGAACATGTTCGGGTGGGAAGTGACAATGTTGCAGAAGCCTAATTTCATAAGAACATACACGATATAGATGTATATTCATCAGTTTGAAATACCAAATAACTCACAAGCAATATAATGGACACTATAAAAGGAATTAGCGATAAAGAATGATGACAATGAGATGCAGATAAGGATTAAGAACTATAAAAACCTTTGCAGCGTGTAATCATAGCAAAAATTTCTTCAAGTTTCCTAAAACCATGAGTATCAAACACAGCATAGGGTTCAGGTGAAAGAAATTTCTGAACCTCGGCCTCATGTTGAAGAAACAGAGAAGTTTGGGGTGCCATGACCAAACGTAAGATGTTTTGGAAGAGTTTTGCAGAGAAATCAAGTAGGGAAAATCTTAAGTGCTTAGGAAGAGTAGTGCTCAGTGCGATGAAAGTGAAGGTGAACAGTCTAGTGAGAGATATCGCATATATATAACACAATAACCAATAGTAAATATTAATGCGATAAGTAATTGAAGGGTTGGATAAATTTTCTCCCTTTTTAGGTTTTCCCGCTTCAGTTGATTGGTTTGCTGCCTTTCGTTGCGTGTGATATACGCGCTAGATCCTAGGGTTGTAGGCGAGCGTGTGCATATCTTCCTTTCCACTGCAACTTTCCTTTTTCTTTTTCTTGCAAAGATTTTCTCGATTCCAGTTCCCAAAGATGTGCTAATCATGACAAAAATGGAAGATTTAGTAGATCTAGGTTAGAAATTGACTTTTACAGTCTGTAACCTAGGTGAGTGACGTCAAGAGCACTTCAATTTCCTCAAAAAGTTCCCTCTTGACTTAGCATTTAAGAAATAATTTCCACATGCCACGTGTGATTTTTATTTCCATCTTGGCGCTTTGTTATTCTTTAAAAGTCTGGAAAACTTCGATCTGGTAACTTTTTGTTGTTAACTGTCTGGTAACCTTCTGTTGTCAACTATCTGGTAACCTTCTGTTGGTAACTGTCTAGTAACCTTCTGTTGTTAACTATCTGGTAACCTTCTGTTGTTAACTATCTGGTAACCTTTTGTTGTCAACTATCTGGTAACCTTCTGTTAGACAATCTGTTATTGTCTTTCTGTCTGTTTATCCAGATTTAGTATTCCAAGCTTTCCACATAACATCTTAAATCTATCTTCTGGTAGGGCTTTAGTTAAAATGTCAGCACGTTGGATGTCTGTGTGAATCTTCTCGATCTGGATATTCTTTCTCTCCACATGATCTCTAATAAAGTGATGTCTCACATCAACATGTTTGCATCTTGTATGAAGTACTGGATTCTGTGTTATAGCAATTGCACTTGAACTGTCACAGAATATGGGTATCTCCTTTACTTCAATCTTGTAGTCTTTTAGTTGTTGTTTCTACCATAGGATTTGTGCACAACAACTTCCAGCAGCCATATATTCTGCTTTTGTTGTTGATGTGGCAACAGATGTCTGTTTCTTTGAAAACCAAGATATCAACTTGTTTCCTAGAAACTGACATGTGCCAGAGGTAGACTTTCTGTCCAGTTTGCATCCTGCATAATCTGAGTCAGAATAGCCTGTTAGTTCAAAGTTGTCATCATGCGGATACCAGAGACCAACGTGAGCTGTTCCTTTAAGATATCTAAGTATCTTTTTGACAGCTTCCATATGTGATTCTTTCGGATTGGCTTGATATCTGGCACATACTCCTACTGCAAACGTGATATCTGGTCGACTTGCAGTGAGGTATAAAAGTGAGCCAATTATGCCTCTGTATTTTGTTATAGGTGTTGGTTTGCCTTCTGGATCTGGGTCTATTTTTCCATTCGTCTGCATTGGAATCTTGGATGGCTTGCTGTCTTTAACTCCAAACTTTTTGACCAGATCGTTAATGTACTTTGCTTGATTTACAAAAATACCATCTGGCAACTGTTTTACCTGCAAGCCTAAGAAGAAATTCATCTCGCCCATCATGGACATTTCATATTTATTCTTCATTAGTTCAGCAAATTTATCACATAAATGGGAAGATTGAGATCCAAATATTATGTCGTCTACATATATCTGCACCAAAAGGATATGTTCTTTGACTTTAATGACAAACAGTGTTTTGTCAACAGAGCCTCTCTTGAATCCTGATTCCAGCAGAAAGGTTGATAGCATCTCATACCACGCTCTTGGTGCCTGTTTTAGACCATAGACAGCTTTAGCTAATCTATATACCTTCTGGTCAGGATTTCCTTCTTCAAAACCAGGTGGTTGTTCAACATATACTTCTTCTTAAAGTATACCATTTAGGAAGGCACTTTTAACATCCATCTGGTACACTTTGAATCTCTTGTATGCTGCATATGCGAGAAATAATCTGATTGCTTCCAATCTGGCAACTGGTGCAAAAGTTTCGTCAAAGTCGATACCTTCCTGTTGACTGTATCCCTTTGCAACAAGTCTAGCTTTGTTTCTGACTACTTCTCCATTTTCATCTCGTTTATTCTTGAATACCCATTTGACACCTATTACTCCCTGATGATCTAGTCTGTCTACTATATACCAGACTTGGTTTCTTTTAAACTCATTGAGTTCTTCTTGCATAGAAATGACCCAGTCTGCATCTTTGAGTGCTTCATAAATGTCAGAGGGTTCAACACGTGATAGATAGCAACTGAGAAGTGCACTCTCTCCATGCATTCTTCTGATTCTTACTCTATCACTTGGGTTCCCAACAATCTGTCCAGGAGGATGATTGTCCTGTATCCATCTCCTCCTGCTGGTCATTTCTTCTTCTGATATCTCAGGTTCTGGTTCATTTGTTGGGTCCTCAAATTCTGGATGAGATGTTTGAAAAGGATTGTCCACTTCTGGTTCTTCAATTATTGTTCCAACCATTTGTATCTCTTGATTCTTCTGGTTGATCGTGATTTTGTTCATTATTATCCCCTTCTTCTGGTTGAATTCTTGATCGGTCAAGGTCCAGAATGATGTGTTCTGTTCCCCCTTGCTGTGAGCTTACTGCTTCAGCATTAGATGGAACATTAATATCATTATCATCTGTTGTATTCCAGATTAGAATATCTTCTAGCAGAATTCCTTCTGTTCTCTTTTCTTTGTTCTGGTTTTGTGTATGATCATCACTCAACTCTCTGTCAATGATAAAAGATTCATCAAAGACAATATGAGGTGTTACCTCCACAATATGGGTCTTCTTGTTGTAAACCCTATAAGCTTTACTAACATCAGAATATCCTAAGAATATTCCAGGGTCAGCTTTACTATCAAAGGTTTTCAACTGTGATTTCCCATTATTATGGATGTAACATAAACAACCAAAAGTACGGAAGTAGTGTATCCTCGGCTTTCTGTTGTTCCAGACTTCGTATGGCGTCTTTCCATGTCTGATGGTAACAACAGCTCTATTCTGTGTGTAGCAGGCTGTAGAAATCGCTTCTGCCCAAAATGTCTTAGGTAATCTGGTTGCATTAAGCATAGTGCGAGCTGCTTCTTTTAAAGATCTGTTTCTTCTTTCAACTACTCCATTCTGTTGAGGTGTTCTGGCTGCAGATGTCTGATGTGTGATTCCCATCTGGTTGCAGTAATCCTCAATTTTCTGGTTTAGAAATTCTGTACCACGATCTGTTCTGATGGTAGTAACAGGGACTTCCTTTTTCTTGGTAATTTTGTTGAGGAAGTTTGGCAGCTTTTCCAATGTTTCTTTCTTCTTATATAAGAAGATTACCCATGTGAATCTTGAATAATCATCAATGATGACCAGAGTGTATTTTCTACCATTTATACTTAATGGCTTAACTGGACCAAATAAGTCTAAATGTAGTAACTCTAAGATTCTAGTAGATGACTGGACAGATTTGCTAGAAAATGATGATCTGGTTTGTTTTCCAGCTTGACATGCTTCACAGATGTGGTTCTTGTCATATATTTGGTCTGGTAGTCCTTCAACTAGTTTCTCTCGTGCAATCCTATTGATTGACTTGAAATTGAGATGGTTTAGTCGTTTATGCCTCAGCCAACTAGTTTCTGATACTGTTTTAGTGACCAAACAAGTCTCAATCTGGTTGTCCCATTGCACAATATATAACCTATCCTGCAATTTTCCGGTAAGGAGTATCTCATCTCCTTCCTTGCTTTTCACGAAACAATTGTTAGCATCAAAAATAATCTGATTACCATTAGTACAGAACTGACTTACAGAAAACAGATTGTGGCTAAGACCCTCAACATATGATACATTTGTGATGGTGGTCTTGCCAACTCTTATGTTTCCATATCCTCTGGTATATCCTTTTGAATTACATCCAAAGGTGACCTGAGGACCTGGTTTCTCTATATAGTCTGACAGTAGGTTCTTGTCACATGTCATGTGCTTCGAACAGCCACTATCTATGATCCAGATTGCTCCTTTAGCTATTTTGTACCTTCTTGCAGTTTTCTGGTCCTGCAATTAATCACACTTAGCTACCCTTTCAATATTTGGGTGCTTGGTTATTAGTAAATGTTCCTTTTCGAATCCAGAACACTTTTGGATTGAGAACAGCAATATAGCAAGTAATAGTATTTCCATCATTATCAACTTTTGACACAGAACGAAATATGGATGGATGATATCTTTCTATTCCATCATTCTTCAGTCTTTTATTAGTGGGTACTGTCCTGTTGACACTCTTGTTGGGTAATGTCTGGTTGACATTCTTGTTCTGTACCCTTTCTGTTCTTGTGTAATCTGCTGGTTGTTCTCTTGTTTGATGGTACTGTCTGTTGCTAGTTTGTTTCACCATCATCTTCTGTGGTTGATCTTTCTTGTTTTTGAGGTTTTTCACTTGGTCTGGTATCTGTTTCCTTTCTGGTACGAATTTTATGGTGCTAGAGGACTTCTCTGAGTGACCTGGATATCCTACTCCAGATGTGCCATTTTGCTGCATATTAATTAACAGTTTAGCACGTTCATCACTCTTGTAGATCATTTCTTTTCCTTTCTTGATCTTTTCCTCAGCTACATTATTTCTTGTGATAAGGTCTTTCACTTTTGAATTCAGTGAGTGAATCTCACTGTCCTTTCCTTTGATCTATTCTTCCAGAACGTTGATGTTAGTAACAAATTTAATGTTTGCTTTACTCAATATCTCTTCAACTTTCTTCAATCTGTCATTTTCTTCAACAACTTCTCTAAAAAGTCTCTTGATACTCGAGTAGCTCTTGAACATCTCATTAACTTCATCCCATGAATATACATCTTGATCTTCTATTTCCTGTTCCAGGTTAATATCATTTGAAGAATTAGAGTTGCAAGATGTTGGGAACCCCATAAACTACTCTGAGTTTTGATGATACTCTTACAAAACACACTTAGTATTATACATGTTCTGTACCTTTTTTCTTTTGGTTTCAGCAAACCAGATAGTCGAAGATCGTTCAACCAGAGAATCTCAAAATCAGCAAGTCACAGACAGAATGCTAAACCAGAGAATCTCAAAACCAGCAAGTCACAGACAGAATGCTAAACCAGAGAATCTCAAAACCAGCAAGTCTCACAGACAGAAGGCTAAACCAGAGAATCTCAAAACCAGCAAGTCTCAAAGACAGAAGGCTAAACCAGAGAGTCTCAATCAGAAAATGAAGACTTTAACAGAAAGTAGAACCAGAGAAGCTTCAGCCAGAAAGATGGAAAGATGCTTCAACCAGAAAGTGGTTAACATATGCTCTACCAGAAAGTACCTCAACCAGAAAGTGTCAAAATCAATATTCAACCAGAAAGACACTAGACCAGAGAGGCCACAACCAGAAGGTTAGAAGCAAACCAGAAAGAGCAGAATCAAATCTGTCGATGAAGCATTTAAGACTTTCCATTGAAGATTTGGAAATTGAATCACTGATTGACATGGAGAAGGAAAGCAATCACAGATGATCTGCTTACCAATCATAGAAGATTCAATCAACAACTCTACAAGGAAAGAAGAGATATAATTGATTGACAATCCACAAATCAAATCACGTCAATCAACAAACGGCTAGAATTTCAAATTCAGAGCCTATATATGTTTGAAGTTTTAAAGTCTGAAATATGTGTGCAAGCGATATACTGCAGAAATACTCTCAAGCATTCTATCCTCAAATCAGACAAAAGCTTCAAACCGTTCGTGATCGAAATCACACCTCGATTCAAGTCTGTCTTATCGAGAGAAGAAGGAGATCTTTACTAGCTAGTAGTGTTCTAGTGGATTAACGTGAAGATAGCCTGTTTATAGTAGTTTTCTGTAAGTTGTAAAGGGACACGACCCTTATTCGTGCATAAGGTTCAATAAGGTTTGTAATTGGATCTTGTGGCTCGTTCTCAGCGAGGTTAAATAAGAAGAGTATCCCAGTAGTGGATATCTAATCCAGTTTGGATTAGACCGTGGACGTAGGGGGTTTCCCGAACCACGTAAAAATAACTGTGCCATTTAATTTCTGCATTTTATATTCAGTTGTTTTTATTCTGCATCTATCATACTCATTCAAACCTGCATTTTTAATCAACCTCTAAATACTCGATTAAGTTTTTAAAAGATTTTCTTAACAAAGAGCACCGACTAAGTCCACCATTATTCCGCACACAATACATTGCTGGAAATTAAGTTCACGCTTACTTTCTGCCTTGTATATCTCACTTGAGAGATCTTATTTGGATAGAACCTAAACGATTAGATAATCACTTTGTTCTATCAACTTGAGCAATCTGTATTTAAGAAAGCTCACATCTCTCTGATTGAAATAGTCAATTAAACTAAAAAGTTTGCATTTGGTGTATTCCCCCCCTCATACACCAAACCTTGCTCTTTCGGGACCAACAAGTGGTATCAGAGCCGTGGTTCAAACTGACCATTGTTTTGTTTTCACAAGGTTAATACCTGCGTGGTCAACTTGAATAGATCTAGAAAATCTTTTCATCATCTGCATATTATCTGTTATGGAATCATCTGTTATCAGGGCATGCGAAGAATTCTCCATCCAAGGTTACAGAGAATGGAGCTTCAGAATGAAGATGTGTCTCAAAGCTCATCACTGCCTGATGTGGAAGGTGATAGAAGAAGGACCTTTGGCTATTACCGAAGAAACCACTCGTATCACTGAGACAGGAGCAGTGAAGGAAACTGTACTGAAAGATCCCAGAAAGTATACTTCTGAAGAAAGAAGAGAAGCAAATCTTGATGATTTTGCTAAAGGAGTTATCTCCAGTACTGTGAAAGGAGTTCATCTGGCCAAGATCCAAGATCTTGATACAGCCAAAGAAATGTGGGAAGCACTAAGAGATCTCAGCCTACGATCTGAAGCTATGATCGAGAACAAGCTGTCCCTAGCATGTAATAAGTTCGATGAATTCAAAATGAAGCCTGGAGAAACTATTGAACAAATGAAGAACAGGTTCACTGAAATATTACTTGAAGTGTCTGCCTTCAAAAAGGATAAAAACACACAGAGAGAGAAGAATCTCAAGATTCTTAGAGCTTTACCATCAAGCTGGGAAATCTATTCAGCTATGCAACCTCTACGTGCTGATTTCAATGATCTATCAGTAGAAGCACTATTTGATCATCTGGCTGTCCATGAATGTGATATCAGAAGGATACATGGACCAGATCACTCCTCCAGCAAGAAAAATGAAACTAGCACTAAGAAGGAGAAAGAGACTGCCTTCAAAGCGAAGTGCAAAACAGATGAATCAACATCATCTGCTACATCAGAAGAAGGAGGATATGATAAGTTACTGAAAGAATTCTCACTGATTGCTAAGAGAATGGACAAGATGGAAGTCAGATCAAGAAAGTATCGAAGGTTCTACAAAGACAACAAGAGTAGATACCAGAAGAACAAAGAAGCAGAACGATCTGATGACAAAATAGAAAGTAGAGGAAATGGTAAAATCACTAATCCTACTGACTATACTTGCTATGGCTGTGGAAGAACAGGACACTTCAAGACAGACTGTCCTGACCTATCCAAAAGCCAGAGAGAAGAACTACGAGCAAAAAGGGACAGAAAGCTAAAAGCTCAACGTAAAGCTATGATAGCAGAAGAAAAAGAAGATTCCAGCTCAAGCCATCTATCTGATAGTTCAACAGAAGATGATGAAGCATTCTTTGCTAAAGAAGAAGAAGCCTGGGACGAATGCTTTGCAGGACTAGACAACGGTCTAGATGACGTAGAGGTAAATTCCTGCAACTCTAACTCTTCAAATAATACTGATCTGGAACAGGAAATAGAAGATCAAGATGAATATTCATGGGATGAAGTTAATGAAATGTTCAAGAGCTACTCAAGTATCAAGAGACTCTTTAGAGAAGTTGTTGAAGAAAATAACAGATTGAAGAAAACTGAAGAGATATTGAGTAAAGCAAACACTAAATTTGTTGCTAACATCAATATTCTGGAAGAACAGATCAAGAGCAAAGACAGTGAGATTCATTCCTTGAACTCAAAAGTCAAAGATCTTATAAATAGGAACAACATTGCTGAAGAAAAGATAAAGAAAGGCAGAGATATGATCTACAGAAGTGATGAACGTGCCAAACTGCTCATCAACATACAACAGAAAGGCACTTCTGGATTAGGATATCCAGGTCACACAGAAAAAGCAGCAGGTCCAATGAAATTCGTACCAGAAAGAAGACAGATACCAGATCAAGTAATAAACTTGAAAAATAAGAAAGATCTTCCCCAGAAGATGATGGTTAAACAAGCTGGTAGCAGACAATATCATCAAATCAAAGGACATCCTGCTAACTACACTGAATCTAAACAACAGCCCAAAAATAAAGTCAACAGGACATCACAGAAGAAAGCAGAAAGCAAAGGATCAGAGAGATACCATCCATCTGTTCTTCACTCGAAGTCCATTGTTGATGAGAATGGGAATATCATCACCAGCTACATTATTGTTCCAAATTTAAAGCTATTCTGGATTCAAAAAGGGATCTTTGCTAATAACCAAGCACCCAGACAATAAAGGGTAGCTAAATCTATTTAATTGCAGGACCAGAAGGCTGCAAGAAGAAGCAAGATTGCAAAAGGATCAATCTGGATAATTGATAGTGGCTGTTCAAAACACATGACATGTGACAAAAACCTACTATCAGACTACATAGAGAAACCAGGACCTCATGTCACTTTTGGATGTAATTCAAAAGGATATACCAGAGGATATGGAAACATAAAAGTTGGCAAGACCACCATCTCAAATGTTTCATATGTTGAAGGTCTCAGCCACAATCTGTTTTCTGTAAGTCAGTTCTGCACCAATGGTAATCAGATCGTTTTCAATGCTAACAATTGTTTGGTGAAGAACAAGGAAGGAGATGAGGTACTCCTTACCGGAATATTGCAGGATAGACTATATATTGTGCAATGGAACAACCAGATAGAAACCTGTCTGGTCACTAAGACAATGTCAGAAACTAGCTGGCTATGGCATAAAAGATTAAGCCATCTCAACTTTAAAACAATCAATAAGATTGCACGAGAAAAACTAGTTGAAGGACTACCAGATGAAATATATGACAAGAATCACATCTGTGAGGCATGTCAAGCTGGAAAGCAAACCAGAACATCTTTTTCAAGCAAGTCTGCCCAGAGCTCAACCAGAATACTAGAGTTACTACATATAGACTTATTTGGACCCATTAAACCATTAAGTATAAATGGTAGGAAATATACTCTAGTCATCATTGATGATTATTCAAGATTTACTTGGGTAATATTCTTGTATAAGAAGAACGAAACTCTGGAGAAGCTGCCAAACTTTCTCAACAAGATCACCAAGAAAAAGGAAGTTTCTGTTACCACCATCAGAACAGATCGTGGAACAGAGTTCCTAAACCAGAAGGTTGAGGATTACTGCAACCAGATGGGAATTACACATCAGACATCTGCAGCCAGAACACCTCAACAGAATGGGGTAGTTGAAAGAAGAAACAGATCGTTAAAGGAAGCAGCTCGCACAATGCTCAATGCAACCAGATTACCAAAGAAATTTTGGGCAGAAGCCATCTATACAGCATGCTACACACAGAACAGATCAGTTGTTACAATCAGACATGGGAAGACACCCTACGAGATATGGAACAACAGAAAACCCAGGATTCATTATTTTCG
>JAPKLX010000125.1:0-14383 GCA_026898415.1 Leonotis leonurus
TAAGTTCCGAAGAAACTCCAAAACTGGCATATATTCCATTGAACAACCTTCGATAATCAGCATTGTTGAAATCAATGGGATAGTTGTTCAGCTGAGCAGATCGATTAATTGCATTTAGCACTGCAGTGTGATCCACTTCGGTAGTTCCAGGAATTCTTGGATATAGCAATGTCATACAGTCACGGCCCAAATGTCCAGCACAGTGTAGTTCTTGGATCAACTTGGCACGCAAACTACATGAAGGAATACAAAAAGCCGACCCTTTGAACAAGAAACCATCATGCAAATGAAACCAACGGTCAGCACCAGAGATAGTAGCAGCCATAATAGGAGCAAAAAAAGGATCAGAATTATAAAGATTACTAAAATCATCGAACCCGAGTATAGATGAGCGCATCTCATAAATCAATACATTGCGCCGACTAAGAGCATCGGCTACTCTGTTGGAGGTACCGGAAACATGGCGCACTATAAAAGTGAACTGTTGTAGAAAAGCTGCCCACTTGGCATGGTGAGTCGAGAGTGAAGATTGAGTAGACAAGTGCTTCAAAGCTTTATGGTCTGAGAAGAGGAGAAATTCTCTCTGAAACAAATAATGACGCCAATTTTGAATGGCACGCACAATAGCATAAAATTCAATATCATATGTCGTATAACGTAGTCGAGAACCCACCAGTTTTTCGCTAAAGAAAGCAACTGGACGTCCTCTTTGACTCAATACAGCTCCAGTAGCAAATTTTGAGGCATCACAGTGGAGCTCAAAAGGTGTGGAGAAATCTGGCAAGACAAAGATCAGAGCAGAGGTCAATTTCTCTTTGATCAACTCAAAAGCTGTTGCAGCTTCGTTAGTCCACTTAAACACTTTTCCTTGCATGACATCTGTGATAGGAGCCATGATAGAGCTAAAATGGCTAATAAAACGCCTATAGAAAGATGCGAGACCATGAAAACTCCGAACATCAGTAAGTGACTGAGGAGTTGGCCAGTCACGAATTGCCGAGATCTTGGATTCATCCACCTGAATGCCAGATGAAGAGATGCAATATCCTAGAAAAACCACGGACTCCTCCACCATAAAGCAACACTTATTTGGGGCCGCGTAAAATTTTTCAGCTCAAAGGATAGAGAAGACGGCTCATAAATGAGTGAGATGAGCTTCAACTGAACTACTATACACCAGTATATCATCGAAATAAACGACGACACAAATTCCGATTAGAGGGCGTAGGGTTTTATTCATCACACGCATGAAAGTGATTGGTGCATTCGACATACCAAATGGCATGACCATCCACTCAAACAGCCCCTCACGAGTTTTGAAGGCCGATTTCCATTCATCTCCTGGGCGGATACGAATTTGGTGGTAACCGCTACGAAGATCAAGTTTGCTGAAAATAATAGAATCATATAATTGATCCAACAAATCATCCAAGCATGGAATAGGAAAGCTATACCGGATGGTGATCTTATTGATGGCGCGACTATCAACACGCATACGCCACTCGCCTGTTTTCTTAGGAATAAGAAGAGCTGGGACCGCACATGGACTAATACTTTCACGAATGAGCCCTTTTTGAAGCGGTTCTTCAACCTGGCGACGTAATTCCTCATGTTCCCTCAGGCACATGCAGTAATGAGGACGGTTAGGAAGAGGCGCCCCCGGAATGAGATCAATTTAATGTTAAATTTCTCGCAGAGGAGGCAATCCTTCGGGCAACTCATTAGGAAAGATATCTGTGAACTCAGCTAATAAATCAACAATAACAGGAGGGGGAGCCGATGCTTGTGAGACATCACAAGGTAAAACTAGCAGGAGAGTGTCATCAGTGTCAAGTTCACGCATGAATGCACCACGAGATAATAAGATGAGCTGCTTGCCTGGTGTGGATGAGGGCAGTGAAGGCATCACGGGCTCAGAAGGAACTAACACATATTTTGTGCCTGCAAAAATAAAGCTATAAGTGTTACGATGTCCATCGAATATAACTTCCCGATCATACTGCCAAGGTCGGCCGAGCAACAGGTGACATGCATCCATAGGCACGACATCACACCAAGCAGAATCAATATAAATCGGGCCAATAGAGAACTGAATGAAGGCGCGCTGAGTGATTGACACGTTGGTGCCATGTTGAAGCTAAGCTAGATTATAAGGTCGAGGATGGGGCTGAGGTATGAGAGCTAGTATATTAATTACATTTGCAGCAACCACATTCTCGCAGGAACCAGAGTCGATAATGAAACGACAAACTTTTCCATTAATCGTGCACGCCGATTCAAAGAGAGAATGGCGTTGAGAATCAGGTGCTATTACCTTCGGCTGCAAAAAATTTCGTCGAATCACCAAAGAAGGGCCAACATCGCCTGTTAGAATTTCCTGTGGTGGATCAGTAGGAGGCTCCTCATCATAAATCGGAGGAGAGGAATAATCACTCATGTCCTGTGGTTGGTAAGCGGAATCAGATGGTATATCTTCGATAAAAAGGCCACTTGCACGACGCGGACAAGCAGCTTGGCCGCGTTCACCACAATTAAAACAACCTCCAGACTTTGAGGGATTAGAGACATGTGCCGGTGCTGTAGGACGAGCACTAGGAGAAGGTGTTGTAGGTGCTGTAGGGCGAGTATCATAAGCTTGACTGGGGCGATCACCACGAGACATGGGAGAAAAAGGGGCAGCCGAACGGTGACTCAACTGCTGCTCAAGAAGAATTGCGCGCTGATACGCATCAGATACTGAAATGGGAGTAAAAAGATTGAGAGTATCCTGGAATTATGGTCGCAAACCACCAATAAATCGAGAGACCAATTGATCAGGTGTCTCGTTGATTTCCACTTGAGCTAACAATTGATAAAATTCTTCAGTATAAACATCAACTGAACGAGTACCTTGCCGCAAATTCTGGAGTTTATGATATAAGGTACGGTGATACTTAAATGGCAAATACTCTGCTCGTAGATGTTTGGTAAATTTCTCCCAAGAACTTATATGTGGTTTACCTCGACGTTGCCGAAGTAATTTGAGTTGTTGCCACCAAGCAGCAGCACAGCCTCGAAGGCGGGTGGCGACGAGAGAGACACGACAATTCGCAGGCACTTGGGCGAAGGCCAAAATTTCTTCGACGGCGGCAAGCCAATCAAGGAAGGCATCTGGATCCATACTGCCATTGAATTCTAGAAGGTCAGTACGGAATCCTCCATCCCACCGAGTTAAACGAAGATTTTGACCATCAAGAGACGCGAAGGGGTTTGCCAGGGAAACGTCATCATCATCACTAGTCTCTGGTCCCAGGGAACCAGTTGCACGAGAGCATTGCTGCAATAATTGAGTAAGTGATTGTTGAATCTCATGCATCTGGTTGTGAAATTCATCCATGCGATAATTAAGGTTGGCGACATCGGCGCCGATGCGCTGGTGATTAATCGGTGGATCATTTCCAGTAGTTTGACGACGAGGAGGCATGGTGTGGAGCGTCGGCTGGTCTCGTGATACCAACTGATGCAGATAAGCGTCTAATCCGTTGATTAAGATTAACAAAATACCGGAGAAAACGCAGAGAATAGGGATCGCACCCTTAGCTTCAATATCAAAATACCCAAAAGTCCCCTCTCAAACGTAAACAAAACAACTATTTAAAGTCTCCCAATGGGCTAAGCCAACAACACAAATATTTAACTTAAAACTTAACTTAAAGAAAGCTACTAAATAAATCAAACAAGTAGGCAAGACATCATTTCTTCGCTGCAATCTCGGGAGCCAGTCATGTTTCTAGAAGAATGATAAGGCAGCTTCATCTTCATCAGTAGATCATATAGAAAGTAATTTTTTTAATAGAAAATAGGAAATAGAAAATGATCTCAAGCGTTAATTTTAGTATATCAACGGTTATGATCTATCCGGATTATTTATTTTTAAATATATTAAAATATTCCATAAATATTATGATAACGACATTTATGCAATTATAACATGATAGAGAAAATCATATCTTCCCATAATTATGATTTTATGGGATGAGAGAGAAAACATTTTGTAGAAACCTATATCTCTTTGCCTCCTCCTCATCCTTGCAGAACAACTTCACCACTTGTAATACTTCGTACTTTAATTCGAAAGAATTATCGAATTTTAATATTAAATAGGGTATCATATCCGTAAAAAATTAAAATTTCATTGTTGAGTTTCAAATGCGATAATTACTCGACGCATTTAATGTTTAATTGTGACGTGCTTGAATTTATATTAAATTATAGTTAAATTCCTAATTAAATTATTATTGTAGAATGTTGAAACATTCAAATAAAAAAATAGTACCATTATTACATGTTATTGGCATAAATATGAATGATCTCCTAATTAATTATTAAATTCCCAATTTGATTAATAAAATCTCAAGTGGATAAAATGGAAAGCCCAATGAGATATTAAAAGTCTCATAATACATTAATAGTCCAATTATGTAAAAATAGTCCAATAACATTTATATTACATTAAACTATTTATGTATATACATTGTAATCAATGTTCTAAAAATCGCTAGGCGCTAGTCGGGCGGTGGAGGGGGGACTAGCGCCTAGGCGGCTAGGCGGGAGCCTAGGCGGGGCCTAGGCGGATTCGTTACACAATGCTTATTTTTACTATTTTTACATATTCTCATGAGATACAAACTATATCAACATATATTTTTCATAATTATATTATCAAATTCATGATAAAAACATAGAATATGATTATTAATAGTCAAATTGCATAAATTTTACAGTCCCCACATAAACTTCATAGCCTACAACAAATTTTTTATAACTTTCAACATAATATTCATATGTATTGAAATATATGTAATCTAATTTAGCCCAAAATCATGTATAGAACAGTCTAGTTGGCATAAATATCGATTAGTTCACACCTATAGACTAATTAAGCTTTAATACGACCGATAGCTAGGGCACCGCTTAGCGCCTAGGCAGATTTAGCATTAGTCGGGCGGCGGAGTGCCGCCTAGCGCCTAGGCGGGGCTAGTCGGGGATTTTTAGAACACTGATTGTAATATCAATACAATAAGTATTTTCAAATAATAATAAATAAAAATAAATAACAAAGAAAAATAAGCTTCATATTCCACGTCACTATGCCGGTGGGTGTACCCCCACACAAATTTTTTAGTTTTCTAACAACTCTCATTTGTTATCCACCATCCAATTCATTTCATCGACATCATCACAAACTATCCTTATAGATATTTCAATCTCATTTCATTGTCATGGGTCCTACAAAGTGAATAAACATAATAACAGAACACTGAGAAGAAATAGGAGAAGGAGAGGGGAAAATGAGACAGTAGCAACAAGTCACATTCAGAGCCAAATTCTCAAACGGGTAAGTTTAATATTCAAAGTTCCACTAACTTCTAGCATGTTTTCCAGCTTTCAATTTTTGTTTTGTTTCACAGAATTTAGTTAGATTGCTATAAGCCTTGATTCACAACTTAGCATGCTTCCTAATATCTTAGTACTTCATATTTATGAAGGATCTCATAACTTAGAATTTAGGCTGCTACATCTCATTAAAACAACATTTAGTTTTATAGAGGTCATGAATTCCTCCTGAAATCTAATAATTCAAACAAACATTAAATCTAATACTTCATAAATCATCTACACCTCAACTAAAATAAAGTTCATAGTCTATCAACATTTTTCTAACACCAAATAAATAAAATACATGTTGTTGTTCGAGGCAATCTAGATGCAAACAGAGCCCTCAACGCCGCTGCACGGCTACAAATAAAGCTCTCGTCGTTGCACGACTGCAAACGGAGACCCCAACGTCATTGTCGTGGCTACCGAAGAGGGCAGGGGTTGTACATCTACACTTGTAGCAAATAGGGAGTCAACCGAGAGAGAGAAGTGTGAGACTTGAAACCAAAATTAGTTTAAATTTAATTATTAAGATTACATATGTTTATTTTAATGAATTTTAATTTAATAAATAAGAAATGTATGGGATTGGTTTAGCCACATTAATTCATTTAGTCTATTGGTGGAGCCCTATTAACTTTATTTGGACTAAAATATTTGTTGGGTTATGATAAATTTATATATTGGACCAAGCTCATTACAAATAACTAATTGAGTTAAATAAAATTAAACACTAATGAATTATTATTATTGATTTATTATATCTTTGGGCGAATTAAATTTAACTTTAATTCTTTAAATTAATTGAATTAATTAAATTATTTAACTTGATTAATTAATAATTAATAGAAAATTATTTATTTAATAAAATTTTAAAATTTGATGATTAATAATTAATTAAGAGCAATTAATTATTACATGTGTAATCTTTATCAATAATAATTATTAGGATTAATTATTATTTGAATTATTTGAAATATTATTTATTAATAATTAATTATAATTAATTAATTAATAAGTGTATTACTTTATTAATTTAGTGAATCTAAATTAATTAGAATCTAGACATGAACCTCTTCTAAGGGTTTCTAATTAAGCGAACTTTACTAAAATTTCCTATTCTTATAACGAATTTAATTGTCTCAATTATATTAATTGCAAAAGATCAATTAATTATTACTTAAATAAGTATATGTTTATTTCTTTTAAACGAAGTTATGGTTTTCGAAGAAAACTTTAAACTTCATTTTAATTTAGTAGAACATGTATGAAACCCTAGAACCTATAAATTCATTATGTCTCAATTCAATAGAGATATTCTAAGAACTCGAACAATTATAAATGTCACTCATTATCTGAAGGTCCATCGAGGGAGTGATAGTTGAGGAACGAGAAAGAGAACCAGACTTGTCAACCAATATTGGTATCTCAGGTGGGTTTACTATACAACCTATACTTTTGTTTTACTAAAGCATGTTCAAAGAAATTGTGAAATGATTGTCATGAATAAAATTTTTTGTGTTTTATGTGTGATTCCTATTGTTGAGTTATATTTGCAAATTGGTCAACTTGTGAATAACGATCGGATATTGAGCCATGTTTTGGCCAAGTTCAGTGTACACATGGGGAGTTAGATCGTAAGTTACTATAGACCGTTCCACATAGGGTTTTGTTTCAGTATTGATCGATCTGGAGGCACTCATTGGTCAACGTCCGGGGGAGTGGAACCATTGCTCACCAGAGTTGTTGCCATTTTTAACGTCTGGGAAGTGGAACCATTGCGCACAACATTGTTATCATTGATTATGTCTGGGGGAGTTGAAACATTGCTCACCAACATCAGTTACAGATATGGATGAGACACATGAAAAAGAGAATGATCACTCAAACTTTTGGGTGAAATCAAATGAATATTTAGTATTCTCATGTTATTTGAAGATACTTGTGTTATACTATGATAATGCATGAACAATAATTGTTTGTTTTCGACATAACCCACAGAGTAAATCAAGTACTCAACCCTTCCTGTATTTTGGAAACTTTCAGGTTGAGCAAGGGCGATGGTTGAAGTGCTGAGTAGACGTTGTTTTCTGTTAAGTAGTAAGGGGTTAATACATATCTTCATATGTGTATTAATGGCTTTTGATATTCTGCTACAAACTTTTAATGTTTTCCCTAAATGGTCTAGATTGTAAATCTAGAACCTATGTAACGTATTTCGGTACTTGAATTCTGTATTCTATACTTTGGACCTTCGGGAACATCTATCAGTATGATGTTCTATTTGAGCCTTTGGGCTACTGACTCTTATTCGTAGCTATTTACAGACTATTATGAACAATTGTATTTCTAATTTCGGTGTTGTTTGTTAATTTATCATTCTTAATCGTTTCTTTAATTCACCACCAAGTCATGCTCCATAGATCCTTCCTTTGGGAATTGGGGTCGTGACACCACCGTCGGCTTCAGTCGCCTCCACCTCCCTCTTCCCTCAATCCAAATGTTTGGGTTGATCGGCGCGGACATGACGGCGGAGGCGGCGGCGCTTATGGACTCCGACGGAGATGAGTTATTATTTTTGGAGGATTTTGTGAGGATAGTAAAAGGAGCCTAAGAAGAAGAGAATCATAACGACTGGAATGCGGCGCTCCAACTATTCGCAGACGTCGCCACGTGCATCACTCCAGAGAGTTTGAAGAAAATGCTTAGCAAATTGGAGCAGAGGACAAGTGTGCACGACTCTAGGAATATGATTGCCTAATTTGAACTTAATGACGATGAAGTTCTCAATTTTGACGAGTTTAAGATCATAATGTCGTGATTCTGTTGTTGGTCAAGTTTACAATTGAGAGATATGTAGATTGCATTGTCATACACGTGTAAATTGCAATGTTATTTCATTTATGTATCGTTTACAATATTTTGTTGCACCACACATACATGTGAATTGCATTGACATATACATGTATATTGCAATGTGATTTAGATTAGAATGCAATGTTTCAGTCTCAACCATTTTATAATTTTTACAAACTGCAATGCATCAATAAATATAACGTAATGCATCAGAAGTTTGATTGTGAATGAAAATGGCCTAAATCGGTATTGCTTGCGGTTGAGTGGTTTCTGATTGCGTTTCCCAATTAAAATTTTCGTAATTTGAACTCAGAGAGTATTTTCAAATATTTTTGGAAGATTATGTTATCCCATAAATTTCTCCAACTACCAAAAATTATATGGGGGTACAATATATATATGTGTGTGTGTGTTTAATGCAAATTACGTAAATATACATTGCAACACTACATATATGTCTAATGCAAATTATGTGATTATACAATACAACAATAAACAAATGACGGTTTAGGGAGTTTTCTCTTTCCTTATTGCAGTTGTGTCCCGCGTGTGCCGCGCATCGCGTGCTCTTGCCCGGATTCTACCGTGCGCCCGCGCCTGGCCGAGCATTGGGTGACCCCATGCATTGCTGCACGCGTTGTGCGCCTGCTCCTGGTGCATTATGCATGCCACAGGGAGCTAGCGTGCGCCCGCCCCGATGTCGCACCGTTAGGTGGAACTTCGCTAAATGTCTCGTGTCGTGGCCTGGACCCAACCTCCATTTTTTATCGTCGTTTTTTCGCTCCCATCTAATTTCACCTTCCACTGTTTTACAGAAAAAGGAAAACGAAGAATACTAGTTTACCACGATCAACCCCAATGAGTTTACAAAACATGCCATAAACTAGGCCATCAAAAAACAAATGAAAAACATATTAACATTGCACGACATGATATTTAATACAAGTTATTTAAATTATAATGAAAGTAAATATAGCGGTTAATATCAATTTAAAACTTAGTCAATATCAAAATAGAATTGAGATCCTATTTTGTTCAAATATTAAAATCATATGATCGACTTTGATACCAAGCCATGGAACTCGGATGAGGAATTCACGAAAGAGAATACCAATTAAATCATGCAACACATGAAAGAGATAAAGTGGAAACACTAAACCTTTACCATGCTCCTAAGGGTTCTAGTCTTACGAATAAACCTCTTTTTAATAAATTATTTTATGCGTTTAAGATTTAATATCCATTATTTAATTAAAGTTTGTTGATAGCTTATATTAATTAATATATTTATTCGTGAGTGATCAGATTCATATTTTTATTATCATATATGAAATAAATTTAAGCCGATCAGACTTCTTATACAATAAACCTCTATGAATACCAATTAAATCATGCAACACATGAAAGAGATAAAAGCGGAAAAATCAAGCCATATGCATGATCCTAAAAGTTCGAGTTTCATATCTCTTCAACGTTGACCACCAAATTCATTGCGGAGACACTATTTAAATCGTTAGCAGTGAACAACAATCCGCTAGCTCTAGGAAACTGGAACGTATTATACATCAAAGACTTATGGCCTATGACCCCACTCTACAGTCCGACTATCATGAGGATGATAATGCGTTGGATTTTATCAAAGATGGTGGAAGTAAAAAATATATGATTTGAAGTACCTATTTTTTAAAACCACAGTGTTAAAATATTGGTAGAAGCCGAAAATCAGTGTGTGCAAAGGTGTGGATTTCCCTCCCCCCCCAAATCTCCTTATCTATTTATAGATGTTTTGTGGACTATGTCAGAGTTCTAAGGAGAATAAGTCTGAAACTCCAACATAAAATTCATTCCATTAATATCTTCAACAATTCTCTGATTAATGGCTCAATCAATTAAAATTGTCAATTAATTAATTTAGAAACATGGATTTCATATTAATATTTATCGACTTCACTATACGATAAATATTGAACTATTCAATGTCGATTCAAATTACATTATGTGATCATCGACTAGACTGTTCAAGTCTGTCTGGACTGTGACCTTTATTCTACCAAAAATTCGACTATGTTACATTATGTAATCATCGATCCACCACACAATTTACAATGTAGAAAATGGACTTGTTTGCAATAAAATTAATCGATATATAATAAATTACAAACTAATGATATAAATTTATTTTCATTAAATGAAAGAAAAAACAAATCTGTTACAATACTAAAGCATAAAATATGCTTTCAGGTATACAAATCTTAATTGTTCTAACTCTTAAAAATACTTAAAGATTTGGGGAAATGATTTTAAAATACACCAACTATAGTCATTTTTTTTTAATTTTAACACGAACTATTAAACATTTCTATAAATACACGAACTTTATCATTTACTCAATTTTTGACATAACGTTGACTTTACACAAAAATCGAAACTGACATGGCACAACTTATCTGACGTGGATTTTTTGAATTATTTAAAATCCATGAAATTTTAACGTTATATTAATTTTAACATGAACTTTAGTACTTACTTAATTTTTGACATAAAGTTGATTTTACACAAAATCGGGACTTATGACGTGGATTTTAAATCAAATATAAATATTTATAAAAAAATGAATATTCGAATCAAATCGAATAATTCGAATATCTACATCGAATCGAATACGAATCTAATTTTAATATAAAATATTTAATTTGATCCGATTCGTTTACAACCCTTTGCGGCGGCGCCGTAATCGCGTGGGGACATGCTCGGGAAGTTGAGGCAGACGCTGGGGCCGCAGAAATGTAATACGGCGCAATAAAATATTCAATTTGTATTTAATAATCGTGAATAGGATATATTCTTAAATGCTAAATAATTAATAATTGAAGTGAAGCAAAAATATTAATAATTTAAAATTCACGTCATAAGTCCCGATTTTGTGTAAAATCAACTTTATGTCAAAAATTGAGTAAGTACTAAAGTTCATGTTAAAATTAATATAACGTTAAAAGTTCATGTATTTTAAATAATTTAAAAAATCCACGTCAGATAAGTTGTGCCATGTCAGTTTCGATTTTTGTGTAAAGTCAACGTTATGTCAAAAATTGAGTAAATGATCAAGTTCGTGTATTTATAGAAATGTTTAATAGTTCGTGTTAAAATTAAAAAAATGACTATAGTTGATGTATTTTAAAATCATTTCCCTTAAAGATTTACAATCAAACTGAAGTATTCTAAAATAAAGAATCTTAGACTTGAGAACTATAAGAGTTTGAGAGCGTTTAAATACTTGAAAATTTTGATCATTCGAGTAACCAGTACTTTGGAAATAAACTTGAAAATTTTGATCATTCGAGTAACCAGTACTTTGGAATGTATAAGTGTTAAAAGAATTTATAGGGTTCATAAAAAACATCCGTTGAAATGATCGATTCATTAATCTTTGAATATCTTCTCGTTGCAGTTCTAGTACTTATTTTCATTTTTATACCTGCAAATTAATCTTCAAATGTCTGTTATGAAATCTTTGTCAAAATTGATAAAGATGTCATGTGATAATTTGACATTGAAAAGCATCCCATTTGAACAAAGACTTCAATAAGGTTGACTTTAAATCTTGATAATGGTCCTTAACACTACATAACATTTTGGATCTTTAGTGCAACTCTTCAGTCATAAGACCTCATAATCTATTTCTTTAGTTTAACTATATTTTGAAGTCCTACAATATAAATTGCTATTTCTTCAGGTTTCACGTTCTTTAATCTATAAAAATTGAACTTCCTATAATGTAAGTTCATTTAAAATAAGTAAGAATATAATGAAGCTCATTCTAAAATTCTTCCATTATCGAAGAAATCTTTTGAATTGTCAACCAAAATCCTTAAATATTTTCCAATAATATTAATATTTACAAATTTTAAAATGGTCCAAGTCTTATAAGACAATCCCAAATAATATATAAGCCATCTGTGGCTGAAAGGATAACAAATAGTGGTACATAGAATTAGGGGCGAGCAAAATTAATTAAATTCAAAAAATCAAATCGAACCAGACCGAAATATTATATTTGGTTTGGTTATTTTGGTTTTTTGGTTGGTTTGATTTGATTGGTTTTATTTATTAATCCGAATTTTAATTTGGTTTGGTTCAAATTCAATCGAAACCAAACTGAAAAATCCGAAATACCGAATTCTTTTATTACTAATATAATATAATTTTATATTTATTAAATAATATTATTTATCATATATATTTATTTTCTTTTTTGTTATATTTTATCTTATATTTCAATATCTTAAACATTATGTAGGAAATTAAAGTTGATTTTTTTTTCTAGTACATAGAAGTTATTAAATACATGTATACATATGATTAGATTTTAATAATTAATTATTTTTAAAATTAAACGAAATTAGTTATGAAATAAATTTTTTGGACAAAGTGAATCAATCCGAATCAAATCGAAATAAATTTAATTATTTTGATCCGATTAATTTAATTTTTGAATTTAGTTGGATTATTTTTTTTCAATTTGAATTTTAATTTAATTTAATTCAATTTTTAACAAAATCGGAATAAAACACTCAATCTTGATCTTGGGGTGTGCCGTAAATTTTTGAACCTTTATGCTAAAAACAATTATAAAAGGAAAATGTCACACGTGGTAAAGAGAAATAAGAGAAAAATAGAAAATTTCATAATTGCAAACCTACAAATATTTTCATTTTATTCTCTGAAAGGTAGGGTCCACCAAACGAGAGACCGTGTCACATGTCACCATATTATAATTATAATATATTTGTATCAAAATGCGGGGAGGCCCCAAATCTCATTAAAAATCTCCAAGATAATCATATTCTCATCTTTCATTTATTGTTATCTATATCCTCATTTTACTTTCTTAAAATTTTAATATCGTTGTAGAATCTTTAAATCTTAAAATTTGTTCTAATTGATTTTTGACAAGATGTTTGATGCTGAAAAAATGTTGTGGAAAAAAAAATTCACATAACCATGACACATACTGCATTTCAAATATAATGTTTCTCTTTAAGAGGGCATAATAAATTTTTTTCATTTATTAAAAATTTATAAACATATTTCATTATTGGATAAAGAAAAGTTTAATCTTCTTTTATTCGCTTACTTTCTCGCATTGTTGTAAGCTAAACTAAGCAAAGTCACAATTGTTATAAATAATATTATTTTATAAAGTATACTCCCTCCGATTTTTTTTAAGTGTCATATTTTAATTTTTTTCTTATTTCTAAATAAGCGTCCTATTTCAAAATTCTAGAGTATATTTATGATAATCTTTTTATTTAATATTTATTAGAATTTGATATTATTTGTATGAATGTATTTATTATATTATTCAATAAAGAGTATATAAGTAAAATTTTTATTTTATTGATATGTGTTATTTAGTAAAATTGGACAAAAATGGAGAGAGTATTTATTAACATCACATATATCTTTTGTAAAATAGATCATCTATAATTTTACATCTACAGTTTCTTCTTTGTCTACCCTTTTCAATCTACAGTTTTTTCTCTATTTCTTTTTCTGTTTTCTCTTCTTTAATTTACAAAGATAATGATCGATCTTAAATTCTTCGAGGTAAGTTGTACGATGAGTAGAAAATAATAACACAAGATTTACGTGGTTCGATCTTTTAAATAGATCTACGTCCACAGAGAGAGGAGAGCTTTTATTATGGAGTGCTTGAGAGCTAAGTTACAGAGTGTGTGAATGAATCTAATCTAGCTTTAATCTAGCTATTTATAGATAACATAGGCGGTTTATATCAAATGGGCCGCAGTAACTGGGCTTCTGGGCTTTTGGGCCTAGCTGCTGGACTCTATCCTATCACATCCCCCCCCAAAAGAAGATCATCGACGAGGTGAAGATCTTGACGAGGTCGATGTGATTGCCGAGCTTCATTCTGCAGACGAGGTCTAAGTACGAGTAGCCACTTCGTCTAAGGACGAAGTTTAAGGCTGTCAAGTGGCTACTTCGTCTAAGGACGAAGTTAAAGCCTAAGTAGCCACTTCGTCTAAGGACGAAGTTTTGGTTTTGCCACTTCTGTCTAAGGACGAAGTTTTGGCTTTGCCACTTCTGT
>JAPKLX010000125.1:14393-69101 GCA_026898415.1 Leonotis leonurus
CTTTGCCACTTCTGTCTAAGGACGAAGTTTTGGCTTTGCCACTTCTGGGCTGCTGTGCCGAGGTGACGAGGTGACCTGCCGAGGTGACGAGGTGACCTTGACGAGATGACCTGCCGAGGTGACGAAGTGCCCTTGACGAGGTGATCTGCCGAGGTGACGAGGTGGCCTCTGGGCTGCTGTGCCGAGGTGACGAGGTGACCTGCCAAGGTGACGAGGTGACCTTGACGAGGTGACCTGCCGAGGTGACGAAGTGCCCTTGACGAGGTGACCTGCCGAGGTGACGAGGTGGCCTCTGGGCTGCTGTGCCGAGGTGACGAGGTGACCTCTGGGCTGCTGTGCCGAGGTGACAAGGTGACCTGCCGAGGTGACGAGGTGACCTTGACGAGATGACCTGCCGAGGTGACGAAGTGCCCTTGACGAGGTGATCTGCCGAGGTGACGAGGTGGCCTCTGGGCTGCTGTGCCGAGGTGACGAGGTGACCTGCCAAGGTGACGAGGTGACCTTGACGAGGTGACCTGCCGAGGTGACGAAGTGCCCTTGACGAGGTGACCTGCCGAGGTGACGAGGTGGCCTCTGGGCTGCTGTGCCGAGGTGACGAGGTGACCTCTGGGCTGCTGTGCCGAGGTGACCTGCCGAGGTGACGAAGTGACCTTGACGAGGTGACCTGCCGAGGTGACGAAGTGGCCTCTGGGCTGCTGTGCCGAGGTGACGAGGTGACCTGCCGAGGTGACGAGGTGACCTGCCGAGGTGACCTTGACGAGGTGACCTCTGCCGAGGTGACGAAGTGACTTCGTCAGGAGTTTGGCACTTCGGCACTTCTCCAACCATCGTATTTTTACTTCAGAAATCTGGATCGAACTCACAAAATTTACCTCGTTTCCCACAGACGGCGCCAGTGATCGATCGCCGATTTTCGAAGTGAGATTTGCACGATGATTAGAAAGTAAACGAGACGAGGTTTACGTGGTTCGATCTTTTAATAGATCTACGTCCACGAAGAGATCTCTTATGTTTATTAACTTGAGAGCTGAAAAGTGGATTACAGAAAGTGATCGTCCGTCCTTTAATCTAGCTTTAACCTGACTATTTATAGATAACATAGGCGGTTTATGGCTATTTATAGTAAGTGGGCCGTGCTATTGGGCCGAGGTGTTGGGCCGCCGAGCTGCTTCTGGGCATTGGGCCTTATTGATGGGCCATATCCTATCAGATAATTAGTGGAATCGAATCAAAATTACACCAACAATAACATTTATCGAAATATAATTATTTTATGAAGATTTTATATTTTGGAAATAATTATAATTTAGATTGGTTTTTACTTTTTAGTTCCTACAAGTAATGTTAATCGGCTAACCCTAACAAGAATATATTATCTGTAATGATTTTTTCATTTTTATATTTTAAAAATAATTTTTACCTTGACTAGATATGTTTTGTCATCATTTCCGATTTCATAATTGCAGTAATTAATTGTACACTCATTTTAGCATCAATTTCCCGAATCGTGCGGATAATGATTGATTTCCACATGAGGCCCCTATTCTTTGCTTTCATTGTTAAATTTCTGGATCTCAATTTTCAATTTTTGACTTTTATATTTATTGCAAGCAAAACATATTCAAAAGAGAGAGAAAAAAATATACTGAGAAAATAATTCTATTTCAATATAACAAATTAATAATGCAACTGCTCGTATTTTGCCCGTTGAAAACAAATTATACTCTTTTCTTGTTCTATTTGTATAAACATTAAACTTGACAGTTACTCAAAAAAAAGAGTTTGACATAATTAGAAGGGTCCAACTATGAAAAATTATTAGTTTTACATTTAAAAATTGTATAGCATACATCACGACTCATAATATTTATATGCCATCAACAAAGAGTAATCAAATTAATTACATGGAAACAGATAAATTATGTCATCCGTATACAAGATGAATGTGAGGACTTGAAATCAGCAGAAGATTCCCTTTTTAATTTATGTTGGAACTCTATTATATTAATAATGCACATACTCATTATACGCCAAAGTTATTTTCAACAAATGGAAAAAAATATATATTAATACTACTATCTCGTCTCACTAAGCTTGACACAATTTTCTTATTGGGACTTCGTCCCATTAAGCTTGGCAGATTTCTAAAATAGTAAAAGTTATCTCTTTAAAAAGATGTGGATCCTACCACCTTTCACCTTTATCGCTCTTACACTATTTTATACATTATCCTTAATAACCGTACCCAAAGGTTTTGTGTCATGCTTATTGAGACGGATGAAGTATATGTTAACAAAATTGATCACATGCAATAAACTAATACGCCCCCGAATTTATGATAATTTTTTTTTTACTAATTCTCACTTTCCTTTCTGACTATAATTTATTAATTATAATATAATTAATATTCTCTAAGTCCCACTTCATTAGACCTATTTTATATTCAATTGAGTGTAATATTATAATTAAATGGGTCAGTGAGACGGGGGAGTATTATTTAGTACAATTTAATAAAAAATTGTAAATAATAAAACAATAAAAATTACAGTAACTTGTATGCTAGTGTGACATCAAATGACATTATCACATTAATTGTGAGTTGTGTTCACCGCAGACAGTGGAGTGATCATACTATGATAAGGCTATAATGTTATTTTCTTAAGTTTTGTTTACAATATCATGTAAGATTAAATTACCAGTAATCATTTCAATTTTGTAGCCTGGGTTATATAGGGGTGTAAACGAGCCGAACATCAGCTTGCTCGAGCTCGGCTCGTTTAAAATACGGTATGTTCGAGCTCGGCTCGAGCTCGAGCTCGAGCCGAGCCGAGCCGAACATCAGCTTGCTCGAGCTCAGCTCGTTTAAAATATGGTATGTTCGAGCTCGAGCCGAGCCGAACATCAGCTTGCTCGAGCTCGGCTCGTTTAAAATATGGTATGTTCGAGCTCGGCTCTCTTAAACTCGTTTAAAGATCGAGCTCGTATAAACTCGTTAACATGCTTAATTCCAAGAGCTCGAGCTCGTGTAAAGCTCGGGTCGAGTTCGTGTAAAGCTCGAATTCATCATACTTTGGGCAGAAAACCTGATTAAATAGAGGCAACATTATGTTTCCAACAAACATGTTCGCGAACATGTTCGTATAATAAGCTCGCGAACATGTTCGCGAACTATCGAACACGAACATGTTCGCGAGCCCAACGAGCCGAACATTACCAAGCTCGAGCTCGGCTCGATAAAATTTTCGAGCTCGAAATCAGGCTCGAGTTCGGCTCGTTTATAAACGAATCGAGTTCCGAACGAGCTTTTTTCGAGCCGAGCCTCGAATAGCTCGCGAGTAGCTCTGTTCGTTTATAGCCCTAGGGTTATAGTTTTCACTATTTAATTATCAAATTAAAGAACGGCTGGCACTAATTAATCAGGTACTGTTTAGTTCCTTTATGACAAAATTGTGCAGTCCCTTCTATGAAAATGTTAGTACTGTCCCTTTACCTATGATATGATTTAGTACATTTAGCCCTCTAGTCTTTAAAGTTTTTAACATCCCAAATTTTATTTTGCCAGAAATTTGATATACGTGAGTATATTGCTCTCATCTTCTCTTCGTTTCTTTCTCTCAAAATCATGACTTACATCTTTAAATATTTGATATTTAAAGAAAAATATTTGATATTCTTGCTGAGACGGCCCCATACGATCGAGTAACTAAAATAGCCTTTATAAAATAACAAGATAATCTACTTTTAATTCGAATGACTATAGATAATCTGATCCCAACATTGTAAATATTATAGGATTATGATGTCACAACATTGCTACATCATCGACAAGACACTATATACATACCTATATATGTCGATAGATATTAATAAAAAGGCGTATATATTGAATATATGAAATATATATGAGAAACGTCTTATACCTTACTTTAGGCCTTTTTAAGAAAATTAGACGCACAAACAAAACAAAAATTCACGAAAAAAAACTTATATGTTTCTTATTACATTTAATTAATCAAAACGACACAAGTATTCATAGTCATATATTAAATGATCCTGTATCGTTTCTTTGATTCTAATCGAAAACATAATTGAGATTTGAGTCCACGTGAAAAGATTTCAATGTTTCTGGCTTTATTTCAAGAATGATACGTAATTTCTTATAATTCATGAGTATAAGGATAATTGATGATAAATTTTGAAATCATTTTAATTTTTAAAGACAGGCAAAATGCTAAGTCTGCAGACTATTAAAGATGGAAAAAACACAAGTTCTAAATACTAGTAGTACTATTTAAAGGAAATAAGTTGTATTGTACAGCATCTATTAATAGATCTTCTGCGCAAGCACATAATATATTTTGCAATTCGAATCCATGATAATACTTTGTTATAAGCTGCATTTGGATAACAATTTGAGAATAAAATATATATCTTCAAATGACTACTTTTCAAAAATTATTTTCGTCCCTGTTCGAGTACACATATATAATTTGGACGTGTCATGAGGTACTACAATCGACATTATTTTATGTATATTCTCCAATTTATCCTTATATGAAAATTGGGAGCAAGGTGGGTGGGACGAATCAATGGCATGAAATTATAGCTCACGTCAAAATTGTAAAAATAAAAACTAGATATCTTTCGTATATTTTATTGCCTAAAGTTTCATTTTTGGTGTAAGATTACATAAGATTTTTCCTTTATAACACTAGCAATAAATATCTGGAAATGGAAGATATTACAAGAACAGTAACAGCAGCCGCATCACAGTACTAGTACAATTATTATATTAAGCCAAATTCAGGTTAAATTAAATTAAGGAAGAAAATGGATAGCAGAAATCACGAAAAAGTGTGATGATCCTTCAACAGGAAAATCAAATAAATAAATAAACAGTAAACCCCCCAAAAATTTCATGTTTACATATAATGATGATATGATATGATATAATTATGTAAAATTAATCCAGTAATCAACATTTACTTTAACTTAATCTACAATTACAAACAGTAAAAGGAAAAAAGGAAAAAGAGTGGGTAATTAATTAATCGGAAGGACAAATCCATGAAGCAACCGTACCTTCAGCAGTGGAAGAAGCAACATTCTCCATTCCTTTTTCTGCAAGATTCAAATTGTAATTCTGCGATTCAATTTCACCTCTGTTCATATTGTTCCCATCGAATTCCATTATACTTTCTCCAACCCCATCGTTATTACTTCTTACTGTTTCTTCTCCACTTTTCCACCTGCTCAGATCGTCGCTCCCCCTCATTTGCTGGCCGGCGGAGGCGGAGGCCGAAGCGCCGCCGTCGCGGCTCAGGAAGCCGCTCAAATTGGAGAAATTCATCGCCCCCAGCTGCTGCAGAGACGGCTGGAAATTGTTCATTAGCTGAAAATTATTCGGATTGTTGGAGGTCGACGCGCCGAGGTTGTTGTTTGGGTTTGTGATCGTCGTCGTCGGAATTATGGCGTCGATCATGGTGGGGTTGCGCGGCGGCTGCGGAGAGGGGGAGAATGGGGAGAGGATTTTGTGCGCGGATGGGCGGAGCGGGTAGAGCGGGCCGAGGGAGTCCAAATGGGAGGCGGACCTCAAGGCGGAGGCGGCGGAGAACAGATCGAGACGCCGCGAGTAGGGGGAGCCACCGGAGTAGGGAGCGGCGGGGATGCCGGTGAACTCCTGCACCATTTGCCTGAAGTTGGTGGTGTCAGTGGTGAGCACGGTAGTCGGGGCCCTCCGCGACGCTCGTGTCCGCTTCTTCGGGTTCCTAGCCGCCTGCGGCGGCTGCGCCGCCCGCGACGCGCCGCTGTCGGCGGAGGAAGCGCCGAGGAACGGCGGCGGCGGGATCGGGTGCGTCCTCGATTGTAGCGATGGGTTTCCGAGGTTGGAGAAGGCGTTGTGATCGGATCTCAACCCTCTCGACCAAATCAGATCGTTGTCGTTGGAGTTGTAGTTGCCGCCGCCGGCATGATCGATATTCTGCGGGTCGAAGAAATTGGGGTTTTGATGAGAGAGGAAGTGCTGCGGCGGCGCGTTGGCGGAGATTGAGCCAAAATTATGAGGAGCGTTGAGGAAAGAGGAGATGGATTCTCCTCCTCCACCTCCTCTAGAATCGAATTCCTGATCATCGCCTCCGCTGGAGGACTGCATACTGCCACTATTCCCAGAATCCATTAATGAATTTGTAGAGAGAGAAGGAGAGAGATGGTATGTTTGCGTGTGTGCAGAGGTAGTTGGTAAAGTAGAAGGGAAGCAGAAAGTGATGGTTGCAAAAGTTTGAGAAGGGGAAAAGAGAATCTGGAGTATTAGATTAAGAGGAAACAGGCCATGAAAAACTGCATGAAAAAGGCAAGATCAGCACCTCCAAATCAGACAAAAAAGCTTCAAAAGGAGAAAGATACATACATATCCATCAACGAATGAATTCTAGCTGCCCTCTTCTCTCTCTCTCTCTATCATCACTTCAGTCTAGAAAAGAGAAAGAGGGGCAAAGAATTAAGCAGAAAAAGGAGTGAGGTGTGAGGAGTGAGTAGGGTTTTGAAAGAGAGATAGAGAGAGAGAGGAGGAGGAGGTGGGAAAAAGAATGAAAGAAGAGAGGAGAAGAGATTAAATAAGAAGAAGGGAAAGACAATAATGAAAAGCTTAGATATCCTTTTACACGCCAACGCCATGGCAGAAAACGAAAAAGAGAGGGGGTGGTGGTGGGTCCGCCATTGGAGCAGAGGAAGGAAGCTGCCGGTAGGTGGCGACGGGTCAAACTCAAACACACACTGAAAGTGAGAGAAAATTGGTTGGCCAGTTTGATGTTGAGTGTGAAATCAATGAAAATGACACATACAATACATACAACCCCAAAATAAAATATTTATTCAGGAATATTAAAAATAACATATACTCCAGTTTTTATTTCAATAGATTAATTTAATTATTATTGGAGCATAAATGAAAAAAAAATACTTGTATGTATTGCTAGCATAAATATAATTTATGAGAAGGAAAAAGTAACATAGTATAGAATTACAGAAAAGCCTGGTGTGAAGGAGGATTAAGATTTATTGATATAATATACATGGAGTATTTAGTTATTCTACGTTTGACATACTTGACTATTGTTTTATTCATTCATATTCATATATGTATGCATGTTAATAGTCGACTCTACTACTCAACTGTTGGTCCTCTACAATTTAATTCACATTTAAATCATGTACATTGGGAACGATATGAAGCCGGAATAGTAGGCTATGATAAATAATTATTAATTTAATACGAAATTAGCTAGGAAGGTTAATTAAGCGAATAAAGAGAAGGTGATTAAATGTGGACTAAGAAAAAGGACAAATTATAATAAAATATTTGGTACCGCCGCTTCCGCCGCCGGCATCCATCGTTTATAGCACCGCCACTTCGCACCCTTTTCCGCCGCCGTCATCTTAAGTTCTTATTCTTAATTGAGTATTCAGTTCGAATATTGGAAAGTTGATTTATATTATTTTATTTTATTTTACTTCTTGTTGTTATCTTATCAGCTCAGCGCGTAATTAATATTTAATAATTATGGTCCTTGATAATCTTAGCTCCATATATATGTGGTTATAAAAGTAAACGAGTTCTTAATGATGATATTTTTGGGAGAACTGTATTTCATTTAATTTGAACAATAATTGAGCTCAAAATTTTCATTTACATCCGCTATATGATACAAATATAGTATCTACTGTAGATTGTTGAATGATAATTAATTTATTTGACAAAAAAACCTATTATAGTAACACACACCTTGTCATTTTCTTATTGAGATAGTATGGATAAGTGCCTTTATTAATATTTCCGAAAACAATTTGTTAATATAGTAAAATGGGTTTATCAAGCGTGTATGGAAGAAATATACAGTTTTAAATTGGATTACATTAATATTAAATTACATAGCCGCATCACGAAGGACTCGAACCCAAGACCTAAGCCTTAAACATTAACCCCACTACCACTAGGCCAACACACGCACGCTATTAGTGGTAAGACTGCTTCCACATGTGATGACGAAACGACATTATTTATACCTTGTCTTTTGATTAATTTCTAGTATATATTTTTCAATTTCCTAACTAATTAATAAACAAAAAATTTAATTTTGACTAAATATATCATTATTCACAAATTATCAATTATTTTAATTTACACATAAAAGTTGAAGTCTAGATATGTAGACAATTAATTGTGTCTAATGGTATTGTTGAGTGTGTTGCTTAAACAACATCGTATAATTTAATATGAAACAATATACATTATTTTAAATGGGATCATGTAGAAAAAAAATAGTTTTAAAATTATAATTTATTCAATAAGCACAAAACAACATTGTAGCACATTCAACCATCTTCACAATCAATCCATCATAATTAAAATCCATCATAATTAATCAAGCACATAGATAATTTCATTTTATGTGAAATTTAAAAAATATTAATAATTAGTGTATTGTTAATTTAAATTCATATATTTATAGAATTATTAAGTAGTTAGCGTATTTAAGAAGAAAAATATTGACATCAACACCATTGAGATATTGGGATATATATTTAATGTCCCTACACAAAACAAAAGTGGAAAATTAATAAATAGAATAATAGTCGAGCCATGATTATTTCCTGCCCATACTTCCATTATTTGTTGAAGTTGTGACGTATGTGATGCTGCTATTAAATAAAATTATATATAAAAAAATCTATATACATTGTTTCATGTACATTAAATAAAGTCTAATCTTAGCTGCTACACATGTTTGAATATTCTCCTCCACAATCTTCACGTTATATATTCTTTCAAATCTTTGTATACTTTAATCAAGGCCTGATTGATTTCACTTTTTTTTAATAAATATTGTTGATGATTAAAATAACTATTTGGAGTGATTAGCTCAACCAAATTGTAGTTAGCTGCAACTATAAAATTAAAATTAAAACTGTGACTCCATCTTTCTCACTCACACACCACAAATGGATACTCCCTATATTAGTATTATTATGGCCAATAGGAGTAGGAAAAGCTCACATACTTTTTTGAGTTAAGGATTAATTGATTTTCTTTTTGAATATTTATATATTTGATGAAGATCAATTTTAATTTAAAGATTACAGGAAATATGTTTCCCTTTGATATTTATTAAATAAAAAGAATATGATTTAAATTTATTTTGTTATAGTATATGAGTATTGTGCTGTGTCATTATCAAATATGAAGGTAGAGTGGTAATATTGTATTACTTGTGGTATGGCTATTGGCCAACCATACCAGAGTGCCACCTTTTAAGATCCGAATTCCCTCATAGATTTTTTCTCAGGAATATTTGAAAATTGCGTCTATTTATTCCTCTTTATAGTCTGTGTAATAACTTTTTAATTTCGAAAAGATATTTGATAACTGTATCAATTTATATATTTGCCTTTGCCTTCTTGCAGCATCTCCCAGCTCTTATTCATATTTTTATAATTTTTATTTCTTTTAATAAATTCATTAATTTTTGACAATTTTGTAAAATGTTTCACAATAAGAAATTCTCGTATTTAATTTCAAGTTTTCTTTTTTTAATATTAAAATAAAATTGAAATAATATTGAAATTAAATTAAAATTGACAATAATTAAAAATAAAATTTCACTAAAACAAATTACATTAATTAAAAATTTAAAACTAATACTACTTTGTACATTTTCTTTTGATTATCGGAATTCGGGTATTGATCCCGGTTTTTTTTCAAGAATGTGATGAATTCATCTTTTATTTTTTATAAAATTTAAAGATAAGATAATAAAAGGATCGAAAAAATAGAAGAAATGTATGAAATGTTGAAATTGAAATGTGGTATTTACATATGAAATTGGGATAAAATAAAAAATAATTAATTAAAAAAAGAAAAATAGGTTGGGAGCCTAGGTGAGCGAGCCCCGCTGCTCACAAGGGCCACAACGTAGGCTCTTGCAGCCGCTCGCATAAGTGAGCCCAGTCTCCCGTAGGAGAGCTTGGCTCCGAGCCCCTATCATCCACAACGCGGGACTCTTGCCCAAGCTCGAGCTTCCAGGATGCAAGACTGCGCTAGGGTGCTCTTACACTAGGCTTGTCAATGGGTGAGTAAATTCGGATTGTAATCGTTAAAATAGTTACGATCTTAGAACTGAAAATGGACCGTTAAATATTGGACTCGGATCGGACCCGGACTGTTAATTAAATTAAAAATGATACACATAAATATTGTCAAATTTTATTCATATATATTATAGTCATCAATTTGTTAAAATGAACTCGGATTCCACATAATTAATTATTGATTTTTATTTTTTATTTTTTTTAATTGTATTGCTATTGGTTCATATAAAATTAGTTACAATTATATTTGAAATTATAATTTAAAATTTCATATGCTAAAAAAATTATTTTGATAATATTTAGGTTATGCATGCATGTTAGACATTGATTACCTTTAAACTTCCAATAGTACTACAGTTACTACTTATGCACATCAAAATTATTTAATTAAATGAAATTATTTAATAATAAAACTTCACTTTTATTTTATTTAATAATTATTAAAAAATCACTTAAATATCGTAATTATTTTACGACCTATATGTGTTTATTGCATGGGTACATTTATTATTGAATTAGAACGTTCGTCTACGATCTACGATCAAGGATTTAACATGAGATATTATGATATATCATTTTCTTAATAAAGAAATTGAAAAAAATAAAAATAAAAATAAAAATTAATGGGGTCGGGCCGGGCTAAAACTGGAACTGTAGCTGACGGGTTGAGTTAGGTATGGACCGACCATGACCGGGTTTACATTGGTCTAGAACCGGAACCAAAACAAGAACCATAACTTTGAAATGAGCGGGTTTTGATCGGTTATGGGTCCGGTCCGGATTTTACCCATCCATTGACAAGCCTATCTTACACAATAATATGTAATTAAATTTGGGCAGAGACAGAGCGAGGGAATGGCTGGTAGTGGCCACCGCCCGCCCTCAAAATTTTAATTTTTTGTATATATATATATATAGTTATTAGTTTATGCATTAAAGCAAAATGTTTTATTAAGTTATAATTAATGCTCTTAATTCGTAATTTATGTATTATTATATATAAATATGTTAATTTTTGTTAAGTTAACATTATATATTTCAACCTCCATCAACACATGAATTGCAATTGAGAGTTATTCTTTTTTTTTTGGAAAGTGCAACTCCACGTCATTTTTCAAATATTTCTTCGTTTTTCTATATGCTATTTAGTATGATTTATGGTTGATATCTTCTATTCCAACATCGGTTAAGGATTTTCGAGCGCGATTATTGTGTGAGATCTCATTCGTTCTTTTATTTTAATCCATATGCAAATATTTGTTGTTCTCTATAATTTAAATATTTCAATACGATATATAGTACGTAATATTTAGAAGTTTGAAATTAATTAATATCCAATTAAATCAGTCATTCACGCTCTCAACTCTTTGTCTCTTGATTATAGCGTATGATTTTTTTTTAATACTTCATATTTTTTTTTGAAAAGGAGAGTTTTTTTAAGAGTAATGTTGCATTTTTTATATATAGGTTCACAAATCAACACAATGAAGTCACTTCATTCGTTTTTCAATGATAACAAGAAATGCCCATGGAATTTTATTGATTGTAGATAAGAATCGTACAAAGTTTATACCAGTTTGATATAAAAAATTTCCTAATTGGTTGGAAGCCTATAAAAAATATTGCATATTGTATTCGTTGTTTTCTTTTTGTATAATTTTATAATTTTAATGTTGAGAAAGTTCGCCCCCTTACTAGAATTTCTGGCTCCGTCCCAGAACGTGGGGATGATAGTGGTAACATTCCAACCTAAAAGTGAGAATTTTTGTTGTATGAAAATTAACGAGTGTAACCCTTCTTTTGGTTGATGGATTATTCCTCTTTAAATATATAACATAATAAATTGTAATTGATAGATAAATAGATTCTAAGCGTTGTGTGTATGGATTAGGGTTGTAAACGAATCAAATATTTTTGCTCGATTCGGTATTCGATTCGAAATTTTGATATTCGTATTCGAAATTTTTGTATTCGAATTCAAATACAAATAATTTTTTCGATTCGATTCGTTATCAAATACAATTATGAAATCATAGTATTCGATTCGATATTCGTAAATATTCGATTAAATATTCGATTATTATTATTATTATTATTATTATTATTATTATTATTATTATTATTATTATTATTTAGTTTTCATTTATTACAAAATAACCATATAAATTTTCATTTATTACAAAATAACCCAACTATATAAACAACCATTAATTAGGGTTTCATCCACAAAACTATAACCCACCGTTTTCTCAAACATTCCGCAGGTGGCTAACGTTTCGAGCTCTTTCTGGAGCTGCGCCTTTGTGTAAACTCCCCCCGGCCGAAGAGAGACTATCTCGAAGAAAGAGTCCTCCGTGCCAACCGAGGAGCCACGCCGACGGTCGAAGAACAGGATCTCCACCGGATAAGATAGGGCTGGCAAAACTGTGTATTCCTCGCAGATTTCAAACCCCGCATCCAAACAGGTAAATTTCTACGTTCGTCTTAAGAAATACCCCCAAAGCCCCAGATTTTTTTGGTTCATTTTCGAATTTTTTTGAGTGTGTGCTCTGGAACTGTCATGTTTTATCAACTACTACACGATTCATTTTCTGTAGAAGTTCTGGAACTTGCTCTGGAAATTTACTGGACTTCATTGTTTACTAGTCTTAAGTGTAAGTGGTGAAAAATAAGTTGCAATTCATTTTCTGTAGAAGTTCTACTTTTGGTTGCTGAGAACAGAGGTGAACTGTTCTGCTTGAACCGGATCTTTGGGATTGAAAGACAATCTCCAGTTGTTTAGCAAACCAGTTTTGTTTATGATGATGAATCCTTCTACGTAATCGAATGAATCGGAATAAAGTGCTCTGATCCATTTAACCTGCAAACAATAACAGAATTCAAGATGGATTCTTGTGGCCTAATTTGTATTATACTAATTTATATAAAATGTTGTCACCATTTTTGGCGCAGGCTGTAATGCTATTCTTGCTTGGATGATGATACCGAACTGTCCCAGACCGCCTAACACCGCGTGGAAGAGATCCATGTAGCAATGTAAATGTGAACTCCACTATTGTACTGAGTTTAACTTGAAAACATGTTCACTTTGTCTTTATTTCCTCTGAAGTTATTGGATTCATGTAGCAATGTAATGTATACAGCCTATTCAATATATATTTAGGTAATTGGACAGTGAAATCATTGATTTATTTATTTTTGAGTATTTATTAAGTAAATACAACGGATATAGCATATATTATTTAGATGATTATTTAACAGATTTTTCACAATGTAAAATTCGAATCGAATAGTCACCAAATCGAATCGAATCGAATTTCGAACTGAATATCCGAAAATTTATTTAAAAATTCCCTTGAAAATAATCGAATCGAATATTCGAATATTAACTCGAATCGAATTTCGAAGCGGAATTAATATTCGTAATCGAATCGAATATCGAATCGAATATAGCAAAAAAAATTCGAATCGAATCGAATATAGAGATATTCGCCTTGATTCGATTCGTTTACAACCCTAGTATGGATCCGTGCAATATTATAAATAATGTGTTAAGTATCTCTTCTGCAAGAATGAAATTCAAAAAAATTAATGAGAGCCTAAACAAATGATGGAGCACGTAGGTTTTATTTAAACAAAATCTCAAGAATCTTTTCCATCTCAAGAATCTACAACAAGTAAGTTTTATTTAAACAAAATCATATCTTGTTTATGTCTGCATCTTTATTCCTACTTTAAGTTAAGATTTGTACTAAGTACTTAGGAGTTTAGAAAGAACTCTAGTAAACCAATTGCTCAACACTAGGAAAAATAAATAACCTTGATTCAACAAGCTGACTCTTAAGAACTAAAATTCTTATATGTCTTTTTCCCCCAACAAGCATACGCTTTAATCTATAAAATTTATTAACTGAAAATAAATAAATAAAAAGATTAAGAAGGGGGGTTAGAAGGTTTTTCCTGCTATCATGGGCAGAGGATCGAAGGGGGAGGTGCAGGGTGACGACTTCACCGCAGATACAGACGTCCGTCTGGGCTGAGAAGGAGCGGCGACGCAGCATCATGGATGTGGAAGAGCAGCAACCTGTTGGACAAGTCGGGGAGAGAGAGAGTTTTATAATTTGAAATTTTCAGATTTTAAAAAACTTGGGGATTTTACCCAAATCAAGTCCTATGGTCTAATTAGATAGAAGAGAAAATAATTTCGGCCGGAATCGGAGTGGTTCGCCGGTGGAAGAAGAAGAAAGGAAGGAGGAGGGGTGCTTGGTGAATTGGCGCAGAGGAAGGAAAGGAAAAGAAAAAGTGCTAGGGGAGAATTGATTTCTTCCAATAAATTTGATAAATAATAAAGTAATAAGATAAGTAAAAAAAAAAGTAAATGAAAATAAGGAAAATAGAAAAAGAGGGGGGCTTGATAATGATCGATAGTGCAGAGGGGGAGGGGATTATTAATGTTGGGAATATAAGATAAAATTTTTGATGTATAACTAAAGTAAAAGGGTTTGGGCCGGGTTTTGGGTCAATAAGTTATTCTACGGGCCAAGCCCAATTAAAAAGATTGGATCCAAATGTAAATATGTTGAGCCTAAATAATTAATCTAATGGATCATAATTAATACTTAGATTCATAATTTATTTCTTAAAATGATTTAATTAACTTAATCTTACTTAATTAAATTATCAAGACTTGATTAATAATTATTAATTGAGAATAATTATTTAGTTGTGAATTATTAATTAATTATAAATAATTAATTAATAAAAAAGATCAAGAATCGAACATCAACGAAATAACTATTAAAAGGGGAATTTAATATTTAACTCTCATATCATTATATGATTTAATTATCTCATTTTAAATGAGAAATGATAGCTTTAATTTATTAAATGCTATAAAACGAGCTAAGATTTTTGGAGAACATCCAAAATTCGTTTATAGAAAATAGAAAGGATATGCAACTCTAAGAGCTATTTATTAGCTTTTAATTAGATATAGATTTATTTAAATTCTAAGGTTTCTAATTATCATATGAAGGTCAAGTACAACGTGTAACCGAAATTGCACGTGAGGATTAGCACCGCTTTTCTAAACTCAAGGGAGATTTAAGCTACGGATTTACTCAAGAGGTGGGTTTATTTTTCTCAAAATTATGTTTGAGTTATATAAGCTCTGATATTGCAAAATGAAATGTTATCCATGTCATGTTTTAATGTACGTTCAATTAAGTTTAATGCTCTGAATTTAATCGATCGAGGTTTTTGGCTTTACCTAACACGTTAGTCAAAAACTGTGTACACAATGGGTAGTAGTACAATGGGTTGATCTCCATTGTGTGCTGCTGTAATGTTAATGAGATTCCCTGGGTTTCGACCCGAAATCCAAAAGCAGAAAGGGATTCTCTGGGTTTCAACCCGAAATCTAAATGCTCAATAGACTCTCTGGGTTTCAACCCGAAGTCTGGATGTAAATGGGCTCGACAGTGGCAAGAGGTCCGGGACCAAAGTAAGAGTAACTTTAGAACGTACATAACTGTGCACAACGAATGAAAATGATAAATGCTTTAACATGCTTAGAAGTACTTTGCGTTTTGAAACCTTCTAAGGTATGTTGTTCATGAATGGATAAAAATGTTTAGATTTTATAAAACTGGTTATAAAATGCATAGCCCACTGAGTACACTAGTACTCAGCCCACAAATTGTTTCCAAATGATTTCAGGTTAAGTGTCGGTGGTGACGGGTTGAGCTGAGGTGTTGTTGTCATCTGGTTGATTTTAAGAATTGCTTCTGCTATGATACTTTCTTTTATCAAGTATAGTTCGTCTGTCGATCTATAACTTATAATGATTCTGGTTATGTTATTCTATTCGATATAATTAGGATTGTGAACCTCAACTTTTGACATCGAATAGCCTTTTGCATCGATTTGAATTGCGAATCTTCTCGTTTATCTTTGAATTGTTATGTTTGAAGTATTATTCAGGATTCTTTCCAAGTCAAACATGTCCCCCCTTCTTTAATCCCACCACTAGTCGCACCCCGGCTTACGGGCCTTCCCTCAGGAATTGGGGCGTGACAGAATCAAAGCCAAGTGTTTCCATTAGGTCATCCACTGTCCCAACTAGCTGTCCATTCTCAAGTAAGTTAAAGCATTCTTGCACAAGCTGTTGAGGAACTTCCAAATCTATTGGAAGTTCATTAGCTCTAATTAATGCATCCTTCTTCATGTGTGGGATCTTGTATGAATTCTCACCCTTCACCTTCATTATCTCCATCATACACCCCTGTAGACTTAAGAACACCTTGTTCAATGTCATAGGAGACAGAGATTCATATGAGTTCCAACACTGCACTAACTAATTTTGAAACATTATAGCTTGTTGTCTCAGTCTGTATACTTTGTATGCACCTAAACCATCCCAAATCATTGAGATTAGTGTCAGGTGAGTTGGGTGGTTGACACACTAATGTAATGTCAAAGCCATTCTTGGTAGCTGCCTCTCTGAACTCAGGATCAGAGTCTTTGATGTGTGGCTTAGCATTGTCCTGTTGGATGGAAATCTTTTTACTTGCCCCTTCAGGCCACTTGGCCATTATGTTTGGTATAATCTGCATTAATTGTCAGATAACTTTGTAGGTAAGAACATTAATGGCAAGACACATTTATAAATTGCAGTAATTAATGCAACAGTCATTCATTAAATGAAAGAACATTCATTTATTGCATTCATCTATTGAAGTCAAGATACAACCATACATAGGTGCATTACATTTTACACATAGATCCCTAGCTTTCCATACCTTTTGAATCAAACACTCCTTGATAACCTCTTTGGTTATAGACTGAATTGGTTTCTCTTCTAAAGTGCCTTTAGCCCTATTCTTGCTATTTCTTTTTGCTGGCACATGTTCAGTAAAGGTGAAGATCCCTATCTTCCCATCGAACACTACGTTGCCATTATCATCAAATAGTGGCCTGCAAACTGCACACATGAACATGACTTTGGTGATGAACTTCTTGCTCTTACACGTCCTATGTGGTTCGACCTCCCTCGGTGTGAGGTAGAACTTGTGGGATGATTTAGAGATGTAGAACCACTTCTCATCTATGTGTATAGTGTTATTCATGCTCTTAAATTTCAGAATGTTTAGCACACGATCAAAATACAATGCATCTAATGAAAAACTTAGCCTTAAAAGCTTGTTAGGAGTTGTAAGATCAAGTTTGATGGCGTTGATGTGTGCTTTGATCAGTCCTTTATTAACCCATCTTCAAACCGTGCTCTTGCTGTAATTTATACCACGAGCTAATTTTCTAATTGTTGCTCGCTTGAATAGCTCTAGACTTTGAATGAGCTCCAAGTCTATTTGCACTCTTTTAGGCCTTGGTGTGCACTTTCTTGAATGCACCTTCAATATCTCACCCATGACGTTTTTCTGTTTTGCAGCACCCCATAACCGAGAAACAGTACGGGCGCAGCAGTTGAATCGCGTGACTGCATCCTTCATGGCTCCTCGTTTGAGCTTGCCTTCCTTCGAATTTAGAAGAAGTAGTTGTAGAATCTCTTCTTTTGTTTCTAGTGTAATATCATTTTCTTTCCCCATTTTGTGTAAGAATTTTGATGAAGAAAAGTGTAATGTTTTTTTAAAGTAGGTAGTGGACATATTTGTAAGACAAATTTTGTGGGAGATTCAAATTTGGATCACTTTTGTGCTATTGGCGCAATTTTTTCAATTTCAAAATTTAGAAGTTCAACTTGTCACACTCTTGTCCTTTATTTCTGTTTTTAAATTTTTGTCTAACAATGAATAATGATTTCATTAATCTGTAAATTAATTAATGTGAAAATATAATGAATAAAATCATCTTCTAAATATATTACTGACACATTCATGTAAAAAAAAATAGTTTAAATAATTTTTATTTAATTGTTGTGTTAATTAAAAATAATCTATTAAATTATTTTAATTATAAAATCTCCAACATTTTCGAAAATAGAATACATAAAATAAATGAAATAAAGGACAATTACTTAAATGGGAGGAAGGGGTTGATGAAGTGTTTAAAGGAGACTAATAAAGTGAAAATGGAGTTGCATTGGTATGCGTAGAAAAAACATAATGTACTAATAAGGTGGGACGGATGGAGTATTTTGTTCAAGTCACATGAGATAAGATATATGTCAACATAAAAAATATAAGTCAAATAGCTACTGCAATCAAGAGCGAGCTCAATAAATTCATATTAAATTCATATTTATTGATATCCGATATTTTTTAATTTTAGAGTAAAATATTCAAATATCTAATATTTCATACTTAATACGATCATATGAAAAGTAAACGAAACATGAGTTTCACTGCATATTTTAAAATGCATTTAGAAGATAAACAAAACATGGTTTAAAACTTTCAAGTTGTTCTTAATTTTGATCTTTTAAAATCGTTGCGTAAAATGTTTAGGCCAAGAGATGAGAGTGATCGATTATGACATGCTAACTCAGCTCCAACAAAATTAACGGACAATGTTTCTCTACAATGATCCAATTTCGTTAGGAATCCTTCCAAGTTATTAAGGTTACATCAGTTTTGCTTCTTAACTATCCTCCTCATTGCACTAATTTCTGTATAAAGGACTAAACTCATTCACGTGACAAGTCTTCGCTAAAACAATATCTATCCATGATAAGATTAATACACACAAAATACAAGTTTAAAGTTCAAGGGAGGATAAAATCCACAAGTCCATGATACCTTTGAGCATCACAAAGACTAAGTTGTCATCATAAATCATGAGAAAACACTAAGACCAATCTCATCAACTACATCTAATTCCAAACATAAAATTGATTCACATATTAAACCACTGACGCACACTATCAAATATGAATAAGAATCACATAAGACTTGCGCACACCTGTAGAAATAAGTTTCGTATGCTAATCATTAACGTAGAGAAGTACATACTTATTAGAAAAGACACGATTCTTTTCTTAGGGAAAAATAATGTGTTGTAATTCATCTTCTTATTTCTCCGATTGAATTGTGCATATATGAAGAAAAGATAAAAGCAAAAAAGAACTGACGACACGCAAATAAAAGAAACGATAAGGTGTACAAACCCTAAACTTTATTCTCATATATATAGCTGGTCCACTTTACAAAAAATATACATAAATAAATAAATAACTATTTTAAATAGTAATGTTCATAAAACAATACTAACATCAAAGACTTTTGTGTCATACATAAATCAACAAGGAAAATATTTTTAAATGAGTAATTTTAAACATAGCCATCAATCAAGTCTCTTATTATAGCCATCAATTTAAAATAATAATAAAATTAATAAAAATATATTATTATAACTAATCGTAATTAAAAAAATTAATCATAACCATCAATTTTAAATTAAAATAAAAGATATGAATTTTAATTATAGTTTAAAAAATATAAAATATGAATATACAAAATTTAATTTTAGTCACCAATTTTAAGTGACAATAAAAATAAAAATCTTGATCCTTCGACAAGATTACAACCATAAATGTAGGAACCTAATAATCAAATTTAACCACATTTAGCCTATATTTATGGTGCTTTTTTATATCTTTTTTTTTTCTTCATTTTATATTCTTTTCTTTTAATAAATTTTGTTTTATTTATCTAAATTTTCATAATTATTTATTTGGGGCTATGAATTTTAAAAGGAATCCATTATTTGTTTGTAATTTAAAATTAGAGACGAGAGCATAATAACATATTATTTTTAATTTTATTATTATTTTAGAAATTAATGGCCATAATGAAAAATTTATGGGCTATATTTAAAATTAATCTTTTTGAACCTCTAATTGAAAGTATATGAAGTAAGAATGTCGGGGTTGAATGTAGATGTGAGTTTGGGTTTGTGTATTTGAACCCATGTCGGGTTAGGGGAGGGTGTAAGAATATATATCCTAAACCCGAATCTACTCGATAAATTATATATAAAATATATTTTAAAATATAAATTTTTATATATAACTGTTCAAATTTCTATAAGAATAAAATAATGAATACTAAAAGTGTTTTCAAATTTTCAATTTTTTTGCATGATTTTTATGATGTTAGTTTGTAATTAATTTTCTTTAAATTTAAAATGAAATTTGAGTAATCACAACCTCGGTTTAAACGGGTAGGAAGCCAAGGAAGTAAAATCAGTTCCGAACTCGCTTCATTTTATCCCTAATCGTGACCGCTTACTATGCAATTAAAATTCACAATGAGCGTGAGATCATAAAGACTAAGGCAATGATATAATAATTGGAAAATGTGTGGGATTACTGTGCTCTTCAAGCATGTAGAATAACTGTTCAGATTATTTTTGGTGGGCATAATTAGGGGTGTGTCGATACGGTGTATCGAATTTTTTTTTCGTATAGATTCGGTATCGAAAATTTTCAGTATGTTGTTATCGTACACTGTTAACGTACCGAATGTTTCGATTTCGGTATATCAAAAATTCAGTATCAAAAAAATTCAATACCGATATCAATCCGATTTTTCAGCATACCGATATACCGAAATTTGGTACAATATATCAAAAATATGGCATTTCATACCAAAAATTATGAATAAACTTATTTTTTTAATTTTATTTTATACTAATAATTACTTATTAACATAAAAATAAGTGCATAAACTATAAATAAATTTATTCACAGTATGAATTATATTAATATTAGTTGACGTATAACAATTACATTCAACTTGATTCAAATAATCTTAAAAATATTAATGATGTAAATTTTTTACTATATATATATTATCAACATATGTACAATATATTTTAATCTTATTGTTTAACTTATTTTTGGAATTGTGTGTTTGTGCTCTCATCATGATTATCTTGTATTTTCTCCGTGTTTTGTGATAAATTGAACTCGATTTACGTTCTATTTATTTTTACAGGACCGTGGGCCCAAATATGAGGTTTATTGGATGTAAACGTGAAAAGACTGGAGAAATAACGAGGATCGCATACAAGTCCGCGACAGCTGATAGGAGCACGCAGCGGAGTAGGCAGGGAGCCAAGGTCAGCGACCACTGACATGTTAGCGGCCGCTGGCCTCAGCAGACGCGGAAGGACCAGGCTCAACGGTCAGTGCACAAAACACAGAACCGACTCAGTCAGCGGTCGCTGACCCCCCTTCGCTACCATTGCCCTGACGAATCTATATATGGACGACGTGATTTAACCACTCTTTTTCCTAGTTTCAGATTTTCCACCTCCCTCCTAGATTTCTTAAAGGCGAAATTGATCGTTCCAAATACTTATTTAGTTATTTTGATTTTAGTTTTGTATTTTGATTTCATAGATTAACCATCGCAACATTGAGTATTTCTATATTGATTTGTTTGTTCTTCAATTTCGGATTCTATCACATTGAGAACAAGTTTAATTTATATATTGATCTTTATTTAATTATTGATTGTGAAATGGATGAATTCGTTTCTTCTTTAATTTGCAATTCAATTGTTTATGGCTTCTTTAAATTTCTATTTTCTAATTATGATTCTTCTTATTTTTATTAGATTAGGGTTTTATTTTTCTCTGCATTTATTTTGTTTTAACTATCCGCCTAGTTTATAATCGTAGTTATAGATCTCTTCAACAATATGTTTAGAGTGTTTAGGATTTAATTGCTTTCCTTGTGTTATTACTCAAACGATTTTGTTAGATTGTGAGCAACTTTGATAATTTTAGTCGAAATAAATTTTGGAGCCCTTGCCGGGGAAGGCTTTAGGCGATTAATTTCGTTGTTTTTATTTTTCATATTTTTACAATTATTTTTTATTTTTATTATGTTTATTTCCCTTCTCTCTATTGTGGTACGTTTGATGTTTTCGTTTAGAGTTGTGTATGGAAGGTCGTCGCAGTACTAAAATTTTCTGACGATCTTTGCCGACAACGTGCACCAGAGACGTAAGATTTTAGCCGCCCTGGGGAGGACCTCGAGTTCATCGACGAATTTTTTCTATCACAACTATTTGAAGAGATGGCCGAGGAGAACGGAGAAAATAGGCCGCGATACATGGGTGATTTCACTAGGCCCAAGTTTGGCACTACTACTACTTCAGCAATTGTCATGTCGACTGCTGTTAGGAATTACGAACTGAAACCGTACCAGCAGTCAATTCTGTCGGACTATCACAGACTACCGAATGAAGATGCTCTTACTTTCATTCGAGAATACTGCACGGTGGTGCAGACTTTTCCTTTACTCACTCTTACTAAGGATCAACCGAAGATGAAGTGTTTTCCATACATTTTTGAACGATTGGGCGAGATCCTAGTATCTATCTCTCCCACTGAATTTGCTCATCACCTGAGCATCAGTGTGTGAGAAGTTCATGTTGAAGTACTACCCGCATAACAAAACTCAAGTGGTTCGTACTAAAATTATGAACTTCGCACAAGCAGTGCACGAGCCATTTCATGAAGCCTGAGAGAGGTTTTAGGGGTTATTGCAGTAGTGCGCACACAATCAGATGACACCTGAGATGCTATGCCAATTTTTCTATGGTGATCTGCTTCAAACTACACAATTTATGGTGGACAGCTCAGCCGAAGGAAACATAGTAATCAAGACCGTCGAGGAGATGAACGAAATTTTCGAGACACTAGCGGCAAGTTCCCAACAAAAATCATCCCGACCCCACCGAATGGTAGCAAGTGCTGTGACTGCTAGCCCAAACTTGAAGAAACAAATGACAAAAATGATGAGGGAACTTCAAGAGCTTAAAATGAAAAGTCCACCATCACCACTTAGACAACCAATTACACAAGAACAATGTGTAGAAGTAGAAGCCTTTTATTTTACAGATTAAACGATTTGGCTCCGATTTTCCTCAATTACTCATTTTTTTGTACTCGTGGGGAGTATATATGGCAATGTTGTGGAGGAGTGCTAGCGGATAGCCGAGATGACAATTGAAGGAGAAGCATAAATTTATGTTGCACAGGGATTCACACCCCAACCGCACCCTCAACAAAATTAAGGTTGAAGGAATCAACAAAACTCTGGGTGTAAACCACAATTTCAGGGACAAGGAGCGCATAATTTCCAAAATTCTAACAAACAACCCTAATTTTAGAATTTCCAACCTCAGCTCCAGCAACAACAACAATATTATTCGCAGCAGCCCCAATATTTTCCACCCAACAACAATTTTATCCTCCATCAATGCAGCAACACCAACACCCCATGCAACAATACCCGCGTCAACCTGTTCCCCCTCAGAAACCATCTTTGAATGCATTTATGCAGGAAAGCAAACAGGCTCGAGAGACTTAGAATGCCACAATCAAATGCCTCGAAACAGCCATGGGGCATATCTCTGGGACATAACCATATATATATAGGGAATGATTATAATTAAAATAGATCTGGTTGTGTTAACTAAAAATAAATCTGTACCATCCATATTTTTCATCCAATGAATATAATTAAACTATACCATAATCAGTAAACCCTAGTTAGAAAGAATAACAAATTCTCTGTTTTTAGGGATCAAATATTATTAATAAGATATATACCAAAATTATGTTTTAATTTGTACCATTGATCTAAATAATTTAACAGTTAAGATTTATTTTTAGTTAACTTATACAAAACCATTTTTATTTGATCTCTTCCCTATATATATATTGTGGTTTTATATAAGTTGTTACTTTATTCGCGGCGCGCACAACTTAGCGTGTTCACGCTGATGTTGCAGTGTTACAGTGTTACGTAATATCATATAAAGGGTGATATATGGATAGTACCCCTTTTTGTAACTTAAAATCAAAAATGCCCTATCTTGTAAAACTCTATGAAAAGTACCCAAATTATGTGTTGTTGACCATTATACCCTTTCTTAACATAATTTCTCCATTATCAATATAGTTAAAACTAATTAATACTTCAAATAGTATAAATCATGCATTTCTATCAAGCCCATCATGCTTCCGTATAAATAAATTCTATATTAATACCAACTTTCATACCTTCTTTGACCGATAAGCTGTCGGGTCGTATCCACCGGAAGTTTTAGGGACCACGTCCAACCACCAGGAACACCTTATGGTTTCCAGACGCAGATTCCTTCAACAGCTTACAGCACAGCCCTCGTTCGTTTCCTACCCGGGGCGTATAAGTATTTGGTTGGTAAAAATAAGGAAAATATAAATTCAGAAGATGATGAACAAAAGCCCAAATCTTATTAAGAAATTATAAATATATATTACATACTAATTTAATCTCCTTTAGGGAGGAGACTAACTTGTTTAGCTACCTATGGTAGCAGAAAGAAAGCTAACTTGCATAAACTATATAGAATACAATGTTTATTGTTGGAGAGAAGTCAGGAAAATTTTCGATGATCTAACTCTTCTCCAATGCCTTCTTTATATAGGAGTCTTTAGGCCTCCTTCCTTGATGCATTATTGCCTCGGATACCTTATCCTTCTTTTCCCATGTGACCCTGGGTCCAGATAAGGTAAGCATCTTGTAGTGGTCGGACCCCTTCTTTGAATTCTTTTCAAAAGTTAGTTGTCCGTTCTTATTATTGTTCCACCGACGATTCTTTTATGGTGGAACGTCTTTTTCTTCCACCCACCATTGTCATTTTCTTTTTGGTGGGTGCTGCTTTATCACATGCTTTCTTTTACCGAAAACATCTTCTACTTTATTCTCACATGGCCTCTTTATTTTTGTCGGCCATCTGCCTTTTTTGGAGGGACCCTCGGAGCTCGTCCCTTCTGAGAAGTATTCTTCTCCTCATACTCGTTGGCTCGGAACTTCTTCTTATCTGGTTTGGGTAAGAAGCCCTTTCCGAACTCAGGTTCACGTTGGACTGGACAATCCGAACATATCTTGGACTCCCAATGGCCAACATGAGCCATGTTGCAAAATTTTCGATGAGTCTCTTTACTCATCGTCATCTTGTTTTCCCACAGAAGAGTTCTTTTCCGCTCAAAAGCCTCTTCCGCGAACTTGGTTGTTTTCCCCGTCATAGTATTTAACAGGAACGATCCATTCATTGAATTTTGAAAGAATTTGAATGGAAACTTTACTTTGTCCATCTCTGTGAGACAGACCCATAATCCCCATGCTCGTCTCGTCGTGATTTGATCATCAGAAATAGAGGCGATCATTGAAACCTCATTAGATGGTGCCTTGATTTGATTGAAGGCATCCATTCGGGGTCTTCGAAGCCTTATGTAATGAAAGACCTCATGATTTCCCTTCCCTGCTGGTTCTGGGGCTGCACTTATAAAATACAGCTCCAGTGTATCACCTCGGCAAAGTTGGTCGTTATTGCCCAGGTATCATGTACCGCTTCCTGGATCCAACGAGGTAGACCCTTGATTTCTGGAAACGATGGGGACATAGTATAAACTGAGGCAAGTGCCCCAAATTCATACCACTGCTTGACATCATGGGGTTTTGATCCCGGCATCATCCATACCCGTGGATATTTCCCCGAGATATCAACCCTGCTAGTACTTGGATTGATACCTACTCTTGTGAATAATTTCTCCTAGTTCGCCTGATAAGCCTGTTCAGAAGAGGAGAAAATAATCAAGTTAGTATTAGACTCAGATTTTCCTGTCATGGGTCTGAGACTAATCTCTCCCTCTTTTTCCCCAGAGATGGAGGGTTGACATGATGGTTCAGGCGGTAAAGCCCTATCAACATCTTTTTCTTGGGCCAGTGGTTCAAACTCCACCAGCTTAGAACTTGCTAGAGGGGTATTTGAATCCCCATCTACCGGTTTAGGTGCCGGAACACAAAACTCTGCTTTCTCTAGAGGATGTCTAGAAGCCTGCAGGATTGGCTTTTCCAGTGCTGACCCTAACTGAGTAAAGGTCAGCAAATAGGCTCTTATTCTACCAGAGACTTTCGTCTTATCGGTAGCTTGCATTTTCCCCATCTGATCGGCATGGAGAGTGCACTCGTCCCATTCGTCCAAAAGCATTTCCAAGTTTTCTCGGAGATGCCTCTGTGCTAGCATGATGGATCCAACCTCAGCAGGCTCCATCCCTTGTTAAAAAATCTGCAAGAATATTTTCATGAGATTTTACTACAACAATATCATAAACATAATATTGACATAAAGTTTGCCATCTAAGTAATCTAGCCTTTTCAGGCTTTGATTCTATGTTATTTCTTAGGAAAGCTTTAACCTGGGTATTATCAACTTTTAAAGTAAATTTCTTTGCTAATAAGAATAAAGGCCATTTCTTAAAAGACTTCACCACTGCAAAGAATACCTTCTCGTTGATATGCCATCTGATGGCCTCATCTTTGGAGAACAAACCACTACAATATCTACATGGTTCTTCTCCATATGGAGTGATTTTCATTAGGACCGCTGCCCACCAATGATCACTCGCATCTGTATAGAGGACCAGATCATCCTCATCCTGTGGAATTGAAAGCTTTGGGAGATTTTTACATTCCTCCTTTAGCTTTTCCATTCCCTGTCGATGCTCTTCCGTCCATATAAACGGAACATCTTTCTTTAGTAAATTACTAAAGACCTTCCTGTGTTTCGCAAGATCTTTAATAAACATTCCGGAGAAATTAACAACTCCTAGAAAACTCTGAAGTTGTTTCTTCTCTTTCAATGTTTCTGGAAAATCCTGGACCTTTTGCACAATATGTTCCTGCAAAGTTATTCCAGACTCATCTATCTCTATTCCCAAAAATTCCATTTTTTGGGTAGCAATTACTGCTTTCTTTTCAGACAGCACTAATCCCTCCTTGTAACAAGCATCTGCAAATAATTCCAGATGTTTGATATGTTCATCCATATCTTTTGATGTTATTAGTATATCATCAATAGAGACAAACATAAAAGAAAAATAATCTTTAAAAAGATTATCCATCTTTCTCTGGAAAATCTGGGGAGCATTAGCTAACCCCATTGGCATTACGTTCCAAACGAAATGCCCTTGTGGTGTTGAGAAAGCTGTAAGTCTCTTGCTTTCTTCGTCCATGCGAATCTGGTAAAAACTTGACTTGCAATCAAACTTTGAGAAGACCTTAGCATTACGTATGCAGTTAATAAGGTGATCTCTACTTGGGATAAAATATCCATCAAACTCTAGAATATCATTAATCCCTTTGTAATTAATGACAAGTCTAGGTTTACCTCGCTTGATCTCACCATGATTCCTTACCAGAAACCCTGGGCTACTGTAAGGCGAATTAGCTGGCTCGATCAACTTCATATCAAGATGTTCCTTGATAATAATTCTCATATCCTTCTAATCTATCAAGTTCATTAGGATTGGTCTGAACCTTACAAACTCGTGCATCCTTTCCGGCTTCACCTTTAAGGTTGCTTTGAGTTGGTTCCTTTCCCACCAGGCCAAAGGATTCTCATTGTAGCATCTCGAGATCTTCCTTTTGACATCTGCAAGGGACACCTGCATTTCAACCTTAATTTCTTTGTTAGAAATCAAAGTTGCCTTAAGGATATGAACTTCCTCATCTTGAAGATCATTCTCACGGATACAGCTAAGCACTGCTTCGCTGAACCGCCTTTGATCCTTCATCTTTGGTTGATGAAGTTTGCCTTCATCACCATGCTTGCTGCGAAAAGCTACTGGAATCTGGCGATTAAAGGCTTTCCTCAGTCTCTGAACAATGATTTTATGCTCACAATTAGTTGTGAACACTAATCTTCGTCGCTCATTGTCCTGCGTGTATCTTTTGAACATCTGTAGGAAGTTATTTCCTAACAGAATATCTGCTCCCGTATCATGGAAATAGACTGGCGGTGTTTTAACCTTATACCAAGGTGTCTGACCTGCTCCCCCAATCAGTATTTCCACTTCTTTTACTCCTTTGGATAAGAGTAAAATTCTTTTGGAGAAATCTCTTCCAGCAATTGGAGGTAAAGTATCCTCAACTTCTGCTGGGAAAATTCCCCTTCTTGCTGTGCATATTCCTGCACCTGAATCAATATAGGCCGAGAAGTACTCTGCCTTATATTTTTCATATAACACTCCCACTGGAATGTATATCGAGAATGGACTTGTCATACGATTAGGAGTCATTTTTCCTCTATCGTAATCATCATCCCCTAGTCCATCTGTTTCCAGGGCTTGAATCTTTCCAAAAAATCCAGCCCTAGAATCAGAACATCTTCTCGTCCTGCTCTTCCCTTAACCTCTACCATAAAACCCCCTAGGTCAAGGGTTCCATTGTAATGGTTTACTTCTGGTTGCGGGAGATAATACAAGACACTACATGGAAAATTATTTTCCCATCTTGTAGTATCAAATCTTGTTGCCATCCCTCTCCATCCTTCTGGATATTTCAGATTAACTGAAACCTGAGCTTTCCATGGGAATTGGGGTTGACCCTCTTGGATGAGTTTCCTCCCAAAAGGTTGAGATATAATTCTATCTCCTTGGAAGGATAATCTTCCTGAGCTTATCTTAAGACTTTGATCATGTCTTATGACAGGCCTCTCTTGTATTCGAATGTTGACTTCCCTTTTTTGTGGAATCTCCATTCTGTCAGGACCAATAGCTGTGGTCACCTTCTTGAAGATATCAGGTATCTCGATGAACGGCTTTCCCAAAAATAACTCTGTATGGTGAGAGTTGGAAAGCGCATATGATATCTGATATGTTATTGAATAAGGTGTATTTCCCTCATCCAATAACTCCTTCCTTTTAAAGTCCTGATAAAGAGTCAGAGCTTTACTGAATCCCGAGTCGTTGAGATTGTAGGCAATTTTGGGATAGACAATTCCCACGACTTGGCCAGCACAAAGATTCCCCATGATGGTTTCCATCACCGAATCTTGTAGGTTTCTGATCCTCCTATCACATATAGCTATGTCGATTGGAGCATCAATTCCTGTAAACATCGTGGATTTGAGAACTAGTTGTATTGCCCCGATATGAATCCATCGCATCTTTTTGGCAATCTCTGGTTTTAGTTTCTCCAAATCCTCATGGATGTCGCTTGCTGGAATCAACTGCATCTCCACTTGATTCCCCGTAAACTCAATAGGAAGTGACATCTCTTGTCTAGTAATTCCATAGACGATATGATGTTTCCTTCTTCCTAGACTGAAATTCTTTAGTACTTCGTCTAGGTTACTGGCATTAAAACCTTGATACTTCTGAATATTCAAGGTTTTCTTCATGATTTTGTCAATCAGGTTCGGCGAGATCATCGTTCGACTAGAAAATCCAGTCCAATCTTCTTTCTCCTGATGACAAGACTCAGCTTCAGTCTGAAGATTCTGTAGATCCATCAGAATATTCATCTTTGCTAAGAATCTCTTCTTGCTCGTATATACTCTCGTCTGAGGGTATATCTTCAAACTGGTACACTTGTACCAATTCCTGGTAATATATGGCATCTTCGATGTCTGGAGTAGACTCGAACCTTCGCATGCCTCTTTGCTCGTTGTCTGGACAATTTGTGGAAATGTGTCCCTTCGCCCCGCATGTCCAGCAATTGCAATCCTTAAAACTTTCATTAGTTCTAGTGTGAGCTTTTCTGAAAGTTTTTCTTGCTGGAGTTCTTTTCTGGAAACGGTTTGAACTGGATCCCTGGAATGAACTTCTACTGCGAGCTGGGCCGCTTCTTTGTCCAGTTTTGTATGATCTAGCTTTCTGTCTAGACCACATCATCCTTGGCTTCCAAGATCTTCCTCTTGGATTTCTTTCGTTGGAATAGGGTTGGTACCTATTCTTTCGTCTTTTGGTTATTGATGGCTCGCCTCCAATAACAACTGGAAGATCATTATCTTCACAGTTCAGATGAGTTGCTTTGTTGATTCTTCGCAGCCTCTTCAGATTTTTCTGAGCAATGGCTTGTTGACACCACTCTGAAAGCTTTTGATGTACATAGGACATCCTTTTAGCGATGCTGTCACTACCCTTGGGGATATAATCCTTGATCAACATCTCCTTCTATGGGCTCGGAAATTTTAAGAAGAAAATTTTCTTCGCGATCGTCTCATCAGCTTTTGACTGATGTTGGTAGATTGTAAAGAGCTGAAGAAATTTATTGAGCGCCTTTGGGTCCAAGACTGTAAGTCTTAGATTATATAACGCCAATAGATACTTTCTTCTTTTCTCTCTATCAAATCCCTCATAGTATCATTCTCCGATGAAATGATCTTTGAAGAGGACACTCATCCTTCGGATAATCTCCAAGTAGGATTCCTCTGCGAAGCATTGATTTTTTACTTCGAGATAGAATCCTTCCCAGGCGATTTTTACAACGCCTACAAGACTAGTTTCAATAATCTTCACTAGTCCTTCTTTGTTAACGTCGAGAGTAGCTGCTGCGATCCGCATCGCTCCTCCCCACTCGTCGATCACTGCTTCCCGATCTTTGAAGCTAACTTCATCAAGATCAAGCATCACTCCATATGGATGGATAGGATCCAGGGTGGCTCTTCCAACCGGTGAATTTTGGATTCTGGGTTGTCGCCTTCTTCTGGTTCTTTCCATCAGTATGGCTTCATCGGGTACCGTTGAAGTATACGATGGTTCGGCATGGAAGTCACGAGCTTCCCTCATGGCTTCTTCAGGTGGCGATGGTGCTTGTTGATTTAAAGGGAATGCTCCATGTGCCGCATTTCCCTCCACCATTTGATGTTGGTTTATCTTGAGATCAACCACCTTCATGTTAGCAAAGGATTCTGCTAACTCTTGTAGATCTTCAAGTCCGATTCTTTCAAGGTTATTCATGATTTTTCACCTTGGAATAATCGTAAATATCTTTCCACTTGAGGATCTCTGCCTTTATCCTTTACTGGTAAAGGATATTTTGGTCCTTCGGGGAATAGCATCTTGTTTCTTTTTTCTGAACAAAATCTGTTCTCTAACTGGCCAACTCGTCCCTGAATATCTTTCAAGATGGTCATAATCTCATCTTGTTGAATAGATATTCTCTTTATCTCTTGGGGTACTGTAATTAGGCGATTGCCGTAATTTTGTACCGTCTTCTGGATCTTTCTTAAATCAACCGAGAATTTTAATATGTCAGGGTCGATTTCTCGGAAGACCGGAGTGCCTTCCCTCCTTTCTTGACTCATTAGAAATGGGTTGAATGTCCCATTTCCATTTGCTGGTTCACCTCTTGTTGAAGTGAATGGCCTACTCGGAGTAGATCTTGGTATCTACTTATCATGACAATGATCCGTAGACTTTCCTCTACGGACACAGGACCATGAGTCCGTTCATCCAATTTGTCAGCCCAGAAAAGGAATTTTTCCTGGTGCTTTCTTGTGGTAATCTCCAATTTTTGGAGAAAATACCTGTAACAGAAGCATCGCGGACAATCGTCCGGATCCATATTTTCTTGATGTCTCCTCCGTTAGGAAATAATTAAATGCAATAAATAAATATAATTCCTTAATAAACCTAAGACTCTGATACCATTTTCGAAGCGCCATTTCGAAGCGCCTGTTAATGCCAAGATTTATCTCCAAACATGCAAATAATATATCAACATGTTCTAATTTCAATGAGTAATATGCTCAAAAATTTTCATAAAAATCCGGTCGTGAAAAACAAAAATTCGGTCGGTACATATTCAAAACCCGGTCACTATTCACCGTCCAGATTTTGATTTAATATGAAAACCTTCCTTCTTTTAGTCTTTTATTACCATCTTTAATATATTTTGAGCATCTTATTAATTGAAATTATTTTGAAATACTAATTATTATTTAACCATACATGTAATAGAGAAATTTGTTCTTTAAATAAATATTTTGAATAGATAAACGTGGGTAAAATAGTCCTTTTGGGCACTTTTCATAGATTTTTACAAAAGAGGGCACTTCTCATTTAAATGTTAGAGAAGAGGGCATTTTTCACAATTATCCCTCATATAAATATACAAATTACCATAATTTTTGTTTTTATAATTTTATATAAATAAATTTTAAAATAAACCTTAATCAATTGATTCTAATAAAAAAAGTGAACATTAATAAATTTTATAAAAAGTTTATTATTTATATATGTAGCATGATATTACATCAGTTGCGAGCACGTTATGTTTACGCCAAGTATAAGACAACAATTTTATATATGTGGTTTTAAGTTTTTAATTAATTAGTGAAGACTTCAATAAATTCTTAAAATCACCCTACATACTTAAATATTACCACGACTGATGAAAGTTAAAATAAATATGATGACAAGGAAGGATTATGCATCTCAATCCCCAAAAATTTGAATACTATTGAAGTCTTTTAACTATTTAGGATTAGCGTAAAGTATCATCTTTAAGACTTTTGAGATTTGTAAAACCTGAAATTTCGCTAGTGTAAAGAATGTATTCATCATTTCTTTCTCAGTTAAACTGTTGCTCCACGTTAGATTCTTGATTTAATCACCACTTTCAATGCATATGATATAACATTTGGAAAAAATTGGATCCCTAAAAATATAATAAGTGATTGAATAAGAAGCCTGTATGTCCTATCATCGCAAAAACAAAACGAGAAACTCCAAAAGTATTAATTTAAGTAAAGTTGCTTTTTCACTAACTATACATTACAATATCACAAGAAATGAAAGAGAGAGAACCACATATATTACATTGGTAAAAATGTTCGATATATTAATATATCTTTCCTTCTCTAAGTTTCCTAATTTCAAATTTCAATACAATCACTAAGACATCATCTCCAACAACAAATCATATGATTTATGATAAAATACATAAATACGCAGCCTTGTATATGTAACACAAATATTTCCAAAACACGCAAAAAATGAATTAATAATATATCTGAATGAGAATATATATTGCGTAATGATATGATATCTCTTATTGAATTAATAAGATCACAACATATGACATAACATGACTAGGGTTTAAGATTTAAATATATATAAAAAAAATATATATATATTTCTTCCGCCCTTCTAAAAGTGGTCGTTTCCTTATTTAGCCGTCCCATTAAAAGTGGTCGTTTTTCTAAAAATAAAATTTACTTTTAAAATACATCACTCCTACATTTTTAAAATACAACATTTTACTTTCTTAATTTTCGTACCGGATGCCTTGTAACCGCATTTAGCGGAATGGATGTAATTTTTCAAATCTTACGCTATTGATCATGTCATGTATGGTAATCTTATTAGTATAATAAGAGATGACAAGTGAATATGCGGTAGGAGATTCATATTTGCTACAGACATGAGCCAATTAATGTAATGCATCATATGGGGTGCTGACCCTTGTAATTCTAACTAACATAGAATTGCATTTTGAAATTGAAAAGAAATAATTTTATAAATTAATATTTATATATATATATATATATATATATATATAGTATTATTTCAAGTCATGTAAGCCATTTTATTTATTTGTTCAACTCTATGTTAAGATTCAATTTCAAGCGACTAAATATAGCACCTTTTATTTTCCACATCATTATCCACAATGGATTGAGTAAGCACTCAACTAAGTACTAGAAATTGAATCATATATATAGTAAGGTATGATCTCTTTTTTTTCGTGTTAGGTGCAATTATGAAAATTTTGAAATTCGGATATGAAATGAGATTTTTCTCTAAAATTGTACATTTATCCATTATTTTTTTAAAATCAGAATTAACTTCATTCAGATACATATATAAAGGAGAAAATACAATATCTAGCCAATTGTCACAACGCATATGAGGTGATAATGTTCGCAACATATTGGAAAACATCTCGATTAGTATCTAGAAGTTTATAGAGTGACAGTTATAATTAGAATTTGTTATAGAGGGTGATGACAACTATATTCAATTATCAACCAACTCTCAGCAAGTCAGTTTAGTGGTTATCTTCCAGTTGTATGTATTTATATATAGATGTTGTATAGGTGCAAAAACAACAAGGAAAAAGAGAGAGATACAAGAAGAGATAGAAGTACTAAGAAAGAAAGATAATGAGATACACTTTATTCTGTAATGCATGAGTAGATCTTTAACAGATCGATGCTGTATTACAGTGTTGAATGTTGGAGAGAGCTTTCTTGTAATCTTTTGTGTGAGTGTGTGCATCATTGTAATCTTCATTCTTCATCTGAAATAAAGCTTGATATAATGTATGTAGGTTGAACAATCAACTGAACCACTTAAATCCTTGCAAAAATTCATTTCTCCATGCAAAAATTCAAACACGTTGAGCCACAATACATCCACCACTCCACACCAGTCACTATAGAACAAATAATTAATTTAAGCTATTTGTTTACTGAAAAAGAATGATGTATATAGAAGTATAAATGATGGTATTGGTATCATAACAGAAATACAAAATAGATAAGATATATGCATGGTGTATAACATAAAGTGCATAAATATGTAACACAAATTAGTATATACTAGTTGAAAACACATACAAGTAAATGAGTAATTGAACCGATTATACAGAAACTTGAACTGCATAAAAACATTAATTATGGCATCACGAAAAAGTAGTTAAAAGAAAAGAAAAAAGTAAAGAACAATTCAGACCGTGATCATTTCCACTACCACCATCATCATCATTCACCATCATCATCTCTTCCAACTTCTGCTTCTGGAAATCTTTTCTTGAATCCAATTTTCCTTCGCAATTTCAACCGCAAATTCGCAGAAATCCGTTCCCTTCGATCCCCTTTCCTTTTCCTCTTCACTCTCTCTTCTTTCTCTTTCCTCCTCCTCTTCTCTCTCCTCCAGCCAGCTCTTCGCCGGCGCTGATCGACACCGCATCAACAGCAAAGCGTTTGGCGGCGGTGGTGCCTCTTCCGCCGCCGTGTCATCAAAGCTTGGCCTAATAATCACCTTATCCTTACTTAGATCATTCTCCTCTTGCAAAATCATGAACCACTTCGAGAACACCGCCGACGAATCCCGCTCGCCGCTGCTACTTTTCCGGCGGTAATTGCGATAATCGTCATTTCCTCGTACGAATTCGTCATCGTCTTCTTCTTCTTTGTCATCATCGTCATCGTCGGAGGTGATTTCGACGGAGGGGATTGCGCCGAAGCAGCGGAAATCGAAGCTAATTTTGCGTAGACAATGCAAGAACTGCATGACCTCCTTCTTGAACCCTAGAGCTTCCATCCATGGCGTCCTCTTCTTCTTCTTGCTCTTGCTATGCATCCTCTCAATCTCCTCCATTACCGATTGCCAGCTCTTGCAGGAATTGGGCTTCGTTCTCACCTTGATCTGGCCTGCACACGTGACTTTCGGCGAAGTAGGCTCGGATGACATTTCAGCAGAGTTTTTGTTGTTGTTGTTGCTGTTGTTGTGTTTGGTTTGGGCCCACATGAGGGGGCTGCCGTGGTTGGTGGTGGTTGTTCTGAGGTGGTGGTGGGAGTGGCGGCGGCGATGGTAGTGATGGGAGGAATCCGGTGGCCTAGGCCGAGCTGGGCTGCAGATGGGCTTAGGCATGAGAGATAAGTGAGCTCGAGTAGGGAAACACACAAGCAGATCAGTTGATGGAGCCCCTTTGCCTCGTCTACCTCTCATCATCATTTTAAAATTTTATTGATGATTAATTTGATCTTCGATTTTCAAGCATTCAGATCGATCTTGCATGTGAACAAGAACAAGTGCTGTTTTAATATGTGGGTCTGGTAAAATGTTTGAGTTTGGAATGTGTAGGAAGTTTTAAAAGAAATGAGAGGGGGAGCACCTAGCTAGTAGGCTAGTAAAGGGATGGGTGCCTTCGGTTTTGTCCCCTTTTTGTGTTGTACCCTTTTTTCTTCTTAACCGTCACAAAACTTATTGTGATAATACATAGGAGTACCCATTTTAAAAAAACACGTGACTACATTACTAATTTCTTTTGCAATCACGTAAAATCTACTCAATTTTTAAATATACTCAAAATCATCTTATAATATTAATGATAAATAAAATAATTAAATCATTAATGATTTAGTACAATAATCCACTATTTTATCTAACCGTCGGGAAAAATTTCGTAAACTGCTCGGGGCGGTCTGAGATTTTCCTAACAATTTTTAGTTATAATTTCAATCTAATCATATATCATACCCATCACACTTCCGTATAAATAAATTATATATCAGTACCAACTTTATATCTCTTTGAACGGTAAACTGTCGGGTCATATCCGCCGTAAGTTTTAGGGACCGTGTCCAACCACCCGGAGCACCGTATGGTTTCCCGGCACCAATTCCTTCAACAGCTTACAGCACAACCATCGTTCGTTTCCTACTCAGACGTATAGGTTTTGGTTGGTAAAATAAAAAATATAAATTTGGAAGATGATGAACAAAAAGCCCAATCTTTTTATTAAGGAATTGTAAAACATTTATTACATAATAAATAAATCTCCTTCAGAGAGGAGACAAACTTGTTTAGCTACCTAAAATGAAACTCGCATAAACTAGAAAGGGAAATACAATGCTTATTTAGAAGAAAACTTAGAACATTTTTCGATGATCTAAACTTTCTCCATAGTCTGGTTTATATAGGAGTCTCTAAGCCTCCTATCCTCGCTGCATTATTGCATTGGATTCCTTATCTTGTGGATGATCCATTTTTCACGTGAAGCTGGTTCAGATAAAGCTGCCGACACAATTATCTTGTAGTGGTCGGACCCCTTCCCTGAATTATTTTTTGAAGTTAGTAGTCCGTCTCCATTATTGTTCCACTGACGATTCTTTTTTGGGTGGAACGTCTCTTTCTATCACTCACCTTTGTCATTTTATTTTTGGCGGGTGCTTCTCGATCACATGATTTCTTTTATTGAAAGCATCTTCTGCTAAACCTTCACATGGCTCTTTTATTTTTGTTGGTCATCCTCCTTTTTTGGAGGGGCCCTTGGAGCTCGTCCTTTCAGGAAAGTATTCTTTTCCCCATACTCGTTGGCTCAGAATTTCTTCTTATCCTATTTAGGTAAGAAGCCTTTTTCCGAACTCGAGTTCTCGTTGGGATGGGCAGTCCAAACAGATCTTGGACTCCCAATGACCGAAGTGAGCCATGTTGCAGAATTTGCGATGAGTTTCTCTACTCATTGACATCTTATTTTCCCACAGAAGAGTTCTTTTTCTTTCGAACAAATCCTTCGCGAACTTGGTTGTTTTTCCTGTCATGGTATTCAATAGGAATGTTCCATTCGTCGAGTTCTGAAAGAACTTGAATGAAAACTTGACTTTGTCCATCTCCGTGAGATAGACCCATAACCCCCATGCTCGCCTTGTTGTGATTTGATCATCAGAAATTGAGGAGATCATTGGAACGTTATTAGATGATGCCTTAATTTGGTTAAAGGCATCTGTCCGGGGTCGTCGTAGCCTTATGTAGTGAAAGGCCTCATGACTCCCTTTCCCTGCTGGTTCTGGTACTGCACTTATGAGATACAACTCCAATATATCACCTCGGCAAAGTTGTTCATTATTTGCCCAAGTTTCGTGCACTGCTTCCTGGATCCATCACGGTAGACCCTTGATGGAAACGATGGAGACATAGTATAAACTGAGGCAAGTGCCCCAAATTCATATCACTGCTTAACATCTTAGGGTTTTGATCCCGGCATCATCCATACCCGCAGATATGCCATCTAATGGCCTCGTGTTCTGGGAACAATCCACTACAATATCTGCATGGTTCTTCCCCATATGGAGTAATTTTCATTAGGACAGCTGCCCACCAATGATCACTCGCATCTGTATAGAGGACCAGATCGTCCTCATCTTGTGGTATTGAGAGCTTTGAGATGTTTCTACATTCCTCCTTTAGCTATTTCATTCCTTGTCGATGTTCTTCCGTCCAGATGAACGGAACATCATTCTTTAGCAAGCTGCTAAAGATCTTTATGTGCTTTGCAAGGTTTTTGATAAACATTCCTGCAAAATTAACCACTCCTAGAAAACTCTGAAGCTGTTTTTTCTTTTTCAAATTTTTTGAAAATTTTTGGACCTTTTGTACAATATAATCTTGTAAAGTAATTTCAGATTCATTTATCTCGATTCCCAAAAAATCCATTTTTTGGGTTGCAATTACTGCCTTCTTTTACGACATCACTAATCATTCCTTATAACAAATATCTGCAAATAATTCAAGATGTTTGATATGTTCATTCATATCTTTTGATGTTATTAGTATGTCATCAATATAGACAAACATGAAAGAAAAGTAATCTTTAAAAAGGTTATCCATTTTTCTCTGGAAAAGCATTAGCTAACCTCATTGGCATTGCATTCCAAACAAAATGCCCTTGTGGTGTTAAGAAAGCTGTAAGTTTCTTACTTTCTTCTTCCATGCGAATCTGGTAAAATCCTAATTTATAATCAAACTTGGAGAAGACTTTAGCATTTCGTATGCAGTTAATAAGGTGATCTCTACTTGGGATAAAATATCCATCAAACTCAAGAATATCATTAATCCCTTTGTAATTAATGACAAGTCTGGGTTTACCTCTTTTGATCTCACCATGATTCCTTACCAGAAATCGTGGACTACTGTAAGGAGAATTGGCTGGCTCGATTAACTTCAAATCAAGGTGTTCCTTGGTAATGATTCTCATATCCTCCTAATCTTTTAAGTTCATTAGGATTAATCGGAACCTTACGAACTTATGCACCCTTTCTGGCTTTACTTTTAAGGTCTCTTTGAGTTGGTTCTTCCCCCACCATGCTAAAGGATTCTCATTGTAGCATCTCGAGATTTTTCTTTTAACATCTGCAAGAGAAACTTGCATTTCAACGTTTTGGATATGGATTTCCTTAATTTGAAGATCCCTTCCTCGGATACAGCTAAGCACTGCTTCGATGAACCTTCTTTGATCTTTTATTTTTGGTTGATGAAGTTTGCCTTTATTCTCACCACGTTTGCTGCGAAAAACTACTGGTATTTGGCGATTAAAAGCCTCTTGCAGCCGTTGAACAATGATTTTATGTTCACAATTGGTTGTGAACACCAATCTTCTCATTTCATTGTCATGCGTGTATCTTTTGAACATCTGTAGAAAGTTATTTCCCAACAGAATATTTGCTCTAGTATCATGAAAATAGATTGGTGGAGTTTTAACCTTATACCAAGGTGTTTGACCCGCTCCCCCAATTAATATTTCCATATCTCTTACTCCTTTGGATAAGAGTAAAATTCTTTTAGAGAAATCTCTTCGAACAATTTGTGGTAATGTATCCTCAACTTCTGCTGGGAAGATTCATCTTATTGCTGTGCAAATTCCTGCACTGGAATCAATATAGGCAGCAAAGTATTCTACCTTATATTTTTCATTTAACACCCCGATCGGAATGTATATAGAGAATGGACTTGCCATACGATTATGAGTCATTTTTTCTCAATCGTAATTCTCATTGTTAGGTATTTTATTCTGTTATTTTTTATGTTGAACCTAACACGTGTATTTTTGTGTTCTTCACAGGTTCGTTGTTATGCTTGACTCGTTGTTATGCTCAACACAACAAGCTGATGCTGAGTTGCCACGTGGACGTTGACTTGGTGTAGGAGTGAGAAAAACTGAGCTGACCGAGTCATAAGGAGAAGACCAACCAAGGAGTGGAAGGCAGTTGAGTTTTTAGTGCGTAGTGGAAAGTTGTTTCCACATTGGACGGAGCACACAAACTGCCCAGCGATTCTTGCGGAGCACGACAGCGGTTGAGAAATTCAAGGAAGACATGGGCTGGCAGTTAAAATCCTATGAAGTCCAAGCCCATGAGTTATCTCTATATATATTGATATCGTTTTTAGTTAGAGATACATTTTTTCAGATTTATTTCGTAGTTTAGTGAGTGTGATCCGAGTTTTGTAAGATCACGCATTTAGTATTTTAGTGAGAAGTGTTGATGTTGTGTGGTCCGAAACATTGTAACAACACAACACTTATTTTGATTATTCTTTTTGGCCGTAAGGCTGCCGTGTAGGTTGTTAGTTAACACAGCCTACACAAAATTATCCCTTGTGTTCTTATTTAGCTTCCACAACATTCACGTAGAGTAGGTGATACACTTTCAAGTGGTATCAGAGCCATCACTCAACACATTGAGTGTGGTCCTAATTGTATCACAGCTCTAACGCAAAGATGGATCCAAATAGCACTGGAGCATTTCGACCTCCAATCCTGGATGGTTCAAATTATTCTTACTGGAAGTCACGTACTCGCTCTTATATCAAATCTCTTGATAGACGAGCATGGATCTCTGTGGAGAATGGGTGGTCACCACCAAAGCAAACTGATGCTGACGGCGATTGTGTTCCAATAGACCAAAGTGTCTGGTCACGTGAACAAATTGAAGCTGCCACTCTTGATGATCGAGCACTAAATGCTATAGTCTCAGCTGTCGACACAAACATATTCAAATTAATCAAGAACTGTGTGTGTGCGAAAGATGTTTGGGATATTCTACAAAGACACTGTGAAGGAGACAAGAGTGTCAAGCAGTCTCGTCTACGTATCCTCGCCTCTCAATTCGAGGATATGAAGATGGAGGAAGATGAAGACATCTCTAGCTACATGAAAAGGATTCTTGACATCGCTAACGAGTGTCAAGACCTAGGAGATCCTCTGAGCAACAAAGTGCTTGTTTCCAAAGCACTTCGAACCTTGCCACCTAGGTTCGATATGAAGGTAACAGCCATTGAAACTGTTCTAGGTGTAAATGCGCTAGAGTTTACGGACCTCATGAATTCTTTCAAAACATATGAGATGAATCATGAGGCAAGATGGACTTTTCCCAAGAAGAAGACAATGGCTCTGACTGCAGGATCAAGCTCCTCAACATCGGGCAGTAAGTTACAAATGGACCCCAGTGAATCTGAAGAAGAGGAGACCTTTGACGAAGAAGATATTGCCATGATCACTAGGAAGTTTAACCGTATGGTGATAGGTTACAAGCGAGCCAAAGATCAATCCAAGGAAAAAGATGGGCCACGGTTTGAGTACTATCAACCTCCAAAAGACAAAAATAAGGCGAGGCAACCCCCCATGAAGAAAGCTCCTAATGAAGTAGTTAGGTATAACTCTTCAAAACTGGACAGCATCCAGTGTCATGAGTGTAAAGGCTTTGGACACTTTGCAAATCAGTGTGCCAACACACTTCGAAAACGAGGTAAATCTTATTGGGTGTCGTGGAATGATGATGAGCATGAATTCTTCGAAGATATGGATGAAGCCATGTTTGAGAACCTTGCATTGCACGCAACTGTTCAAACCCAAGAACCACACGTTGATGATCCAGCCTACTCCAAAAGGTATGATTCTAACTACTACTCTACATTATTTTGCTTAAACACTTCTGTTGATGATACAGGAAGTGTTAAGGATGACATAGACTCTGTATGTGGTGAAGAATGTGATGATCATGCAGTCATGGTAATCCAAGGATTAAAAAGGTTATATGATGAGCTGTTGTGCAAATGGAAACATCAAGCGAGAGATCTGCTGACCGCAACAACTGAGGTAACACGTCTAAAGGAAGTTCAGTCAAAATAAGAGGTGTTGATCACACAACGTGATGTGGAGCTCACCAAGGTTAAGTCAAAACTTGAAGAGGCAGAGCTGACCATCAGAAAATGGAGTACTGGGACTTACACTCTCCAAGAGATCATGAACAGTGCGAACTCCGGTACACAAGGCCTTGGATACGCTGCACCAACTGTGTTGTGTAAAAGGTCCACATCGGAAGGAGAAACATCAAAAGGCGGAACAGATGCTGTAATCGCAAAGACCTCAACACAGATGAAACAAAGGATCTCTCCAGCCGGAAAAGATAAGAAAGGTAAGAAAAAGAGTAAAAGATATAGGAGAAAGTATATATGTCATTACTATATGAAACCAGGACATATAAGACCTTTCTGTTATCAAAAACAAAGGGATGAGAGATCTGAGTGTGAACCATCACAGAAACCCAAAACAGTGTGGGTAAAGAAATCTGACCTAACCTGTAATGTTGTATACACAGCTTTGAAGACTAACGTTTCAGGCTCTTGGTATTTTGACAGCGGATGCTCCCGTCACATGACAGGTAACAAAACTTTCCTTTCCAATTATGAGACATATGATGGAGGAAATGTTTCCTTCGGTGGAGGCTCAAAAGGTAAAATTGTTGGGAAAGGTACACTAAATGTTCCTGGTTTGCCTGCCTTAACAAATGTTTATCATGTGCAGGGACTTATGGCGAATTTAATAAGCATAAGTCAATTGTGTGATGGAAACATGCTTGTGAAGTTTACTAAAGATGCATGTGAAGTATACAATAACAATAACTTGTGTATCATGACAGGTCAAAGATCATCTGATAATTGCTATATGACTGATCATGTGAAGTGCAACAAGGCTCAAGCTGATGATGTCATGCTATGGCATAAAAGATTAGGTCATACTAACTTTAAAAATCTTTGTAGGTTAATCAAGATGGATGATGTACGAGGTTTACCAAAACTTGGAAATGCTGACCAAATCATATGTGGCGACTGTCAACGAGGAAAACAACTACATGCCTCACATCCTGTCGTACAACATCGTGAGCAATATTTTGGGACAAACCGATGCTTTGAACTCCTACACATGGATCTGGTATGACCCATGGAAGTGGAAAGTATTAGTAGTAAAAGGTATGTACTTGTTGTGGTTGACGATTTTTCTAGGTTCACATGGACCTACTTTTTACGAGAAAAACCTGAAACATTTGAGTTGTTCAAAAATATGTTTTCTCGTGTTACTAATGTGTTTGATGCTAGAATATCTCGCATAAGGTCAGATCATGGTCGTGAATTTGAGAATTCACGTTTCACGAGCTTTTGTGATGACAAAGGTATATATCAAGAATTTGCTGCTCCAAAAACCCCACAACAGAATGGTGTGGTCGAACGCAAGAATAGGACCTTGATTGAGATGGCTAGGGTAATGCTGAACTCAAGCCAAATGGCGAAACGTTTTTGGGCTGAGGCAGTAAACACCGCCTGTTACATCAATAAGTTTGATGATAAAAGTGACAAAGGTGTATTTGTCGGGTACTCAACAAACAGTGTAGCTTATAGGGTATTTAATCTTCGTATCAAAACGATACAAGAATCAGTTAATGTTGTCTTTGATGATGTAGGTGATGGCAACAAAGAAGTGGACGCAGAAGACAACATATATGAAGGGGGAGTTGTTACACCTCCGGTTGAGACGCAAACTGTTCCACCAAACACAGAAGTCAACACTACTGTTTTTTTTTTCAATTTCACTTTATATGTTTTAGTTTAATTTTACACTTAATATTAGGACGTTTATTCCATCCAAATAGGGTATTATAATTATTTTTTAAACATTTAATGTCACTTTTAATTAGTTTTTAGGATTTATAAATTCAAAAATAGGCTATATAATTTAAAATTTAATTTTTTTCAAATAAACATTAATTATGATACATTATATTATAACAATTTTTTATTTTTAAAATTATAAATTTAATTGTAATATATGAAGTTTGGAATAATAAAGTGCAACACTAAATCCATCTCAAGTTGACTCGGTCAGAGTTGGTCCCCACGAAGCTTTCTTCTCAAGCTGACTTAGTTGAAAAGCACTTCCTGATAAAGAAGTCATCTTGGTATTAGATCCGCTCTTCTGGGAATTCGGAAGAGACCAATTTACTCAAGTACAGGAACTTAACATCAACAAAAACTTGCTTTTTAGAGAAACATGCAACTTTATAAGCTATATAAAATGTCACTACAAGATCTCTTGCATTGGAATCCACTATTATGGACCGTGAGTGATCTTGTAACGAACTCACTTGCATTGGAACCCATGGTGGACCGTGAGTGGTCTCCTAATGAATTCAGTATCTGTAGTTTGTTACTCCTATGTTTAATTTATATATGGGCTAAGGTGGTTTTAGATACTTTCATGTGCCTTCAAGACCATTATGATCGATATTGATCACATCAACCAAAATCACTTTATAACAAAGAACCTCTAAGTATTCAAAATGTTATCCCGTAACTCAAAATAAGGAAGCATCGTGCATTTATCTGGAAAAGAAAATCATTTAAATATACATTTATATTGTGTATATATACCTAATAAATTTAAACTACATTTATGGAAAACTATAAAGTACATAATATAACAATAATAACATTAATGTAGTGATGCACAGCTAACAAGTTTCTTTGCCTTTACTCTTGTGCCACACAATATCAAATGCTCAAAATAAAAGTTGGAAAAGTTGGTTCCCACAAGACTTGCTTCATCATCCTATCTTACTTTATACGCTTTGGTGAGCCCATGCCAGATAATTATCATCTTCCAGAATAAAAAGAAAATAATACGTACTAGATACTAATTTACATTTATTGCAATTTAATTATGGTAAGTGCCCACTAACCAACCAAAAAGTCATAGATTCCAAGTATCATTTGGTGAAATAAATTACTCATTAACATACATAATATCTAACGTTTGGAATTGTTTGTTAATCTTTGGATAAAAGAAAAGGTATATGTTACAGGAGGTTGTTAGATCCAAGCTATGGATTATATAGTAATATATTCCGATAAAACAATGATATGACGTAGTTATATGATTGAAGAAGCTAAAAGTAATTAAAGTTATCCTTTTATATATTTGATCTAAATTCTGTACAGACTAAGCTTTATTATTTATTTATTTTCTTAAATATATGTTCTTCTAATGACAAGCACAAAGGCTTACTTGAATATGTATCATGGAAATAAAATGGCAAATTGTATTTTAGACGTAGACCATGTGAATATAGATCGGAAAAAGGGAAGTTGCAAAGGTGTTGCAAGTGAAGAAAAGCATGATAGTTTAGTTAAAAGTGATGAGTATGATTCATTGAAGAGGAATGAAGTCGGTCGAGGCCTTTGGCAACTAAGGGCCACCATCCATTACCTTACAGTAAAATATTGCTTTTAGGGTTAGAGCTCTCAATCTCAACTTCAAATTGGGACCATACACAAACCACTCATAGGTGTTATCAGTTATCACCTAGCGACACTATGTTATTAGTAGAGTTGTCAAAATTACAACTATTAACGGGTCAAACATGTATCAGGTACTTAGAGCTTGGGTTGAGTTTTAAAGATTGAGGTTTAAAAAAAAGTCCCACTTTAAAACTCCGTCGAAAAAAAATCGGTTCATACCAGATTTCGAGCTTAAATCCGAGCTTAAAAAGATCAGCTGTTATAATAAGTTATACATATGTTTATTTTTTCAATTTTAATTAAAATACTATAAAATCTAACCTTAGATTATTAAAATTAAAATATTTTATGTACAATATTTTCAAATATAACTAAAAATATTTATTGAATAAAGAATTATTAAATTAATTAAAGGACTAAAATATTTAAAACATCTTTTTGACTCGGTCTCCACGTACTTCACTCCACAAGTGTAGCAAAGTAGTTGTTCACGTATCACCTCATTTAATTTCATGCATATCATTACAAGAAGATGAATTGCATAGATCATTTATGCATGTTGTTCCAACAGGTCATGTCATCTAACTAGCTTGCTCATTTGTTCACTCATCAGATCGCTCGTCAACTTGCTCATCAATTCGCTCATACAGTTCAACTGTACAAACCAGCTCATGCATGGATATGTTCTTTAGAAGTCCATTTATGCATCGACATGTTCATTTAGTAGTCCAGTATTAGAGTTTGTATAAATCAAAATATTTTCATCAGTTTGTGATTTTTTTTTTTTTTTGATTATTTATTACAAACAAGTCAATTTTCTACATTTAAACTGTGCGGCGAGAATCATGTTAGTTGTGCGCAACTTATGAATCAATGCAATATGTGGTAGATTGATTTGCAGTACTCCTCGTGCCGATGTTCACCTTTGCCTCCCAATTTCCATGTTTTCCCTTTCATCAACATTTTTGCCATGGTAGTAAGATCAACATTTAATGGAGTACATTGGCCTTCTATTTCCAATAAGCAATTGATGGTGCATGGATATGGATGATAATGGGCCAGATTTGGATCAAATCCGATTTGGTTCAGATTTAAATACGAAAATTTTGACTTGAGTTCAAATCCAATCGAGATCCATTGGATCTTAAAAATTATGATCCGTGTCCAGATCCATGAGATCCATTGGGTCCGCGGGTCCGACCCAAATCCATGAATTTTATTTTTTTAAAAATAAAATCTAAACTCTAAATATAATAAATTGATAATAATCATGATAATAATTTAAATCAACAAAACAATAACAAGTGATAAAATAATACTTCGGTTCATACAAAACACTACAACAATTTAAAACAAGTCATAATTTTTTTAAATAGTTTAACAATTGTTAATGTGTCAAAAGAGTTGTGAAGAAATCGATCACAATTAAAATCAAAATTAAAAATATTTAAGGAAATCTTAAATGTTGCAGCTATTTTCAATTAGGCGTGAGTATAAAGAACCGGTAAACCAAACCTAGTCCAATCTGAAAATATGGTTAACTGAATCGATTGGTTTGGTTTTTTGTTTCAATTCCAAAAAACGAGTAATATCGGTTCGGTTTTTTTGTTTCAATTCCAAAATCGACAATTAACCAACCCGAACCAGTTCCTATTAAATACCTTTAATTAATATTTATATGTATTATGAATTATACATTAATTTAAATATTTAACCCTTATATTTAAACTATATAAATAAAGTTTTACAATACAAAAGACAACATGCGACTATGTTTTCTTCCATTTCTATATTCTGTTTTCTCCTAATATAGTTCTCATCGTGATAACGAGAATCACCGTGAATGAATAAAGTTGATTTTTTTACTATTTTATTTTAAATTTTTGTGTTTTTCTTTCTTACCTTATTTAATTTTTAATGTTATCTATTATGCAAAACACATGATATTTTCTCTCATATTAAAAAATTTTGAATTATTGATTTTCTAATTCAACTATTATTTCAATCATTCAGCATGTTTTAAATATATGATCAATATTAATTAATTAGTATTAGATACATATATTATTATTTTTATATGAAGATTTATTGTATAGAAGATATTTGAAGTTTTTCGTACTATAAAATTATATACAATAATAAAAAATAAGTATAATTATTAACCTGTGAAAAATTGGTTAACCACTAATGCGATTTTTTATTTTTACTTTTTATTTTTTTAGTGGTTAACAGAACCGATGAACAACCGAATGGTCATTTTTTTTATTGTGAATAAGTGGTTAACCAACACCCGTGCTCACCCATACTTTCAGTATTATGTTATCAACATCCTAAAGAATAGATGAGTTCAAGAACTAACTACATTTATGGTTTAATTGAATTATATTTAAAATAATATAGATATTAATATATACTTCCTCCTTCCCACCAATGTAGTTTCTCTTTTTTGATTGGGACGTCCCACGAAAGTAGTCTCATTTCCCTTTTTGGCAAATTTTATAACTAAAAAGCAAATGGTATTAAGGTAAAACTAATAAAGTAAAGGAGAATAAAGTAAGAAATTAGTTTGCGTGTAAAAAAGAAGGGGAACTACTTTCGTGGGATTGAGGGAATATATATATATATATATATAATTAAATAAGTGGGTCCACGAGTTGGATCTAGATCTCGAAATGTGAACTCCAAATCCGATACTAAAAATAATTTAAAAGCTTCAAATTCGGTTAGGATCCGCCGAGTCCAAATTTGAAGGACTCAAATCCTAAAAAATGGATTTGGAGCGACAGATCTGGACCAGATCCAAGATTTGCTGTCATCCCAATGCATGGAGTCAAGGTGTAGGTGTTCTTCCTAAAGAATATTTAGGTTCCCGGAAGAGACCAATTCCCTAACAAAATGGCAGTCCAAATCAATGTGTTTTGCACGTTTGTGGACCACTGGATTTTGACACAAGAAGATGTCACTCTTGTTATCACAAAGGATTGTAGGACATGAAGGTGTTTTAATGGAAAGTTCACAGAGAAGATCTGTGAGCCCAACAATTTCAACTCGGCGTTAGCAATAGCTCGATATTCGGAGTCACAACTAGAATGAGCAACAATGGGTTGCTTCTTATCACACCAAGAGACAAGGTTCCCACCAGGCTCAGAAGATCTTGGGCATTCTTTTCTATATCTCTTACGGAAGAGGCAATGGTTGAGGTTATAGATTGCACAACATCATGCGCTGCTTGGTAGCTCTTGAACGTGCCTTCGCCCATTCTTCCACCTCTCAGGCGAATCAATTGCGTGAGGAACGTCTCTCGCTTCATTGAGACTCTCTTTCTATCCATGAATATGAGAAAAAATTCAAGCCTCTTTTATGACCAGTTGTCGGCAATTGGACGGCCAATCAATAAATCCGACAAGAGCCATATGTTTATTCGAGATTTGGGGGCACAATTCAACCAAAATGAATTGTACTCTTGACATAACGCAAATCCGCTTGACTGCATTAAAATGGTCAGTCGTCTGTCGGAGAGTGAAGAAATTGACTGACAATATTAACAACATAAGATAAGTAAGGGCGAGTCACAGTCAAATATTGAAGGGCCCCAACTAGGGAACGATAAAGTGTGGGATTGTGGAACAAAGATCCCTCACTAATCAAGATTTCCCCAACAGCCAATGAAGTAGCAATTGGCTTGGAATCCACCAGGTCTGCTCGAGCAAGAATATCATGAGCATATTTAGCTTGTCCTAGAAACAGTCCATCTGACGTATACGAGACTCAGGCAAAGAAAGTAATTAAGGCGCCCCAAATTCTTAATTTGAAACTCTTTGTGCATTCGAGCAATAAAATTTCTTAACATGGTTGACGCGCCCATTTTTCGTGCTATTTTCGAGTCTTGTTTTAGGTCTAGATCGAGTCTTTTTGCCTATATTTGTGTTGTATTTTGTGTCTAGGAGGACACAAGTGTAGGGTAGGCAGGATGCAGGGCAAGCTGCAGGTCATCTCGAGAAAGAGGCAAGATTACACGCGGGAGAAGCTTGGGCAATCTGAAGCTCAAGACAGAGTACCGCCCGAGATCACTCTGCAGAAAAAGGAGAGCAAGGGGACACGCTGACCAAGTAAGAGAACAAGTTGAGCCGCTGGGGGCAAAGAAGACGAAGGGCAAGAAGCTGGGATCTGCGGCGGATTTCTTTCCTTCTGCAGAAAATGTAAGATATCTCTCTTTCCTTCCACGAAATATCTGGGGGATTGAGAGTATCTTCCTATACGCGGAAGATCTTACTGGGAAAGAAAGTCAGCCGGGAACCCTAGCGACCACCACCACGAAACCCAGGCCCACAGAGACTCCTATTTAAAGCCTTGGTTCGAATCAGAGATACATGCATAGACATACGAGAGGCTTTAACATTTGAGGAGGGGCGACGCCCAGCTGCTAGTTTAGTTCTTTTATTTCTTATGAGTGATTGGGAGGAGAAAACAAGTCCTACGGGCAAACACTTTAAATATTTTGTTATGCTTTTGGCAAGATCGGTTGATAAAATGATTAAATTATCACGAAGATCAGACAAGGGATAAAAGAAGCTCGTAACAAGTAAGAGTCTTACGCTGACGTCATTGAATCGAGCTACATTTCGAAATAGTGGAAAAATATTTTTTTTTTCTTCTAAATATGCCTTCAATTAAGAAGGTAGTCAGATTTAGTGTCAAGAGAAATTTAGGGACCCGTTTTGTTGGGCCATATAAAATTATGGGAAAGATAAGTTTAGTAGCACACGGATTAACGTGACCACCAAATATTTATAAATGTCACCATATTTTTGTGGGTCGTGACTTAGAAATACATGTTTGACACAAGAACGTTATTCATAAGGATAAGATGATCACTAGTCCCAACCGAAACTATAACGAAAAATATAGATTGTGCCAGATTGAATGCTACAATAACTTGAAAATAAATCGAGTAAGCTACAAAAACGTTTCAAGAAGCTACGTGTGACTTTGAAGACAATATCAAAGAAAATACCCCGAGTTGCTAATGAGGATGTACAAATTTCGGGACGAAATTTCTGTTAAGAGGGGTAGAATGTAATGCCCTGCTCTATTACTAGTAATTACTACGTAATAATCTTTTCGTTTGAAGAAGTAACATTGATAATTTGGAACAGTCGATTAGTTATGGAATAATTTTCAAATCAAAATTTAGAACCGTGTTAAGTATTATATGATTCTAACCCGGAGAAGTCAAAGCTAATAAAATTACGATATATAATTGTTATTGACTCCAATTACTAGATATGATTTGAGTTTTCCACGATGTTGTGATAACCATCAAATTGAGCAAAACATATACAAACAACCTCAAGTTAAAACTTGAATTATTTCAATACGTGTTACGAATGTTGTATCATAATAAGATAGTCATACGCATATGGATTACATAGAAGTTTAATACTAATCAACGATGTGTTAGGTAGAAGTAGTACTATGCCTTGAAGAAGCATATTGTAAGAGGTGAATACATATATAAGAATAAATAATTTTACAATAGTACAAGGCTGGTTAACTATACAACCTATACCTATGCTAGTAGGAACATAGAAAAAGAAAAAAATAAATAAATATAACAAAGAGATGAGAATAAGATGTGATCCAGACTTGCACAAATCTAAATTTAGAAACAATATATGTATATACTTTTAATATACAACTTATTACACTAATACTACAAATCTTAATAAGACAAAACAAAACAAAGACATATCTCTGAATAGATATTACAGTTCTTGCAAATAAAACTTTAAGAAAGAGAAAACATATTAGTACATGTTGGGTAATGATTTAGTAGAGAAAACTTGTTGCAACCTTCCTAATCCATGTGAAACCCTGCAAATGCAATAAAGTGATATCAGAATCCATGTATCAAGTCAAATGTCGCAGTAGTGAGAACTGAACCTATAAGATATTGGATCTAATCATAAGATATGCCAAGATAGGCAAGAATTTGAAGCAAAACATTAATCGCCCATAGTCCAAACCTAAGCCTACCAAATTTCCACTATATATACAGGTAGAAATTCCCTCAAAGACACCCCACAAGATAATCGGTTTCAAAAACACTTAAAAATTTAGACAAAAGAAGGAGAAATTCTGCCCAAACTCTTCAGCAAGCGGAGAGAGCAACATAAAGTCTTTGAGGTAAGCAAGAACTAACATTTTTAATTATTTGAATTTAAAAGTTTCTAAATACTCTTGTATACAAATATAAGAAGATTATAAACCTAGAGACACAGTGCATACAGAAACATCACCAACACCAATTCCTTCAAGGAATAACCAATTCCTTTAAGGAATACAGACAACTCTAAAATGCAGTTAGAAGCTTAGAAATTTAATTTCCTCATGATCGTTTGAGAATCAAAACACATTTTTTTAAAAGAAATAAAATATGCAGATTTAGGAATAGAGAAAAATAGGATTTAAGGGTGGAGAAGATTACCAGCGATGGGGGTAGGAAATAGGCGAAATAGGTGGCCTCGTTGGCTGTTATCTTTGCTGCCAAGAGAAAATAGGTTAGTGAGGGCTGAGTGAGAAAGATCGGGAGCTTAGAGGAGAGAATGAAACTCATGGGGTTTGGGAGAGATAAATGAGAGATGAGGGAAAGCAAGTTTACCGGGATAGGAGCGATGGCGGGAGCAGGGAGACTGCCTCGATTGCACTGGTGTTGAGTGTGGAAGACGGCGAGATGAGTGGGCCAAGAAGAGGGAAATTCATATGAGGGGATTTAGAGAGAGGATCCGGCTATGGTGGTCATTGTCTATATTTTAGGCGAAAGAGAGAAAGAGAGAGAGGGAGAAGGGAGGTTGAGATTTGGTATGATGTATGAGAGTGTTGCAGAGAGGGAAGTCGACGGGAGGGGGGGATGGGGGAGAGAATGGTGAGTGACGGCTGAAGTTGGGGAGGAGTATGTTTATGTTTAGGTTTAGGATTGAATTAAATTAAATTAGGATAGTAAATGATGGATCATACTAATTTATGTAAAATTGGGCCATAGTAATTTATTAGTCTTGGACCATAACAATTTATTTATAATAATGGGCCAAAATGATTAATTAAAGATGGATCAACCTTCATCCTACGAGAAAATAATTTAGCCGAATGGGCCGAAATTTAGGAAATATGTGGGTCGAATTATGAGTTAATCTTGGGCTTAAAAGTTTAACTAATTGTTGGGCTAAAGATATTTAAAATTTTGGATCATGATAAGTATGAATTTAATAATACCAGGTCCAATTTTTATGTCATAAAAAGATAATTAATTAAAAGTGTCATTAATCTATACAGATTTAATCAATATATTTTGACTTAAGAATATATACATTCCAAGATAAATTATTAACTATTTTATCAGGTACTAATTTGCTTGGGTAAATTAAGTAAATTAGGATTCAATAACTCAAAGCTTAATTTAAAAATTGAACGAGAACATCTAGAGAAAATGATGTAAATATTCAAATACTAAGTTCTTCAGCAAGTATCCTCCCGCATTTGCTGTATCGGTGAAGGAAGTTAGAGATGTTTTTATCTCAACCACAAAGTATGATGCAGCTAGCTTTGTTACACAACCGGTGTGTTTTGCTTGCAGCATTAGAAGAGGTTTAAGCTGCGACTGTAGGTATTAGTCGCTTTGGAAGGTAAGAAGTTGGTTAACAAGTGGTCGGGTTATCTACATTGTGCTGTAAACCAGATGCAAATTTCATTAGGACGTTCGTTGTCCCTTACATGGATGAAGTTGATCATTTGTTTCTTGTTTCAACTTTCAAAACTAGGAAAAGTAGGAAGAGTGAGGCTATAGATATGCGTTTCTCAGAGCCAAAACAGAGTAACTAAGCATAACATAGATCATAAGTTAACTGGAAAAGGCAAAAAATAATTGCCAGCGGACAACAATCTCAATAAGAAAACAATTCCCACATTTCCAACACATGAAAACCCAATCACTTCTTACTTCTTTTTCCGTCTTTGTTCTTCAAACAATCCTCTGTAACAACACATACATCACCAAGATGATCGGAATAAGGCCTAATAAACCTCCCAGAAAACTCATTTTGTGACAATCTGCAAATTTCTGAAAGGCTAGGCCATTTCTTAATGAGTTTCTTACTTTCCAAAATCTCAAGAATTCGAAGGCGCGGCTTATACCTCTTCTCAATGCTGAACCTGAGTGTTAATGGATCATTAACCATATCAGAGATATCAAACCTCCTGGTAGCAAGCAGAAGATTCATAATCTCCTTTACCTTCTCCAACGACGCGCAGAACAGCATCGGCGACCTCCGCAACATGCTCAATATGTCGCTCTCGGAAAATCCCATCTCTCGGAAACCTTGAAACTTGAGCTCCCACTTCTCTTCATTCAACAAAGCAAGGCTATGGACAGCATATACGAAATTCTTGGAGCGACGATTAAACCCCATCATTTTAGCCTTCTCCACCGCCATCTGCATGACATCCTGCCTCACCAAGAGACACCGTGGGAAATGCAGCAGCAGCACCCGTATACTCTCCACAGCGACGCCATTGCTCTTCAAGAGTTGAAGATTCGGCACCAAGGTTTTCTCCAAATTCCTAGTCATAAACCAAGAATCTCTCTTCACGAGGCCCACGACTTCATTACTGGATCCCAGCAATCCCTTGAGCGCAGATAGCTGTGGAATGATCTTCTTCACCGTGCTCGAGTGCAGAATCGCTTGATTGCTTGTGGTAATCTTGGCGATATCGAGTGGCGAAAAACCAAAATCTTTAAATGTGTTGATTTTGAGCTTGATGTCATCCTCGAGTTTGGCAGTAAGAATCCGAGGTTCGTATCTCACGATGTTCTGGAGCTGGGTAGTGGAGAAGCAATTCTCCTCCAGGAATGTGAGAATTGAATCGGCCTTCTCTGGGCTTCGGAATCGATTCAAATCGGAGGCAACTGCTGAAGCGACCTCAGGAGAGAAATGGTGTTTGCTTACCAATACATCGTAGACAGTAGTGGTGGCAAATGCTTCACTCGAAGTCGAGAAATCGTGGAGTAAGAGCGAGAGAGAGGCATGAGATTTGCAGGGTGGTGAAGAATTGTGCTTCAAAATGAAAAACCCCAGATTCTTGCGTAGAATCGCAATCATTTTAATACTCAGAGCATAAATGCAAATAGCTCAGAACTGGCGATTTAGGGTTTAGGGTTGTATTAATATAATCCCCAATTCTTGGTCACGTCTCAGGTGTCAATTTGTCATATATTTCTGTTCATATTTTCTATATTTCCCTTTATTTTCAGTAAAATATTATTTTAAATGTTAAACGGATAACAAATCTATATATATATATATAAAACACCTAACATCAATTCCAATTCAATTTCAAATTAATTTTAATGATAATTTTGTAAATAAATTAAATTTCAATGATATTGATAATTAAATCATTAAATATATTAATTACTAATTTATAATTATATAAAAAATGAAAAATAACTACTTTTTTTCCCTTTCTACAAATTCTATTTTGTTTATAAAAAATATTTTATTTCATTAGTAAAAATATATACAATAGGATTAATGTCTCTAAGGTCCACCTGGGTGAACTTGTAGTAAA